>CM061068.1:43537114-44137114 GCA_030762895.1 Sophora flavescens
ACTAGTGTTTTTTACCCGTGCGTAACGCATGGTTAGTTTTTCAATTAAAATGAAGAATTATAATATTTTATTTTATTTATAATTATTTTTTCATCTTGAAATATATTTATATCTTGGCTACACAATATAATTATGACTATAAACACATTTAAAATGACAATTTCATGTTAAAAGAAGAATAAAAGAGAACATTTTTTTTTACATTAAATTTTTAAGTATATATTATGGACGAGAATAACATTGAACTAATAAAATTATTTTCTAGATGATAAATGAATAGTGTTAATATAATATGTTTCATAAAAAAAATAATTTCACAAATGAGTGATTGAAAAGTTTTGCCAACTCAAATACCAAGCAAATGAGTGCAAATGAGTTATATGAAATCCACTGGTTTTGAAAATCACCCAAATGCTCATATTTAAATGAAGGCATGAAACCAAAGTATGTTTTCATGTAAAAAATTTGACCCCGTATAAGATACTCAAAAAAAATTAGAATATGAAGTCACGTTAATAATAATGATATTAGGGAAGAATTTCTTACTGCTTCCAAATTTAACATCATTTTTCTCCCTCCCTCAGATCTAAACTTTTCACATAAATTTGTTTGCATTTACGGCCTTTGGGTTCTATATACATATAGTTTTAAGCATGTTTTATAATCATTTATGTATATAATTAACTTATACTCTAATCTTCTAATAAAAAGAAATCCACACCTTTTCCATATCAAAGCAACAACGCAAGTAATTATATGCCACATCAATTAATATAATTGATAGAATAATTAATAATCTTTTACATCAATAATCTTTGGTGTAGTATTTGATGGGGACTAATCACGTATTGTGACTCTACAAAAAAAAGTTCAGGACGTCTTTGCTCTTTAAAGCCCCTAATCGTCAGCATTCCAACTGCCACAATCGTCAGCATCATAGTAAACATATATGACATCAAGTTTTTGAAATGTCAAAAAAAAAAAAATCATCTCAAAAACAATAGGAGCAAGGAAGGATAAGGTGCTCTGAAATAATTAGGTTAATCATCAATTTATTTTGAATTAACATATGCTACAAATATATTCTGACAAGTACCATATATAGTAGATGCCTCTAAGGATTATACTTTTGTAAATTTTGCTAAAGCAGCAAATTTCACTTACTAAATTTGTAGTTGAATTTATAACATATGTCTAAATTTTGTTTTTGTTATATTTGTTTGATAATTGCCCGAAAACATGTATGTTTCCGTGTAAATATCTCTTTGTATATCTTGTTAGTCATCCTTCACCCTAATCTCACACTGAAGTCACTAAAAAGGAAAAATTGCTAGAAGCAACAAATACTGAAAGTTGATTCATGTATTGCAAAGTATCAATCATGGATTATTATTAATTATATTAAAAGTCATTTGACATGACCTATTGACTAAATATGTGTGATCCGGATCATATCTGTGCAAAAGCTCCACATATTTCATCAAGTATTGTATACAGCAGTCATGTGTTGCACACTGCACAAAAGGAGAATAAATCAGTTGAGAATAAATCCCCTAAAACAGTCACGAATGAGAATTTGTTTTTAAGATATATACATAATGTTATCAGATCATTAAAAAAAATGTTATCAGATCTTTTTTATCACCAATGGTAGTGACAATCATATGTCATGTTTCAGTCCCATTTCCATATACAGAAGAGGCTTCCATTTCTTACACTTTATTCAGCAAATTTTGACATAAATAGACTGCATATTTAACCATATGCTTCTTCAAAAACAAATGCAGACAAAGGGAAAAGGGAAAATAAAAAGTTGGAAGCTTATTTTTACCTTGTCATCCCTTATTTTTATGTCATTCTTCTCATCAGGTAACCTTTTAACACTAACTGAACTTCCATTTGTATCTGTCAATCCATAAGCAAGAGCTACACCCGTTGATGCCATCACCTAAGAAAAAAGGTGTCAGGTTCGCTTTTTTTCTTTTTCAAGTATACTCTTTTTCTATTAGTATAGATGATGCCTAGAAAGCCTGCTACAATTGCGGGTTAACAATAGCATAGTAAGCAGGTATTAACACTGAGACAAAAAATATAATTGCCCTGTAAGTTTGATTAATGAGAGAACTCCAAATTGACAATTAGTTACTTTGTTTGGTAGTAGTTTCACAGATATTGTTTAACATATATAAGCAAACATAGAGCCTACTATACCAATAAGACTCCAATACAATAGAGTAGAATATTTGTTTTACATGAGGTACCATACGATGAACCTATATAGTAAATTTATAGTACTACAGCTGCTGCTGCTGGCATTTACCAAACTCAGTTGTATCTCTTCGATGTTGACCTATTGTTTTGGCAATCTAAAACTTTTATTACCTATTGTGCCAAAACCTGCCAAGGTAATGCCCACCCAGTCAACAACATTCACAACTTCCTTGAGATAAAAATAAGAAAAGATTGAAAGACTGGCAAATGCATGGCTGAAAACTGGTTGGATGACAGACACCTATTATTTGAGAAAAACAACCAGATTAATGCCAAAATAAAAACAACCATTATAAGCCACCATCTTTATATGTGAAATCTATATAAGCTTCTTCCAGTGATATAGTCCAATAAGAATCTGTCCATAACTTTAAGGACATGTTAAACAACTCTAATTGGAGTCGCTTTTAGGCTTTGTTTAGTTGTAAGAAGAAAATGAGAAGAGAGAAAGAGCTGATAAAGAGTATGAGAAGAGAGAAAACGATGAGAAATATAGTAGATTTTACGTGTTGTTTGGTGTAAGAGAAATAAAGGAGAAATATGTGTTTTCTCTCTGTCCCCTTTATTTGGTTGGATAGAAAACGAGAAGAGAGAAATGTTATTTTTTTTAAAAAGACAAAAATATTCTTAACTAAAAAACCAATATACAAATATTTAAATTTAATTGATTTAAGTTATTTTAATTAATTATTTCAATATAATTGCTTTATAATTTCAACTTAATTAAATTTTTAATTTAATTAAATAATTGATTATTTTATTTTTAAATAAAATTTTAAAAAATTTAAATAAAGATCAAAATAGAGATTATATAAAAAAAATATTCATAGATCCAAAAAAAATTCAAAAACAGTGAAATGCAGCTGAATTCAAGGATGAATTTGAAGAGGGAAAGACAATACTGATGTTCGATTGATTATTCATAGATTGAAGATTGAAGTTCTGAATATTGAAGTTTGATTTAAATTTAAATCTCTATGAAATCTTTATCAAAGGTGAATGAAGGAGTGATTAGATATCAATATATTAAAAAAAAAAAAAAAAAAAAACTCACCAGCTGATAGATGAAGACGTGAAGGAGAGGATGGTTCGGAGAGAAGGGTGTGTGCCCTTGGCCTTTACATGGAAAAAGAAGGGCACGATCGTATTTTCGACTAAGCAGCCCAATTCTCTCTCATATTCTTTGCACATCAGCCGAGAAAAAAAATGGGGCGAGACCCACCAATATTCTTTTCTCCTCTTCCCTCTCCTCCACTCAAAAATGTATTTCCCTTCTAATTATATCTACTTGTTTTCTCTCTCTTTCCCTTTTCTACTACACCAAACAAAGTCTTACGATCTATTTGGGAGGGAAAGGATTTAAGAAGAAATTGAGAGGAAAGGAATGAGGAATTGAAAATAATCCTCCAAAACCTTCCTCTAGTTCATTTTTTTAGTTGCACTAAATTGGAGGGTTTTAAATGATTTTGATGCTTTTTGTTGAAAAATAAATCACATACAAAGTATGAGAGTATCATCCCTTTCTCCACTTTCCTCCTCAAAGCCTTCCTCTCTCTTCCCATCTCAAACTCTCAAACAATCCCCAGTGTGTTAATCCAATTCAAAACTTAAACTAATCAAGGCACAACTTAAAATGACTATTTTATTTTTATACGTGAATAACCAATCAAATTTACAACTAACTAAGAAATGTTCTCAAAATCTTAAGACGGCGCAAAATGAGGTTTAACTTTGCTCATATATCTACTACAAACATAATTTACATTTACAAGCTAGTACTCAATTTGCAGTTTCCTCTGGCAAAGAGTCACCTGCAAACAGGTTCACACTATACCAAAACCTCCAACGACCATAAAAAGAAAAAAAAAACCATCAGAATGTTATCCAAGGAAACAGCCTTATCAACAATTCAACACGATATAAATTGTCCTATACATTATTAGAACATTCATTGTAATTCGAAAGTTCTGATCTCAGGATTGATTATCGTCAATTTAATGTCCTCATCCCGCTTTCTCTTTGGCAGTGACAAGGAAGATATGACTATGGCTGAGGCCACCTTCTTAGCTAGCAGTTTCCACCTTGGATCATCTTTTCCTTTCTCTTGCTGCATTCTCAATTGAATTTGCCTGTCACATTCCCCCAGAACAAGAAGATTAATTGAGACCGCTGATAAATTCTCATGTACATCAAGTCAATAATCATCATAAGATAGACTTGAAGGTGCAACAAAAGTTAGATTAGTCAACTTGGAGATTGATCGATTAATAAAAATCATGATATTTAAGCTAAGCATGAAATAGTTGTTCTATAAATCTCCTAATTAGACAGGTGAGGTGAGTGATAAAGACCGAGGCCCAACTAAGTCACTATACTTGGCCATTTGAAGAGGGACCCATCACTTATGCACATATGTTTGGCATGTTTCATGGACCCATGCTCCCCAAAGTTGTAGGTACAGAGATACAACATGATGGCCTTGTGGACTTTAATGAATTGCGTCAGTGACTTGGTTTGTGAAATGCAAAACAGCCATGAATTGAACAAAATATCCTTGAAAAATATCAAGGCAACAAGCAAACCGTCCATGAAAATAGCAGATTATGATGGGACCCAAAATCCAATATATATTGAATTATTGAAGTAATTAACCGGACACTTGTTTTCAATGTGATAAATAAATCAGTCAGATATTATAATATTATTACAACCTGATTAAATTAATTGAAAGCGATTATACTCTCATTGGATAACCCCTACACTTTCGTCTAATACTATATATTATAAACCAACCAGCTATATATTAACTTATCACGGATGAATTCCTTGTCAAAATCAAAGGTGGGGCTTCCAGCTGTGGCGCACTAAACATTTACCTTGGGACATATCATGAAACAATTTGAACTACAATTAATTCTCAACCTCTCTTTTGACCTATTTCTATCCCTGCCGTCTCAGGTTCTATTCTCTTGTTTATTAAAAAAAATATCAAACTAATCCTATATATACTTTGTTTGCAAGAAACTACTCTTTCCCTTCAAAGACCGGGAAAGGGGTAGGAAACAGTCAAAATAAAGAAAGTTATGAGTCATGACCAGTATTTTTCATTTTTAATATAGTCGCCAACCAGATGTATTATTGACAGATCCTAAGAACCTAAAGTGATGGAAGTCCATAATCATGTTATGACTCGCAATATTATTATCTGTTGCATTAATTTTATGATGCACACGTTTAGCATGTTTCATGACCCATGCTCCCCAAAGTTTAAGGTCTGTAGAATTGTATGTTGCATTGACTATGGAATTAATTAATTTACCTGCAAAGAGGAACCTTGCAAGATTCGGTTTGTTGACAAATATAGGAATGAAGTTTGAAGAGCTGCCACATTCGCTTGCACCGCAAGCACCCTCCATTCTTCCTCTTCTTACACGTGGCAAAGTGGCGGATCAAGACCTGAAGACCTTGACACGTGGAGAATCTGCTGCACGGCTTCCTCCTCTCTTTCCTCACCTCCACGTGGTAAGGTCCAACGTCGGTGCAGCCCTCCGTGCATATGTGCTCCAGACACTGCATCGCCTCGCCTAGTTGCAGATACAGCTCCTGCTCCTTCCTATGCCTCCTCAACTTCTCTTTCCTCTGTACATTCACAATAAAAGAACGATTATGATTATGATTATGATTTATGAATAATGTTAATATATAATCTCCCATTTGATATAATTTTAAGCATTTTTTTGAAATCGAGGTCATAACTTTTAATTAGAGAAATTCTTGGGTTATTGGTGTATTTTTTTCACAAATTACTCATAATTTTGAAGTCCTGCATGACACACCACAATCAATTAAATTCTCAATAATCACTAAATGACAATTCATAAAAGACATCAAAGCCGTTATTAAAAATTTAATTTTTTTATATTTTGATTGGTTGTCTTCAATAAACACTTGACTATAAAATATGAATACTTTATGATACTAGTTAAGGATTTTCTGATACAATATGTTTTTATTGAAAATCTAAAAAATTTCCTACTTAAAATGAAGCACTAACTTTGTTTTATGAGTTCTATTAACGAGTACCGTCCGGTTGTATAAAGAATCCAAATAAGTTTTTTTTTCATTGAATTTTTCAGTAGAAACTTACCTTTTTTTAAGGTTACTTAGCTTTTTTCCTTGCTTTATTCATGGTTAGCATTCTCATGCAATATTTATTCCGGAAGTAAACATCTTTTAGAGTAAAAAAAAAAAAAATCTTACTAACGAATGCTTTCAAAATATTGGTTAAAAAATATATAAAGGAAAATTTGCCTTTAAAAATTAAGTTTAACATTTTTCAATATACTAAATATATAATTTTCGATACAAAATTTTCATTATCGATTTCTTAAACAATATCCCAAGATATTTATCAGCATTCTCCCACAATTAATAATGTTAGTAATAAAGTCTATAATTTAAGAGTTTAATTGGTATGTATTGTCAGTGTAAAAATTTTTACACTGTCAATCAATCATAAATCATGAAATGAATGACTTTTGAGGTGATTTATATAAAATTCAATGATTTTCAATAATATGACGAATTATTATTGGTTAACACCATAAAAAAAATTTACGGTAACAATATATACCAATCAATTAAACTCGTAATTTAAATGACACGAATGATTTGATTACTAATTAATTACCGTTTCGTGTTCGTCCATGAAGCGAAGAATGTGGAGCTCGAGCCAGGGATCGTGTTTGGTGAGGAACTTCCAGCCCTCCGTTTTCTCGACGGCTTTGAAATGATTGGCAAGGAGTTTCATGCACTTGAGGTGGAGATCCGGTGCGTCGCAGAGGGTGGCAAGTTGCAGCACGTCCACCACGTTCTCCACGGTCAAGCGTTGAATCAAACCCTTGATGCACCTCTGCTTCAGCTGCGGCAACTTGTACACGTGCGACAATGTCAGCAGGTGCATCCCATACTTGTCCATTTCATCCTCCCTACACCTGCATGCCCCCCAGGGTCATCTCCGTCAATTCACACAAGAATTATGGAAATCAATTGACGTTAATCAAGATCAAGATTATTTTATACGAACCTGGAGGAGTAGAGGAAACCGAGGAAGGCGGTGACGGCGTGGCAAGGGACGCCGTGGATTTGGATGATTCTTTCGGAGCTCCGATGCTTGCGTGGTCGGTCTATGATGTTCTCCAAAACAGGGGACACCGAAGCCTTTAGGACCAAAAACAAAAATGAACATTAATATGGAAATCAAATAATATTGGAATTGTATAAGAAATATGTTTGAAGACAAACCAGAATGGTTGAGTGGGCTGGAATGCGTGTCCCACCGGAAGTGTGTATAAAGACATCGGGTTCGGGTAAGAGGTGGGTGGTTTGGTAGTCGATATTGGATATGGTTTGGGCACCCATTAATTGGTAGTGTAGTGTAGTTGATGAATGGAAAGAGATTAAACTTGTATCGTGAAGAATGGCGTTGGATATGGAGGAGATGATTCTGAGATGAATTATATATAGAAAAGGCGTGGAGTTGAAAAGGGAATCAAATGTTAATATTATATATGGCTGGGGCCTGCTTGCTGTTTGTGATTTGGCACACGCGCTATCATTGGTAGCCGGCTTTACCCAACAAAGCGAACTTCTCTTCTCTTACTTTTTTCCTTGTTTGTCTTTCTTCTGTCAAATTATAAAGTCACATTTTAAAATTTTACCTCGCTTGACTGGAATCAGATAGCAAAACACAATCTTGCTATGCAGAGATTCCTGTCGGTGCCATCTTTCTCTTTTCTTTTTTCTTCTTCAAATTTTCTTGTATTTAATTTATTTTTTTTTACCATTTTGCATTCACCGCAGGTATCGGTGAGGAATTAGGGAACCGGAACTAGCGACGGAGCCAAATTTAGATGAATGAACTATAAAAATTAACGTTAATCCAACTTTCATGTAAAACATTGATAATATTATATGTTCCAAATCATTAATTACATTAGTAATCTATTCTCTCCTACATATTACGAAAATCATCTATAATTAAATTTATATTAAACTTTTCAGTAATTTTATTTCCAATACATATTAGCATACGATCAATAAAAAATCATCTTCTATTCAATAGCGAATTATAGTCTTAATTATATTCATAATAGATGTTCCGTCCAAATATCTCAGATGAGAGATACTCGACCGAAGAAAATCTAGTGGGTTTGTTTTAGAGTTAGCTTGACAGAATGTGAATTCTGCTCCTACGAATCCAAATGGGAATCAAAGCAAACGTAGTTCTTAGTGAGGGGGTTGGACCCCTATTTATAGATATTTTCAGTGCAACCATTTGAGTAGACGGTTACTGAGATCCTATTTGTTAGGATCGGATCGTCCTTGCAGTTAGACAATTGATATGGATAAGGCTCCGAGTTATACGGAGAGATATTTGGACCAATGAGATATTCGGCCCGGTCGATTCTGGTTTGGATAGCTCGGGGCCGAGATATCTTCGCTCGTGATCTGGTGTGGAATAGGACCGAGTAGTTATCCTCGGGTATCAAGTGTATCAACAGGTCTTCGGCTCTATGGGAATTCGGTCGTGTTTGAGACACCCCGTTGTGCCCCATTGTATTATTACATTAAAACCTTAATATTTATTTACTTAATCGCGCGCTTACTGTTGAAAATACGTAAAAATAAAAACTTAAATAATAATCATATAACTTCTACAAATACAAAACACACCAAAACTATATTACATAAATACACACATAATTATTCTTTATTTTACACAACACGGTTTAGGGTATCCTCTCAGTATGATCCCACACCGGTACTTATTTATACAAACATGCTTATAACTAATCAAAGCAAGAAACGTCTTATATGACTCACCGGCCCTAAACTTACTACGCTACATTATCGGGATCAATAGATGGTTCTTCAAATCGACTTCATACGGAACGTCGTTCAACTCTTCAACAATCTCCGTGTCGTATGGGGTTCCATCCATCTCCTCAAAGAACATATTCGTTCATCCGGTCTTCTAACGTAACAAAGTAGACATACACAAAAATACGAGAAATAGGGAGATAAGAAACAGTTCTATCATCATAAGCGGAAAAGATTCATAGCATATAATACAATAATAGTCACAGACACGCATCATTCAAAATCAACAATCATCCTCAATTCACTATATCATCCTCTACCCTTCAACTCATGCAACTAGACCTTTATGTTGACGTGGCCACTACTACTCCTGTCACACATCCCTCGTTAGGGATGCCGGCCGATCGCCCAAGTGACACGTTCCCCACGCCGGTGCACATTCTCATCCATGGTAAGAATGCTCATGCAAAGCAATGACACTATAGCCGCACCTGTATCGTCGGTGCACACCCTGATTCTCTCTCTCACTCTGTCAAGGGTGCTCATGCAAAGCAATGACACTATAGTTGCACAACTTAAATTCTAATTTGGAACGGTCTACAAGAACTTCGGACCTCGTGTATCTCAAATACACGGTTATGAACAACAATGCAACACATGATTCTCACTGACTTTTATCAATAACAACCTAGTACCTCAAGCTTTTCCTCATAACCTCCACTCGACATTCTATATCACATCACTTTTATAAAATAATAGCGAGGCACGCTCTAATTCATATTCAAAACTCTCACCCAAACAAAATACCTCCGAGCAATATATATCTTTCCTTAAAATCAACTAAGCAATTTATCAAACCAGGCAGATCATGCATAACACAATATCAACAAAATATTCAAATATCATAAAATATCACATATAGCAAATTATCACAACCAACATATCACAATCAACTCAAATAAGTAATAAAGCCACACATCCTCAACATCATAAAATCAACCTTAATGTCGATAAACCTACAATCCCCGAATCACCATTTGTTTTACAGAAAAGGTTTCCAATGTGATTTTGGTCTTGTCGATTACTCAACTACTAGGAGGGTTTAGGTCACCCTACACAATTATTATATAATATGCTACTTATCGATTCCGACGGTAGAATGATTCTTTCCCCCACCTGAGTTAGCACCGGAAACACGTACACAACGATCCTTGTTATCCCGCCACAAGTTAACACAACCACCTTCATTCAAACAACATAACTATAATTAATCAACTAACAACCATCTATGACACTTTAGGGCTAGGTTCGGCCAAGACTTAGAAAATAGGTTTAGGATTATCTTCTTAATGCTATCTTTTGGATCCTAGTTACTAGAGTCTTAACTAACATAGATTACTTATTACAAGACTAAAATTTGAAACAAAATCCTCTAACCTTTAGGGTTGGGTTTCGCCCCATATTAGGAATTTAAGCTAGGGATTTTTGTTGGACCTAAGCTCTTGGATTTAAGCTATACATGTATTATAGAACTTAAGTCAAGTACTAACTTTCAAAACAAACAACAACACACCAAACCCATTTCCCTACCTAGGTTCGGCCATTAATGGTTAATAGGGAAGTAAAATGATTTTGATCACATGCTTTTGGATAAATAAAGGAGGGATCATAACTAGATCATAGAAATTGGTTTCACATTTTTATGATTTTTCTACAATTTTCTAAAATTATTTGAAGTTCTAGATCTAGGAATGGAAAAATATGATTCATGGCATAAACATGAGAAATACATGAATATGAAAGCTTATATGATCAAGGAGATGAGCTTTTACCTCTTGAAGATTGAAGAAATGAAGAAAATGATCAACCTTCACTATGTTGAAAACTGGACAGCTTGAGGGTGTGATGGTATTGTGAGTGTATCTCACAATATACTCATCCAAAAATCATGAAATCTGTCTTGATAGAAATATAAGAAGAAAAATAACAACTTTGGTGTTGAAGATTTCCTTTGGTTCGGATCATAACAGGGGTGAAATGGGACTTCTTTCTGCTGTTTCGTGGGTTGCTGAGAATTCTGGGCAGTTTCGGTATTTTGATACTATCTCCCAATCCACTTATCAGTTTTTGATGATCTTTAGCTTGTTGGAAAGAAGAGAGAAAGAGGAACAACTTTTATGTTGAGTGTTTTCCGAGTTTCAGAAAGGAAGAGGGTCATATGTTGGGTGGTAATTCGGTGTTCTTAGGGTTTTGTAACTTAGTTGGTGAGGAAGATGAAGAGAATGAAGAAGATGAGTGAAATGGTGAGGGAGGACACGGTTTGGGGTATTTATAGGAGTAATCTTATGCCTTGTTTGGTTAAAAGGAATTGGTTTAATGGGTTTTGTGATTATTAAATTAATATAAGCTTAACTAAAGTTATAATTAACTTAACTAAGGTTATAATTAACTTAACTAAGGTTATTTTGGCTAACCATGGGTAATAATATGTGGCTCACATTTAGTGGAGGTGTGGCTGATTTTGGGCCACACAAAGTGACTCACTAATGAGTCACCGATCTTATCCGTTAGCGGTTCCCGGAAATTCCGTACGCAGCTCCGTCGTTTACCCGATTTCAGTTTTTGAGAGGAAAATAATGAAACGAAAGCAAAATAAAATAGGTAAGATTTATTGGAGGTGGATCCACGAAATTGGAGAGATGTGGGAGGTTTTCAACCACGTAAAATGAGTGGTTAAGAGTGCGTAGATGTGTCTGGTTAATACCCGCGAAAGCTTGGGGGTATTTTGGTCTTTTTACCTAAATCTCATGATTACTTGCATTTAATGCTCATAAATGCTTGGTGATTCATCCTCCATGAGTCATCATGTATGACTCGTTGTCCCTATCCCTTGACGAGTCTCTGCAGTTCCGTTTTCGACTCCGTTAGCTCCCCGATTAGGGTTTTACGCCCGTAAAAAGCGTAATATTTCGTTTTCGACTGAAAATTTTCAAACTAACCAAACTCGTTGTAAATATGATTTAAATATAAACCATTTCGTTCACGAGTCAAAATCAGGTTTTCTGCTCAGTAAAATTATACTGTCAGTGAAAACGAAGACCGATTTCCGTCTGAATTTTCAACCCAAATTTTTATCATAAGCTTCTACCCTAAGATAGAGTATGAATATGATTTTTATTTCATAAAAATCAATCTCCATGAACTCAGAAAAAAATATAAATAAATACATTTATACCGGTTAATACAGTGAAAATATTTTTACTGAAAAAATAAAAAAAATCGTAAAATAAAAAGTAGGGTGTTACATTACTACCCCTCTTAGAAAAAAATTCCGTCCTCGGAATTTACATACTTCAGAAAAGATGTAGATATCGATGTTGCATATCTGCTTCACGTTCCCAAGTAGCATCTCCAGTAGTTTCATCCCATATGACCTTAACCAAAGGAATTTGTCTACCACGAAGCTCCTTAATCTCTTTATCTGCTATCCTTACAGGTAGAGCCTCATACTCTAGATTCTCTCGCAGTTGTATAGACTCAGACTCAATAACATGTGAAGGATCAGGAAAATATTTTCTTAACTGAGAAACGTGAAAGACGTCATGAAGGTTAGCAAGGTTAGGTGGTAAAGCAATATGATAAGCTACTGGACCAATCCTTCGAAGAATCTGGAAAGGTCCGAGGAATCTAGGAGTAAGTTTTCTAGTTTTGATAGCCCTGCCAATTCCGGTCTTCGGAGTGACTCTCAAAAACACGTGATCACCCTCCTGGAATTCTAAAGGTCTCCTTCTCTTGTTACTGTAGCTCCTTTGCCTATCCTGTGCTTCCTTCATCTTTTCCCTTATCTTACTAACTTGTTCCGTAGTCTGTTGCACCACATCTGGATCCAAGACTTGATTTTCACCAATCTCATACCAACATAACGGTGTCCTACACTTCCAGCCATACAAAGCCTCATATGGTGCCATCCCTATACTACTGTGAAACCTATTGTTGTAAGTAAATTCAATCAATGGAAAGAACTCATCCCAACTGCCAGTGTGTTCCAAAACACAAGCTCTTAAAAGGTCCTCCAATGATTGAACCGTCCTTTCTGACTGTCCATCTGTTTGGGGATGATAAGCAGAACTCATCCTCAACTTGGTCCCCAAAGCATGGTGCAACTATTTCCAAAATCTAGATGTAAATCTAGGATCTCGGTCTGAGACAATGCTCGATGGTACACCATGCAACCTAACAACTTCTTTGATGTAGATTTGGGTCAACTTATCCAAACTATATCTTTCACCCATAGGTAAGAAGTAAGCACACTTCGTCAACCTATCAATGATAACCCAAATCTCATCATGTCTCTTAGGAGTTCGTGGTAGTCCAACCACAAAATCCATAGCTATGCTATCCCATTTCCATTCTGGGATATCTAATGATTGTAATAGACCAGCTGGCTTTTGATGCTCTATCTTAGCCTTCTGACACACCAGGCAAGATAAAACATACTCTACTACCTCTTTCTTCATCCTTGTCCACCAAAACAATTTCTTTAGATCCTGATACATTTTAGTGGATCCAGGATGAATACTCAACTTACTCTTATGTGCTTCTTCTAATATCAACTTCCTAAGTTCTAAATCCTCGGGCACATATATTCTATCCCTAAATCTCAGTACACCATTTGTTCCTCTACTAAACTCAGAATTTTTACCTTCATCTATACCTCTACTTATCTCCTGTAAATATGGATCCCGAGCCTGTTTATCCTTAAGATCTCTCATAAACTCACTACTAATAGTGATCATACCTAAGCAAATTTTATCCTCAACCAACTCCATTCCTAAGTTCAAATCTCTGAACTGTTCCAGTAATTCCAACTCTTTAACCATCATTGCGGACACATGCAATGATTTTCTACTCAAGGCATCCGCTACTACATTCGCCTTCCCAGGATGGTATAGTAAATCAAACTCGTAATCTTTGATAAACTCCATCCATCTTCGTTGTCTCATATTCAACTCCTTTTGGTCGAACAGATACTTCAGACTTTTATGGTCACTGTAAACATTAAATTTTGCCCCATAGAGAAAGTGTCGCCATATTTTTAATGCGAACACTATGGCTGCTAATTCCAAATCATGAGTCGGATAGTTCCTCTCATGAATTCTCAATTGTCGGGAAGCATAAGCCACCACTCTTCCCTCTTGCATTAGAACACAACCTAAACCTTGGTATGACGCATCACAGTATACTTCAAACGGTCCTAATGGATCCGGTAAAGTCAACACAGGTGATGTAGTCAACCTTTCCTTCAGCTTTTGGAAACTCTGCTTACAATTGTCCGTCCATACAAAAGCTGTATTTTTCCTCGTCAATTGAGTCATAAACAACGCAATCTTCGAGAAACCCTCTATGAACCTCCGATAATATCCAGCTAACCCTAGAAAGCTTCGTACTTCACTTACTGACTTAGGTCATTCCCATTTAAGAACTGCCTCAACCTTTGCTGGATCTACTACTATACCTTCCTTGGTGATCACATGTCCTAGAAATTGGACTTCTTCCATCCAAAACTCACACTTGGAAAGTTTAGCATAAAGCTGCCTATCCTTCAAAACTTGCAGCACTATCCTTAAATGTTTCTCATGATCTTCCCAGGTACGAGAATAAATAAGGATGTCGTCGATGAATACAACCACAAACTTATCAAGAAACGGTCTAAATATCCTGTTCATATAATCCATGAACACTGCTGGCGCGTTAGTCACACCGAACGGCATAACTAAATACTCGTAATGTCCATACCTTGTTCTAAAAGCCGTTTTTAGTATATCTTCCTTCTTTACTCTAATCTGATGGTATCCGGATCTCAAATCAATCTTGGAAAATACTGCGGCTCCTTTCAATTGATCCATCAGATCATCTATCCTAGGCAACGGATACTTATTCCTAATTGTTACCTTGTTTATCTGTCTATAATCTGTGCACAACCTAGCACTTCCATCTTTCTTCTTAACAAACAACACTGGAGCTCCCCATGGTGAAACACTCAGCCTTATGAACTCTTTTCCTAACATATCATCCAACTGTTTCTTTAACTCCTCCAATTCTATAGGTGACATCCGATAGGGTGCCCTAGATATAGGTCCTGTCCCTGATACAAGATCTATGGTGAATTCCACTTCTCGTTCTGGTGGTAAACCTGGAACGTCGGGAGGGAAAACTTCAGGAAACTCTCTCACGATAGGCATAGAATCTATACTAGGGGTCTCAATAGTTTCCACCGCGAACAGCATCACGTACTGCCGAGAATCGTCACCCCTCATGGATCCTCCTTCATTGGCAGAGACTATACTAGAAGACTCAAGAAATGATAAGGTCTTACTAGAACAGTCTAGCATTACATGGTTAGCCGAAAGCCAATCCATGCCAAGAATAACATCTATCTGTTGCATAGGCAAACAGACAAGGTCTACAATAAATGTCCTATTCTCAACCACTATAGGGCACTGTAAACAAATAGACATAGTAGTCAAAGGATTACTAGTTGGAGTAGATATTGTAAGGGTATAAGGTAATTGAGAAACAGTTAATTTTAATTGATCCACACATTCATACGAAATAAATGAATGTGTAGCACCTGAGTCAAATAAAACGTACGAGAGTCTACCTGCTATCAAACACATACCTTGTATAAGATCAGCAGATTGAGAGGATTCAGCTCCCTTCACGGTAAACACTCTTCCAGTGGCCTGAGGTCTTGCTCCCTGTTGCCCTGCTGATATTACTCCTCTCCCAGCTCTACCCCTATTGCCTCCATTTCCTCTTCCTGCAGCTATCGGCGGTCGCCTAACCAGCTGTCTGCAATCTCGGGTCATATGACCTATTTTCCCACAGTGAAAACAACCAGGTCGCTCCCTATAGTCTCTAAGATAATGCGGTCCTCCACATCTGAAACAAGATAAGTCTTGCTGCTGTTGACCAGCTCTAACCACTGGTGCTGGTGCTGGTGTCTGCACTGGTCGGGCGTACGGTCTCTGTCTCCATTGAGAGTTACTACCTCCTTGCCTCTGAAAACCCGGTCGAGTAGGACCCCCACTCCTTAATTGTTTCTGCTCATTAGCCAGCCTCAGATCTAGACTTTCGATCGCACTGCATCGTTCCACTAGCTCTGGAAAACTCTGGATATCAAGAGATACTATAGCCCTCTGGAGTTCATGTCGGAGTCCTTCCTCAAACCTTCTACATTGCCAATCTTCATCTGGGAATCTCTGATAAAATTCGGAATACTTAATCAGAGCCTCGAATCGTGATGCATAATCACCAACAGTCATGTTGCCCTGTTTGAGACTCATGAATTCCCTTTCTTTCTCGCATCGAACTAGACGCGGAAAATACTTCTCAAAGAAGCAGTCACTAAACAGCTGCCAGTTGATAACTCTGCCTTCGGCATCCAGCAATCTTCGCTTGCCTCTCCATCAAGACTCTGCTCCTCCCATTAGCATGAAGGCATCATACGTCACTTTCCTATCCTCTCTGCAGCGCATGGTATCGAATATCTTCTCGATCTCTTGTATCCACCATTCTGCCTTCTCTGGATCATAATCTCCTCGGAATTGGGGTGGCTTCCCTTTCAGGAAAGTAGCCATTCCGGCATCTTCAGCTGCTGCAGCTCTCCTTTGGTTTTGTTGTTCCTGCTGTTCTTTGTTCATCTGCAGCATCTCAAAGATTCTCATTGTGTTTGTAATAACAGGCGAGAACTATGTTTTTCATGGTATCTTGAGTCTCGGATGACTCTCCTCCACTTCCGGTATAATTATTTTCTACATTATTAGTTCCAACAATTCTTTCGGGAGTTCTCACATTCATCGTCGATCGGACGTACTCTTCCACGAGCCATGATTCTGTAAAAGAAATCATTCGCTCTTATCAGTATGACATATAATACCACATAGACAAGTATATAAATACCATATGCCACACTAATGTTATTTATCGCGTCGGATTCGGAGACACTACCCTTCTTCTAAGCATAGTTAAAATCCGATGTGGACTCAACTAGACACGGCCAGTAACAACATCCTAGACACAGTCCGATTAGAATCGAACTGCTCTGATACCACCAAATGAGACACCCCGTTGTGCCCCATTGTATTATTACGTTAAAACCTTAATATTTATTTACTTAATCGCGCGCTTACTGTTGAAAATACGTAAAAATAAAAACTTAAATAATAATCATATAACTTCTACAAATACAAAACACACCAAAACTATATTACATAAATACACACATAATTATTCTTTATTTTACACAACACGGTTTAGGGTATCCTCTCAGTAGGATCCCACACCGGTACTTATTTATACAAACATGCTTATAACTAACTGAAAGCAAAAAACGTCTTATATGACTCACTGGCCCTAAACTTACTACGCTACATTATCAGGATCAATAGATGGTTCTTCAGCGTCGACTTCATACGGAACGTCGTTCAACTCTTCAACAATCTCCGTCTCGTATGGGGTTCCATCCATCTCCTCAGCAACATATTCGTTCATCTGGTCTTCTAACGTAACAAAGTAGACATACACAAAAATACAGAAATAGGGAGATAAGAAACAGTTCTATCATCATAAGTGGAAAAGATTCATAGCATATAATACAATAATAGTCACAGACACGCATCATTCAAAATCAACAATCATCCTCAATTCACTATATCATCCTCTACCCTTCAACTCATGCAACTAGACCTTTATGTTGACGTGGCCACTACTACTCCTGTCACACATCCCTCGTTAGGGATGCCGATCGATCGCCCAAGTGACACGTTCCCCACGCCGGTGCACATTCTCATCCATGGTAAGAATGCTCATGCAAAGCAATGACACTATAGCTGCACCTGTATCGTCGGTGCACACCCCGATTCTCTCTCTCACTCTCGTCAAGGGTGCTCATGCAAAGCAATGACACTATAGTTGCACAACTTAAATTCTAATTTGGAACGGTCTACAAGAACTTCGGACCTCGTGTATCTCAAATACACGGTTATGAACAACAATGCAACACATGATTCTCACTGACTTTTATCAATAACAACCTAGTACCTCAAGCTTTTCCTCATAACCTCCACTGACATTCTATATCACATCACTTTTATAAAATAATAGCGAGGCACGTCTAATTCATATTCAAAACTCTCACCCAAACAAAATACCTCCGAGCAATATATATCTTTCCTTAAAATCAACTAAGCAATTTATCAAACCAGGCAGATCATGCATAACACAATATCAACAAAATATTCAAATATCATAAAATATCACATATAGCAAATTATCACAACCAACATATCACAATCAACTCAAATAAGTAATAAAGCCACACATCCTCAACATCATAAAATCAACCTTAATGTCGATAAACCTACAATCCCCGAATCACCATTTGTTTTACAGAAAAGGTTTCCAATGTGATTTTGGTCTTGTCGATTACTCAACTACTAGGAGGGTTTAGGTCACCCTACACAATTATTATATAATATGCTACTTATCGATTCCGACGGTAGAATGATTCTTTCCCCCACCTGAGTTAGCACCGGAAACACGTACACAACGATCCTTGTTATCCCGCCACAAGTTAACACAACCACCTTCATTCAAACAACATAACTATAATTAATCAACTAACAACCATCTATGACACTTTAGGGCTAGGTTCGGCCAAGACTTAGAAAATAGGTTTAGGATTATCTTCTTAATGCTATCTTTTGGATCCTAGTTACTAGAGTCTTAACTAACATAGATTACTTATTACAAGACTAAAATTTGAAACAAAATCCTCTAACCTTTAGGGTTGGGTTTCGGCCCATATTAGGAATTTAAGCTAGGGATTTTTGTTGGACCTAAGCTCTTGGATTTAAGCTATACATGTATTATAGAACTTAAGTCAAGTACTAACTTTCAAAACAAACAACAACACACCAAACCCATTTCCCTACCTAGGTTCGGCCATTAATGGTTAATAGGGAAGTAAAATGATTTTGATCACATGCTTTTGGATAAATAAAGGAGGGATCATAACTAGATCATAGAAATTGGTTTCACATTTTTATGATTTTTCTACAATTTTCTAAAATTATTTGAAGTTCTAGATCTAGGAATGGAAAAATATGATTCATGGCATAAACATGAGAAATACATGAATATGAAAGCTTATATGATCAAGGAGATGAGCTTTTACCTCTTGAAGATTGAAGAAATGAAGAAAATGATCAACCTTCACTATGTTGAAAACTGGACAGCTTGAGGGTGTGATGGTATTGTGAGTGTATCTCACAATATACTCATCCAAAAATCATGAAATCTGTCTTGATAGAAAGATAAGAAGAAAAAGAACAACTTTGATGTTGAAGATTTCCTTTGGATCGGATCATAACAGGGGTGAAATGGGACTTCTTTCTGCTGTTTCGTGGGTTGCTGAGAATTCTGGGCAGTTTCGGTATTTTGATCCTATCTCCCAATCCACTTATCCGTTGTTTATGATCTTTAGCTTGTTGAAAATAAGAGAGAAATAGGAACAACTTTTATGTTGAGTATTTTCCGTGTTTCAAAAAGTAAGAGGGTCATATGTTTGGTGGGAATTCGGTGTTCTTAGGGTTTTGTAACTTAGTTGGTGAGGAAGATGAAGAGAATGAAGAAGATGAGTGAAATGGTGAGGGAGGACACGGTTTGGGGTATTTATAGGAGTAATATTATGCCTTGTTTGGTTAAAAGGAATTGGTTTAATGGGTTTTGTGATTATTAAATTAATATAAGCTTAACTAAAGTTATAATTAACTTAACTAAGGTTTTAATTAACTTAACTAAGGTTATTTTGGCTAACCATGGGTAATAATATGTGGCTCACATTTAGTGGAGGTGTGGCTGATTTTGGGCCACACAAAGTGACTCACTAATGAGTCACCGATCTTATCCGTTAGCGGTTCCTGAAATTAAATGCACGCAGACTCAATCGTTTACCCGATTTCAGTTTTTGAGAGGAAAATAATGAAACGAAAGCAAAATAAAATAGGTAATATTTAGTGGAGGTGGATGCACGAAATTGGAGAGATGTGGGAGGTTTTCAACCACGTAAAATGAGTGGTTAAGAGTGCGTAGATGTGTTTGGTTAATACCCACGAAAGCTTGGGGGTATTTTGGTCTTTTTACCTAAATGTCATGATTACTTGCATTTAATGCTCATAAATGCTTGGTGATTCATCCTCCATGAGTCATCATGTATGACTCGTTGTCCCTATCCCTTGACGAGTCTCTGCAGTTCCGTTTTCGACTCCGTTAGCTCCCCGATTAGGGTTTTACGCCCGTAAAAAGCGTAATATTTCGTTTTCGACTGAAAATTTTCAAACTAACCAAACTCGTTGGAAATATGATTTAAATATAAACCATTTCGTTCACGAGACAAAATTAGGTTTTCTGCTCAGTAAAATTATACTGTCAGTGAAAACGCAGACCGATTTCCGTCTGAATTTTCAACCCAAATTTTTATCATAAGCTTCTACCCTAAGATAGAGTATGAATATGATTTTTATTTCATAAAAATCAATCTCCATGAACTCAGAAAAAAATATAAATAAATACATTTATACCGGTTAATACAGTGAAAATATTTTTACTGAAAATATAAAAAAATCGTAAAATAAAAAGTGGGGTGTTACAGTGTTGACAATCCTCGGCCTTATATCTTCGGCCAGTACACAAGTCCCCCCGAGCTCCGAGCTTAAATAAGCGAAAGAGCTGATAAGCATGAAACCGAGCTTACTCTTCGGCCACACAGACTTCCGCATTCCCAGCTGTCATTTCAATCAAATCTTTCCTCTTTGTCAGAGAAGGCAATCATTCCCCCTAATACTTCTGCGGCACGCTTTAGGTAAGAAACCCTAGAGTTCCGCGCCCATTTAATGAGGGGAAAATCAAAAGTCGCGCCTTTTGGGCTTGATGGAACGTGGGCCGTTGATCGTGTCATCAACCGCAGCTACAAATATCCCCTCCGACTCCAACTCCCTTCTACCTTGCCTATCCCCCTTCGCCCTTCACCTTCGTCTTCCAAGTTTCTGCCACCACTCTTCTGTCTGTCATTCTTCAGGTACGCCCTGTCTCCTTCTCTTCTTCGTGCTTTTAAATTTAATTTCTGCTTATCAAATGAGTTCGTCCATGTCTTCTGAGTCCAATACCTCGCCTCTAATTGAGCGCGAGGTTTCCCCCATTGGGGGTTCTCTTTCCGCTTCTTCTGTTCCTTCACAGGAACCGAACGTCGGAGAGGCGGAACCGTCCTCCTCCCGGTCGTCTTCAACTGATTCTGATTCTTCTGAGTCCGATTCTCCTAGGTCTGGCTCTCCCTCTCCCCCAGTGTCCAAACCCGCCGCTCGCAAACAACGCCTAAGGGTTCCAAAAGACCCTATTCCCGATATTACCCTTCCTGGGTATACCTGGGTTAAAGGCGAGGTTGGGACCTTTTTCTCTGACTTCCAGACTCCAGAATCAATTGATCAACTTCGGTCCCACATTAATGTCTCGGCATCTGGAGACGAGTCCGAGTTTATTTGTTCTCCATGCTCGGGTAATGAGTGCGTCTTTCTCAGGGCTCGTCCTTCCGAGCCCCCCTTTACATACATTTACAAAACTCTATTTGATAAGCTGCATGTGTCTCTTCCTTTTACCGAGTTTGAGTGTGACGTTCTGAGAACCATGAACGTCGCACCTACTCAGCTCCATCCAAACAGTTGGGCTTTTATGAAAGCCTTTCAAATCCTATGTAAATACCTCGGGATGGAGCCCACCACTCCAAAAATTTTGTATTTTTACCAAACAAGGTTTGGTGAGAAAATGGGATGGATTTCCCTTAATGGGCTGAACCGGAGAGGACTGCTTAGTCTATACACATCGTCGTATAAAGATTTCAAAGTCGGCTTCTTCCGAGTTCGCCCCTCGGGCTCTCACTCCTCCCACTTTTTTGATGATGATAACTGCGCCAAGTTTCCTTTATGTTGGCAATCCTCCCCCACAAAATTCGTTGGCTTTGAGTACCAATCCCTTCCGGCCGAGGATAGGCGGGATATAGACATACTAGAAAAACTTCCTTGGCCCCTCCATTGTGGATGCCTTATGAAACTCCCCTTCTCATCTACTCCGAGAACTGACCTGAAAAGTAAGTGCTCGGCTTTTTAGTTTTTGAATCTTTTCTGTATGTGTTGCTGTACTAACGACTCTTTCTTTTTTGGCAGTCATTATGGGGAAATTCGACTTCTCCAAGCTTATAAAGGCTGCTGCAAAAGAGGGTCAGGGTCCCTCCTCAGCTGAAAAAAAGAAGAAAATACCTCCTCCCACCAAGACCTCTGCGAAGGGAACTTCATCATCCGGCCCTCAAAAAAGAAAGAGGGTAGAGGTTGTAGTTGACACCGAAGATTCTCCCCCACCCCGTCCAAGTCCCCCACACCCTACTACTCAGGAGACCGAAACCGCGGGGCGAGAAGAACAAAACCCTCCTTCTACCCAGGTGAAGTGGTTCAACACTTCCCTGAAAGCAGGGACCTCGTCCCTTTGGGGCGAAGACTTCAACCCCTTTCCTTCTTTCGACTCGAACTTCCTGAAGCCCGCAGATCTCCGGTTAATGAGGCAACAAGGGGCTCAATCTAGCATGGAGGCTTTCTCCACCTACTGCATTCGAGCTGCCGCCTTGGCCCACTTTTGCAGCCGAGATTTAGTGGAGGCTGAAAGGAAGTCTCAGCAACTGGGAGCCGAACTGGCTTCTATTGAGAAGCTGAAGGGGGATTTTACTCGGACCTCCACGGAGCGTGACGAGCTGGCCAAGGCTAATAATCTCCTGAATGCCACCATTACCGAGTTGAATGGCCAGAACTCCAAGCTCAACACCAAAGCAACATTTGCTGAGGAGACTAAAGCTCGGGCTGAAGAGGGTAGAGCTCGTGCTGAAGAGGAGCTCAAGAAGGCTCAAGCTGAAATTGAGCAACTTAAAGCTGCCTTGGAGGCCGAGACCAAGGCCAGGATGGAGCTCCAGGAGGATGTAAAAGAGGCCACCAACTGCATTATTATCGAGCATCGGAAAGGTTTTGACAAGGCCATTGCTCAAGTTGAGGTTCTTGCCCCGGGGGTTGATCTTTCGGGAGTCGATGTGAATAAGGAGGTGGTGAATGGGGAACTTATTCCCATAATTCTTGAAGAGGAAGAGGAGGTGGAAGGGGAGGAAGACTCTCCCGGGGATCACATCGAGGCCGAAGAGGGTCCTAGGGACAAGTAGCTGTATTAGTTTTTTGTAGTCTTTATCATTTGTAATGGGCGTTTGCCCTTGTAACTTTAATTTTGACTTAATGAAAATTGTTGCACCATTTTGGTGACCTTTCGTAGCTCTTATTTGGACGAGATACACTTGAAGTATTTTTTTACCTTCCGACGTTGTATTCGGTCTGTTTAAACAAATCTTCGGTTAAGACCGAGGTATTCTACCGTCCCTATCAAAAATGGACGGTAGTTGTCACACGTGAAACACATGATTCACGCTTTACTCATGCAGTCACGCCTCATATGCTTTGGAAACCGCAGTGGGTTCATGCAATTAATGCTTTTCGCTGAGTTTCGAGATTTGTTTTTCCAACAAACCCCTTCCCAGCGCATATTTCTTCCTTTCCAACGCCTCTCACCCCTTATAAATAGGGTTGTTTCACCGCTCCACTTACTCATTCTTCATTCTTTCCCACCAGCCAAATTCGTCTTCCTTCAACCCGAGTAGTTCTATGATAGTGTTAGGGGTTTACGCTCCCCTCTCCCAGTTAACATCCTTTTTTGAGTTTCATAGCTGCCAAAAAGGATGTAAGTGGGAGATGGGATCCAGAATTCCTTTTACAATTCAATCCTCCAAGAAAGATGTTAACTGGGAGAATGGCAGTCTTCGGGAGTAGAGAAAGGGGTAGAGGCCGTCTACTCCCGGAACGGGCCGAGCACCTCATCGTCCAGCTTTCGCAGGGGGAAGTGATTACTTTCCCCCATGAGGGAAAGTCATGGTGTCCGATTTGGGGGACTACTGGCCACCTGATCTTGTCCCTACCCTAATCGGGGAGACGACTGGCAACCCGGGCGGGCCTTATTTTCAATTTCAGCTCTTTATGTAAGTCGTAGTACTTTCTAGTACTCGACTCGTACCTTTTTTTACTTTCGACATTGTACTCGGTATTATCAATAAATTTTCACGGCTCGGATTCGACCTTTAGATTACAATTTTATTCTCCTTACTGCTCGTATTTTATTTCACTTAAGTAATTTCAAATACTAGTACTCGGCCTTCAGGCTCAAACTAGGCCTTAAACAATTTAATTGGCTCGTATTCAGCCTTTAGGCTCAAACTTGGCCTTAAACAATTTAGTGGCTCGTACTCGGCCTTTAGGCTCAAACTTGGCCTTAAACAATTTAATGGCTCGTACTCGGCCTTTAGGCTCAAACTTGGCCTTAAACAATTTAGTGGCTCGTACTCGGCCTTTAGGCTCAAACTTGGCCTTAAACAATTTAATGTTCGCGAAACACATACATCGGAAAATTAACAAAACAATGTTCATAATAAATTCTTTTATTGGATAAAAAGGAAGTCTACGGTGTGCCTCGTTAAAACCTTCTCGGCCAAAACCCTTTTTGGGACAAAATACCGAGGTAGGAAAAAGAGTACATCACCTGACTATATACATCAACTATAATAAAATTTTAAATGCGAAGCATTCCAAGTCCTCGGGATAGGCTTCCCGGACAACTCTTCTAACCTATATGCTCCATTTCCCAAGTTTTCTACCACCCGGAATGGCCCTCCCCAGTTTGCTGCCAACTTGCCTTCCGTGTGATCCTTCCTTGCTTCTCCTTTTATTCTCAGCACCAAGTCTCCACGCAGGAAACTCCTCGGTTTCAATTTTGAATTATACCTCCTAGTTGCTCTATGTTTGCAAGCTTCCTCCCTGATTTTAGCCTCCTCCCTGATTTCCTCTACCAAGTCAAGTTCGACCCTTAAGTTGCTTTCATTATCATTCTGCTCATGTTGCATACGTCGGAAGACGGCTCACCAACCTCCACTGGGATCATGGCGTCTGTCCCATATGTCATCTTGAAAGGTGTTTCTTGAGTGGTGGATTGAGGTGTGCAGTGGTAGGCCCAGAGGATACTAGGCAATTCTTCTGCCCACGCTCCTTTGGATTTTCCCACTCTCTTCTTCAATTCTCCGAGAATGACCTTGTTGGCTGCCTCGGCTTGCCCATTGGTCTGAGGGTGTTCAACCGACGTGACATGGTGTTTAACACCGAGGTTGGCGTAGAATTTTTGCAATGCCTTATCTATAAACTGTCTTCCGTTGTCTGTGACGATTGCAAAGGGAATTCCGTGCCTACATATGAGGCTTTTCCACACAAACTTTTGTACCTTCTCGGCGGTAATTTTTGCCAAAGGTTCTGCTTCAATCCATTTTGTAAAGTAGTCCACTGCTACCAGGAGGAATTTGACTTGACCTTTGGCCACAGGGAATGGCCCCAGTATATCCATTCCCCACATAGAAAAAGGCCAAGGCGAGTTTAATGTGTGAAGTCCTTCGGGAGGAGTACGACTTACATTGGAAAATCTTTGGCACTCATCACATTGCTTCGTCCACTCAATGCAATCTGCTCGGATGGTAGGCCAATAGTACCCTGCTCGGACTACCTTTGAGGCCATTGATCTACCTCCGTAGTGAAAACCACATATTCCTCTATGAACCTCTTCCATAACATACCTTGACTGTGCCTTGGTTAGACATTTTAACAAAGGTACCGAGAATCCCCGTTTATACAATTCTCCGGAAATGATAGCAAAGTGACTCGCTCTGAGCCTGATCTTCCTGGCCTCAGCTTGATCTAAGGGCAGAGTTTCTGAGGATAAATACTCCCATATGGGTGTCATCCATTCTCGGTCAACCGGTTCATTGGCCATCACCTCTCCAAACGTGATACTTGGTTCATTCAGGGTTTCTTGAATAACTGTTCTATGATGACCCGGCTTCTTTGTACTGGCTAATTTGAACAGTAGATCAGCCCGGGTATTTTCTTCTCGGGGAATGTGCTCAATAGCGAATTTCTCAAAGCTAGAAATTAATTGGTTGACTTTACATAAATACCTGGTAAGCTGAGGCTCTTTCATTTGATACCCTCCATATATTTGCCCTGTGACTAGCTGTGAATCACTCCGGCATCTAACAGCCTTTGCCCCCATTTCCTTTGCCAGCATTAACCCTGCTATCAAGGCTTCATATTCGGCTTGGTTGTTTGAGGTTTTGAACTCCAACTTTAGTGACTGTTCCAAGACCAGATCTCCCGGACCTTCCAGAATCACCCCAGCTCCACTGCCCCTGACATTCGAGGATCCATCCATATACAAATTCCACCAGATATCCTCGGTTATCGACTGCGGATTGAGCTCGGCTACGAAGTCGGAGAGACATTGGGTTTTCAGAGGGCCTCTCAACTCGTATTTCAGGCCTAACTCGGATAACTCTACCGACCAAGCAATCATACGTCCTGCCAGCTCGGGCTTTTTGAGAATCTGCTTAATCGGGTGATCGGTTTTGACAATCACCTAGTGACTTTGGAAATACGGACGCAATCGCCGAGCTGCAGTTACCAGGGCCAAAACCAGCTTTTCTATAACTTGGTACCGGGTTTCGGCATCATGAAGAACCCTGCTAATGAAGTAGACCTGCATTTGAACATTCTCCACTTCCTGTACAATGACCGCACTGATGGCATGCTCGGTGGCTGACAGGTATAAGTACAACTCTTTACCAGAGATGGGTCGAGTTAATATCGGTGGTGAAGACAAAAAGGCCTTGAAATCAACGAAGGCCCTCTCACATTCCTCGGTCCATGTGAAGGTTTGAGGTCTCTTCAGTAATCTAAAGAAGGGCCGAGCCTTCTCTGCAGATCTGGGTAGGAACCGATATAATGATGCCAGCCGTCCTGCAAGTCTTTGTACTTCTTTAATATTTTGTGGGCTTCGCATCTCAATCACAGCCCGACATTTATCAGGATTGACCTCGATTCCCCGGTGTGTTAACATGAAGCCGAGGAATTTCCCACCCTGGACACCGAAAACACACTTCTCCGGATTCAACCTCATATTATACTTTCTTAGTTGCTGAAAAACTTCCTCCAGATCTTTTGGATGGCTGTTGGGGTCATCGGATTTTACGACCATGTCATCCACATAAACCTCCATAGTCCTTCCGATCTGTTTTTCGAACACCCTGTCCATGAGCCTTTGGTATGTAGCTCCAGCATTTTTCAGTCCAAATGGCATTACCCGGTAACAGTAATTCGAGCCTTCAGTTATGAAAGTTGTTTTCTCCTCATCTGGGGGATACATTCGGATCTGATTATACCCAGAGTACGCATCCAAGAAACTCAAAATTCTGTATCCGGAGGCTCCATCCACCAGTCTATCAATACTCGGCAAAGGATAGGAATCCTTTGGGCAAGCTTTATTCAAATCTGTGTAATCGGTGCACATGCGCCACTTGCCATTTGCTTTTTTGACCAGAACAACATTGGCCAGCCAGGTAGTGTATTCCACTTCTCGAATAAAGTTGGCCTTGACCAACTTCGCTGTTTCCTCTTCCACAACCTTTCTCCTCTCCTCACCAAGTCTCCTTTTCCTTTGGGCTACTGGTTTCGCCTCGGGACAAATTGCCAGTTTGTGGCACAAGAAGTCGGGATCAATCCCCGGCATGTATGACGTGGTCCAGGCGAATAAGTCAGCGTTGCTGTGAAGCACTTCTTTTATTTTCTTTTTTAAGTTCGGCTCAAGTTGACTGCCGAGGTTGGTGCACTGATCGGGCTGTGAACCGAGCTGGAACTTTTCTAACTCCTCAATGGGTTGTGGTCGTTGTTCCTGCATGTCCATTCTCGGGTCCAGTTCAACAGAGTTAAAAGAATTCACAGACTTGTCCTTTCCCCTGTCTAGCATTTCTGCTGGTGTAGGTTTGAGTTTGCTTACTCGCAAACTATCTGCATAGCACTGTCTGGCCATTTTCTGATCAGCCCGGATAGCAACTATGTCTCCCGAGTTGGAAGGGAATTTCATTGTGAGGTGGGGAGTAGAGACCACAGCTCCTAACTCGTTCAAAGATGGTCTTCCGATCAGGATATTGTACAATGTTACTACATTAACCAACACATACCTGACCATGATAGTCTTGGATGCTTTGCCATCCCCAAAAGTAGTCAGGAGGTCAATGTATCCTCGTGTATCCACTTGTTCCCCTGCAAAGCCGACAAGCTTACTGTCGTATGGCTGAATAGATTTCTCTGGGATACCGAGTTTCTGAAATGTTGAATAATATAAGATATCCGCCGAGCTCCCCTGGTCGACAAGAGTTCTTTTGACCGAGAAATTAGCCAACTGCACTGTGATTACCATAGGGTCATCTTGATTAGGATCCACCCCCACGAAGTCTTTGTCAGAAAAGATAATAGTTGGGGAAATCCTCGGGGGTTTCCCGGATACCGAGTTGACAGCCCGAATGGCCCGCAGGTGCTTTCTCCGAGCTGAACTTGTTGTGCCTCCCCCTGCAAATCCACCTGAAATAGTGTTTATCACACCTCGGACCACATTATCCTCCTCTCGCCTTTCATTCTGGCCCTCTCTGGTCTCTGTTCTTTCATTATTTTGTCGACCGCCGCCCCTTCTCGGGCTTTGGTCACCTCCTCTCCTTCTACTTCTGCCACGCCCCTCGCCATTGTTGTGGTTTCTCCGAACAAAATTATTGAGATGGCCAGCTTGCACCAACTCTTCAATCTTATCTCGCAGGACCCAGCACTCCTCGGTGGTATGCCCGTAATTACGATGGTACCGACAATGTTTCTGTCGGTCAGCATTCTGGGGCGTGTGGCCACGGTTGGGGAGCTGCAAAAGTTCCGCGTTGTATGCTTCCTCAAACACCCGAGCTCGATTTGTGTTGAGGGGAGTATAGTGCTCATACTTTGGCCCCCTATGCTCAGATGTGTTTTTGAATTTCTGATTGTCACCTCCAGCCCTCCTCTTCTCTCTCCCTTCTCGTCTATCGGAATCATCGGTTCTTTCCCTTTTCTTAGACTCTTCTATTTCCTCCATATTAATGAATCCGGCAGCTTTTCTCCTCAACTCATCCATACTGGATGGTGGCTTCCGAGCTAGGTGTCTGGCAAAAGGGCCAGGCCGTAACCCCGTCAGAATAGTATGCAGTGCGACATCGGCACTGAGATTCCGGATGAAGATAGTCTCTTTGCTGAACCTGGCCATAAAATCACGCAGAGACTCGTTCTTTTCTTGCTTAAAGTTTACCAACGAGGCCGAGGTTTTTTGATGAGCTCGGCTCGTAGCAAACTAAGCATTGAACTTAGTCATGAATGTGTCAAAGGAGTCAACTGATGCTGGAGGTAGCTGGGTATACCAGCTTAATGCAGCATCTTTCAGAGTAGTAGGAAAGACTTTACACATGACAGCATCATCGTCGGTGAAGAGGTACATCTGAGTAGTGAAAGCATCTAAATGACGCTCCGGGTCCGAGGTGCCATCATACCTGTCAATGTTTATTGGTTTGTAGTTGGCTGGAAGAGGAACCCCCATGATGGCGCCAGTGAAGGGATGTCTCGGCCTCCGCACGCCGGCCCTTTCATTAGGCCTATTTGCCTGAAGTGAAAGCTCAGGGGCCTGCCTAGGAAATTCCTCCTAGCCTGCTCGGTCAACATGATGAGAAACACGGGGTTGTGGGCCTCCTTCTCTGCGCGTGTTTCTGGATCCTTCATTCTCGGCTGTCTGACGCTCTCTCTCATGAGGAGAAGAGGCGGACCTTTCTCTGCTTTGTTCTCGTTCCCGACGGCTGTTCTGCCGCCGAAACTCCTCATTCTCCCTTCTCAGTATGGCCACTTGTGCGAGGAGTTCTTGAATAATTGGATTGTCGGTTGTCATGGCTGGGTTTATGGATCATTCCCCATTGTCCCCATTGTTGACATTCTCTGGCTCCTCTCTCCTGCAGTTCCCGCTCCTTGTTCTCACCATTGTTTTTGGTATGGGAAAGTTTTGCTTCGATTCCCACAGACGGCGCCAAATGTTCCGTCCAAATATCTCAGATGAGAGATACTCGGTCAAAGAAAGTCTAGTGGGTTTGTTTTGGAGTTAGCTTGACAGAATGTGAATTCTGCTCCTACGTATCCAAATGGGAATCAAAGCAAACGTAGTTCTTAGTGAGGGGGTTGGACCCCTATTTATAGATATTTTCAGTGCAACCGTTTGAGTAGATGGTTACTGAGATCCTATTTGTTAGGATCGGATCGTCCTTGCAATTAGACAATTGATATGGATAAGGCTCCGAGTTATACGGAGAGATATTTGGACCAGCGAGATATTCGGCCCGGTCAGTTGCGGCTGGATAGCTCGGGGCCGGGATATCTTCGCTCGTGGTCTGGTGTGGAATAGGACCGAGTAGTTATCCTCGGGTATCAAGTGTATCAACAGGTCTTCGGCTCTATGGGAGTTCGGGTCACGACCCACTTACGAGAGTGAGCTCGGTCGTGTTGACAATCATCGGTCTTATATCTTCGGCCAGTACAATAGAAAATGATTGTTCCGTAGTATATATGTAAAAACCAATTGTGTGAATAAAAGTGGCTACTCTCTACACAAGAAAAATATACTTCTACTTTTGTATTTTTTTTTTACCAATTAATTACATAAAATTAACAATTTTATACTACTAATAATTTTAGTTTTTTTTAAAAGTTAGGGAGGGTCAAGACCCTCCTAAAGATGTACATACCTCGGTCCCTGACAGGAACACAAGAATAAATCACCAACTCCGCCACTACAGAGGTTGGTTTTCTATCTAGAATAGATTTTGGATTTGATAAGTGTCCTCTTAATAACGAACGATTAATAAGGTATAATAATTTGATAGTTGTCATCATCAAATGACGTTCATAGTTATTCATGATGACTCGTACTCTTAAGAAAATTGCTACTCTGATGTTATTTATATTGAACAATATGACCATCAAATATCACCTTCTTACCCTCGCGAATCTGAGTACCTCAGAACCGCTCGTTTGATCGTTCACTAGTGGAAGATATGAATTTTACGATCAGATTTAATGTCGATTAAATAAAACTGGACGTTAAAAAAGACGTGCTGACATAACGATAAATAATTGATTCATTTAAATCAACATTAACGTTAGTTATTAAAATAATAGATGTTAAAAAACTTGAATAAAACTTTTAACATCAGTTATTCAAATAATAGGAGTTAAAATTCATCTTTCATATATTGTTTTAATAACACACGTTAAAAGTTTTACTCAAATTTTTACAATAATGTTATGTCCCGCGTGATCACTTCACACCGCGAGCTCTAACCCTTTCTCTCTCGTGTGACCACCACCGCGAGCTTCTCTCCGTCACCACCGCGAGCTTCTCTCTTTGAGCGAGGTACTACCTTTCTCTCTCTCTAAGCTTTTCGTTTGAATCTCTGATTCTATTTGATTTCTAGCGGTGGTCTTTATCATTGTATGTTCCTTCTTCCTTTTTCTTTTTGAGTTATACGCATGAAAGGTAAAACCCTATTTGTTTATTTATTTATTTATGCGTTTTGGTTCTGTGAAATTGAAATAAAAAAGATAAACAAGAACATAGATGCTGAGATTACACTGAAGTAATGTTGTGGTTTGTGGTTCTGTTTCAAAGTTAAATTGGCAATGCTATCGAAGGGTCTAAGAAACTCCGTGAAATTCCATCATAAAAAAAAGGCCTTTGGAGCATCGAAGGGTCTAAGAAACTCCGTGATTTTTTTCTCCCTTCAAAGGGCTTATAATAGATCTTACATGAGAGAAGATAGATAGAAAGAAATGAAAAAGAGATAAAATATTGTGAGGCTTTGAACACAAACACTTATAACTTATGTCGTGCAAACTAACCAACCAAAGTGATTTAAAGATAGAATTTCAGTTCATGATTGGTTAAATAGAATTATAGAAAACATGTCATTTAACATGTGCTTGTAGCTGGGTCTACCTTTAGAATAACGGAATGCATGTCCCTTATAATGTTAGAAAAGACCGCCAACGTTAACAAGGATTTATAATAATATATTTATACATTGCTTATCAGTATGTAAAATTTGATAATCGGTCACGGTAAATGTAGGCGGAAAACTTGATTGGGTATTCATATTTTAAGTGTTAGAGTGTGTTTGGAAAAACTGGAATAAAAGATTATACTGATAATCAATTTTTATATAATCGATTATTATGATAATCTATTATAATCAGAATCAGTTTTTTTTTTTTGTCTGTTTACTGAAAAATGATTTTAAGACAATCTATTTCGTTTGGGTTGTGCAGAAAAAACCACTTTAATATAATAAATTACGAAAAATTGTATGGAGTTATTTGTATAATTTAATAGTATTTGTTTAGAAGTTAGTTTTGTAGGGATAAACAAGGAAAGGAGTTTCGAGAATGAAAAATAATCAAATCACAAAAAATAAAACATATAGATTTTTATAAATTTAAGCAAAATGACAAACATGATAGATTATCTAAGAAACAGCTTTTAAGTTAAAAAACAGTTTAAAAAAAATTCTTTCACAAACACACTAGAATAATTTTCTAATGCTGAAGCATATAGTACTGTATAGTGCATAAAATCAAAATAATAAATACTCACATATAATATAGTTTTTCATACCCGTATTACATGAACTTTTTTGTTGTGGTTTTGTTGAGTCGGACGGTCAGAGCCAATTATGCTGGAGTTCATCTGTTCATGAACGTAATCATCCTTACGGTGGTGCGCCGCAGCCTCTGCCTCTGCCTCATAATGTCCTACACCTTTCACTTTTATGTATATTATAATTATAATTATAATTATACCGAATATACTAATATGTGATGTTCTTAAAAAAAATGTAGAAGTACTTTTGGATAAGATACGAAAAATTTAGCGATGCTTTCAATTGAATTTGTTAATCATTTGCTTTTCTCTTTTGTTTTCTTTAAGATTATATATGTTTTTTAATTAACTTATCCTTCGATATATTATAAAGAGTATTGTTATTTTGATACTAAAATTGGACACTCATAAGGGACACCTACTCTTTAGTAGGTTATGAACCAATCAAATAAAGAGAGAGAAAGAGTAAAATAGTTCATAACCCACTAAAGAGTAAGGTGTCATTCATGGGTGTTGTTCCGACATCAAAATATAGGGGTAAATTACCAACTTAGCCCACATAGGGTCGAGTGTGTCGATACCCTCCCGGTATAGCCCTGAGGGTTCGACCGAGTAGGTCACATCGCCCATTGAGGAACCCTGCATGAAATAGAACCGAGCACTACCCGGAAGGAGCACGACCAATCGACTGAAAAGGGTCGAATTGGCCCTAATTAGTACAATTCTGACTTTTTCTGTTAACAACAACCCAAGAGTCCTTGTGAGACGATACTCGAGTTGTCGCTTCCTAAACTACATATTTTGTAAACCGCTCGCTTTTTGGAGCGTGCGCGACAGCGCGTTCAGAGCTTCAGGACAGAGACCTGGTGTTGAGAATGTAGGGTGAAGCACGAAAGGATAAGACAGGGGGAAAGCTAGCAGCTAATTGGGGAGGCCCTTTCAGAGTAGTAGAGAATTTAAATAATAGGGCATATCGGTTGGAGGAATTGTCAGGGAAAGCAATACCGCGCACGTGGAATGCCTCCCATCTGAAGTTTTATTACAGTTGAGACTTTATGTAAAAAGTGAGTACTCTTTTTCCTACCTAGGTGTTTTTATCCCATAAGAAAAAAAGAAGGGTTTTTCATCGAGGAGGTTTTAACGAGGCTCTGCTTCCTTCAATAAAGAGGTTATTCAGAAACACTATCAAGTCTCCCCGACAATAAAGGCTGAATCTGAGCTTAACACTTAGCCAAAGCTAAGTCCAAAAATTATGAGCCGAGTCCGAGCTCAGGGTCGAATCCGAGTCCAACACTTAGCCAAAGCTAAGTCCAAAAATTATGAGCCGATTCCGAGCTCAAGGCCGAATCTGAGCCTAACACTTAGCCAAAGCTAGGTCCAAAAATTACGAGCCGAGCCTGAGCTCAATGCCGAATCCGAGCCTAACACTTAGCCAAAGCTAAGTTCGAAATTGAAGAGCCGAGTCCGAGATCAATGCCAAATACAAGCCTAACACTTAGCCAAAGCTAAATTCTAAAATTGTTGAGACGAATCCGAGCCCCAAAATTATACAGGAGTTAAAGTCCCCAATCTTTAAGTTGAGATTAAACTCAACAACCGAATACTGTTGGAACCAAAGTGATTTGGATTAATAATTTGAGTTTTGATGTTAACAAAAAGGATTAAATTTTCTTTGTAAAGTTTTAGTTGAGATCTAAGATGCTTTATCTAGTCTTGCAGGAATGTTAAAAATATATAAGTTATGAAAACCTTCAATAAGTTTCCTTATATCTGCCTGGACTTAGTTTGTGTATCCGCGTCCTTTCATGTAGACGAGCTGCTCAAAACGTTTGGTATATATTTTTACTTAATATATTTGAGTAGACGGTTAATAAAATACTCTCAGTAGACGGGAACTTTAGTTTTAATGAAGTAGACGAGCTTTAATGCCACGCCAGTAGACTGAGATAAAAAATAACTCACTGAAATATAGCAAGTCCAAACACTTGATGATAGACGGGAGGATATGCCACGTCAGTAGACGAGCGATAAGAAAACTATAAGTCCATAACTTGGTTTTACCCATGAGCGTGTAGACGCAGATTTTAAGTAGACGAGCTCTTTTTCATATAAGTTCTCATATGCTCAGTCTAGCTAAGTAAATGCTACCCCGACCACAACGAAATATTTATTTCAAATGATTGATATTTATTTCAAACGAATATTGATCCTTCCTATTTGTTTTTTCTGTTTTAATGCTTTGTTTCTTTGTGAGAGAACATAGTATCATAAAGGAAATGCAAAAAGTAACATAGTACAATGGGGAAATGCAAAACGATCTGTACCCTATCACCTTTACTGCTGGAATAGCTAGAATTTTCACAAAGGAGGAAAGACAGTTTTTCAAGTTGCAATTACTCAGAGTTGTGACCCTCCATTTCGTACAAAAGTGATAACTAAGAGTACATTTCACAATGACCACGATCAAGCTATCGGTCACAACGGATATTATGCATTTAATGCTATCTCTAAACAGGTATATTCAAAAAAACCGTTGAAGTTTTTCAAGTGAAGAAGAAGGTCACTATAAATAGAAGACCCCAACCATTGAAGAAATAGGGAATTTAATTCAACTTTTGAGAGATGAACTTTTGTCAATCTACAATGTCTCATTCTTTCATTCTTTCAAGAGCATAAGTCTGTATTCCGTAATTTGAATATTGTTGTAATATTCAACCGATCTTAAACTTTCATATCCTCACACATAGTGAGTTAAAAAATCAAAAGCGAACAATCTCTTTGTTAGAGTTAGATCCTGAAGAGACTTGGTAAGAAAGGAATACTTGTAGCCTAAAGAGGTGTTGAATACTTGTTGTAATCTATTTGGAAAATAGTGGAGTAAAACCTTCAAGTCGAAGGGACTGGACGTAGCTCTTGGTTGGAAGAGAGTGAACCAGGATAAAACACTTGCGTGAATCTTCTAATCCTTTAACTCTTACAGTTTTATTTGTTTTACTGACTGTGGGGATTTGAACTTGATTTTGTTAATAATACATAGTCCTCAAGGCGACTTGTTAAAAATAGGGTTCCACTGCCATCCCACATAAAACGAAGCATGGAGAAGCAAAAAAGTAAAGAAGTAAAGAAGAAAGGAAGGGGAAAGCCCACTATTTATAGTGAAAGATGGTCATGAAGAGAATCCAGCGCATTAAATAAATGCACGTTTTCAAAAACAAGACAATAATGTTGGCATACGTTTTCAAAGCAGTCAAGATTACGTAACTTGCCAAGTTTCGAGAAAAAAACGTGGGAAAATAGAATAAATGATGTGACCGTTAAGTTGAATCCCCAAATGGACTGAAATCCAAAGGCCCAAAGCAGTTTGCAACAACCGTCAAGGGGATAACTCGGCTCTATAAGCAAGCTCTTCATTCTTTTTAAAGAACCAGAGCTTGGGGGACTGAATAAAATAACAAAGTCTAAACACGGGACTTGACAAAAATTACGAAGAGCATAATAAGAATAAAATATTGAAAACCACAATTGCACTGCATATATTTTGAGGACTTTGTTAAGTCTCTAAAATATCTAATGTACATTTCTCTAAGTTTTGATGAGAACTAAACATTGGTTAATGATTTAATTAACCTTCATATTGGTTGCTAACCTGTCTATCGAGTGTGCAGATTAAATAAGAGAATCATACGTCCAACACAAGTAATAGAAACTCACGTCCAACAGTGTAGTGATAGAAGCTCATGTCCACCACACAAGTGATTGAAACAAACATCCAGCACTGTAGTGATTGAAGCGCACGTCCAAAACGCAAGAGATAGAAACTTGCGTCCACTAAAGTGATGAAAGCCAGCGTCTACTAAAGTGAAAGAGGCGCTCGTCTACTTAAGGTATCAAAATGGTCCGTCCAATGACGTGGCAGATGGAGCTCGTCCATAAAGGTATCAAAATAGCTCATCCATTAAAGTATCAGAATGACTCGTCCAATAACGTGGCATCTGGATCTCATCCATTATGGTATCAGAAGCGCTCAACCAATGACGTGGCAGATGGAGCTCGTCCATTAAGGAATCAGAATGGCTCGTCCAATGACGTGGCATATGGAGCTCATCTACTAAAGTAACAGAGGCTCTCGTCTACTAAAGTAACGGAGGCTCTCGTCTACTAAAGTCAGAGGCTCTCGTCCACTAAAGTAACAGAAGTGCTCGTCCACTAAAGGTGACAGAAACGCTCGTCCACACTAGTCTTTGGACTTACTGAGTCGTTACTTTGGAGCTCGTCTACTAGCCCGAATGAAAACTCAAATGGCTAGATAGACGCGGCTATTTTCAAGATAGAAGCACTTATCTTATAGACGCGAATTCTATAAGGATTATCAGAATCATATTTCAAGAACCAGAAAGAGACTGGAAGCCTTCTCTCCTACTCAGCTTCACGATTATCAAGAAAAGTCAGAAGTTACTCTCTCAAGCAACCTTGGATAATCAGAACCAAAGACCAGTTAAAGAATGCTTCAAACATGCTTTATTCCCTTGTACCTCTAGTCCTTACACGAAAAGGGAAGTGTGCTAAGCAAAATACAAAAAGCTCTCTGCACAACTCCGATATGACTGTATCACGATGCATAAAGTCATGATCCTTCATGTTAGAGTACAACCAACGACTCTATTGAATTAATGGCTGCCCAGATCGACTCTATTGCATTTAATGAAGTTCTGCTTGAAGTCAACATCTGAGGGAATGTCTCTAATGGATCCTAAATGCTTGAAGACCATAAATACATAAGTGATTGAAGATGAAGAAGGAGAGAATACAGATTGCATTAAAAAGACATTACTCCGCGCATTAATTTCTTCATTTATTTTATTCTTTATTCTTCAATCATTTGAAGTTATTACGCAGACTTTCCTAAGCTTTACATTTAAACCACTCTCTGAGTGTTAGTGAAAGTTTTGTCTGTCTAAGTTGTATTCATTACAAACCAAATCTCTCAAACAAACCTGAGTGAGCCTGAAGAGGCTAGGTGTGCAAAGAATACTTGTCTTTGAGCCTGAAGAGGCTAGGTGTGCAAACAATACTTGTCTTGAGCCTGAAGAGGCTAGGTGTGCAAAGAATACTTGTCTTTGAGCCTGGTGAGGCTAGGTGTGCAAATAATACTTGAGTCTGTAACCTGATCAGTTATAGTGGATAAATCTTGGTGCTGCCAATGACTGGACTTAGCTCTTTGCTTTGAAGAGTGAACCAGGATAAATAACTGTGTCAATCTCTCTTTCCTTAAACTCTTTAATTGCTTTAGTTTTCTTACGTCTATCAAGTGGTGTGTTTGCAAAAGTCACCCGTCCATCCTGTATTCTTCCACTCGTCCAAATTTAGCTTCTGTTTACGAAAAGATTTCAACTTTGCTTAAATTCTGATAAACACAATTCAACCCCCCCTTCTCGTGTTTATACTTGTCTATTTCAGACTTAAGGCCAATGAGTCTTAGTTACAAAATATGCCTTCAAAAGGAAGATTACAACAGTTCGGAAAGGAAGAAAGAAACATAGGAATAGGAGGATCAGGGTGCGGGGGCAGAGTCAACATTCATAGCCGAGGTGACTTCGTTCTCAAGGCCGTCGTTCACGTCCTCTTCATCACTGAGTTGACTCTCATTGACCAACTCCCCCTTCTTGACATCGTTGTCCACGTCCATCACCAAGAAGTCGGTTTTGGGGACAATGACATGGGCTTGGCGACAACCCTTCTCAAAAATAGCAATATGCTGAGTCATGAGCTCCTCCTTGGCAGCTCCTAGCTCTTGCTTGTAAAACTTCTTCTTGCCCATTTTCTTCTCCAAAGCCGAGGTAAGCTCCTCGTTCTTCTCCTGCAGCTTGACCTTAATAGCCAGCTCCGAGGCTAACTCAGCCTCTAAGGCCTCCCTCCCAGTGTTCGAGACATTCAATCTTTCATCCAGATCAGCCTTTTGGCTCTCTAGTTCAAATACCTGGGAGAGAGGCTTGGCCCCATTAGATTGAGCCTCAATCATATCAGACTTTGTCTTCTCCAGCTTGGACTTCAACCTATCTACATAGGCGAACTCGAGCTTCATCTTCTCCATCTTGCTATTGGTCTCGGAGAAATACTTCAGAAGAAATTGGGCGGTGGCCATGGCCCTCAAAAGCATCACCTGAAGCCCCTCCACTTCTTCTTCCAGGCTGTACTACTTCAAAAGTTTCAAGTCAGGGAGCTTTACAAAGTCTGATTTCAGGGCAGCAGAAGGGTGGAAATCGTTCCCAAAAACAGATGAAGAACCAGGCTGGACTGCCACACTATACCACTTAATCGGGGCAGGAGGAAGCCCAGGAGACTTTTCGGAGCCATGCGGATTTGAGGTCGCATCTAGATCCACCAAAATGCACTAGTGCAATAAGTGCTTTTTACGTCAGTTAAAATTGATTTTTTACGTCAGAATACTGACTGACGTAAATACAACTGACGTTAATAGTTAATATTTTAACGTCAGTTGAGAACTGACGTTAAATATAAAACTATTAACGCCGCTCTTTAACAAAACCGACGTTAATTTTGTAAAAATTAACGCCGATTATGTAAACAACTGACGTTAAACATAAAACTATTAACGTCAGTTCTTTAAGACAACGGACGTTGATTTTGTTAAAACTAACGTCAGTTGTTATAAAGAACTGACGTTAAAGGTATCATTTTAACGTCAGTTGTAATAAACAACTGACGTTAATAGGTTTTTTTTTTAATTCAGTTTTAAAATATCACTCCCCTCAGCTATCCCTGCATTCAGTCCCAAGAATACGTAATATCACACACATTACAGAATTGCAAAGGAAAATTGAACAATGGGGGGACTTAAACCCAAAACCCATGTAAATATATAAATAAATTTTAGTTCCAATGTCTAAAAAACAAAACTATCTAAGGATATATATATACATGTTATTAATTAGTTTCTAAAGTCTAACAAAAAAACTATTCATCTAAGTAGTACGGAGGTATGTTGTCAATTCCTTTTTCAGCCGCATACTTGAAGAAGAATTCAGCGAAGCGCATCCTCAAGTCTCTTAACTCTTCTTCTTCAATAGGCGATTGGTCGATAAATGCCTAGACACGTTCAAATAATAACAATAACATCAATGCAAGTCATCTTCAAAACTATAATATATAATTTAACAAGTTGTTTAAATATTACCTTCTTCCATCCATCCGTAATAGATGCGGAGACTATGTTCAGCATATGAAGCATCACATAATAGCCGCACGACCACCCGTCAATTTGAAATCGAGACTACCAACAAAATTAATTTCAACGTCAGTTGAATATACATATAAATTAGTAATTATAATATTAATTATTTGATAAATAAACTACCAAACCTTGAGGATGTTCCATAAGGATTTGCTTTAGCCTTAGAAGTCCTACTTCTCCCGTTGGCGCAACTTATGCTAGTCGCCTTCAGCGCGCTATCATAAACAAATAATCATGTCGATCAATTAACAAACTCATATATCATGTGTGTAATAAACTAAAAACAACTGATATTAAAACTTAAATTAAATTTAAGATTAGTTACTTACTTATTTACAGCTTCCACCACCTTCGGTGGCGGATCTTGGTGGAGAGAGCAGAAGAATATGACAGTATGCCTAGACGGGTGAAGTACTAACAACTGCCAATGGCGTTCCATACAGTAGGGAGCCAGATATAATTCTTTCGGATTGTCTCCCAACAAGTTCCCTAAGTATTTACTCAATGCATCTTTAGCAAAGAATTCGGGCACAAGGATCGACGGATCTAAGAAACCGTAAACTGATGCAACGCCCTTATCAAGCTGAAGACGATGGAGATACCTAAGATATGAAAAGGTGTGGATGTTAATTACATAATATATATATTGAAATTAAAATAAATTATTAAATGGAAAAATACCAAAAATAAATAAGTTATAAAATTAAAATTAACTTACGTGCACCGGAGACTGATGACATTGCAGTTCATCCAGATGTTATTTCTACAGGCGTTCCCGAGATCGTCACCAACGAAGGAAAATATCCTCTGTTGATCTGGGCGTGCCACCCATCCATCGTGATCCAATGGACATACAAAAATCTCAAACGCATAATCCTCACCAAGTGAGAACAAACGAGTGATAGGTGACAGCGACACCGACATCGACTTGGCCTTCAGTTTAGGAAAAATAAAATAGATAAGTTGTTGATAATTAAAAAAAACAAAAGTAATTATTTGACTAATTTGGACATTAATAATGAATAAATACCTTTGTTAACATTTCGAGCTCACGTCGTTTGGAGTCCAACTCAAGCTCACGCCTTTTCATTTCCAACTCATGCTCATTGCGCTGGACTTCCAACTCCCGCTCCCTAGCTGCCAACTCATCGTCCTCCACACGTGCCCTACTAAAACTCTCTTTTGTGCTCACATGCGAAGGGTTGGCAAGCCCTGCGGTGTCCTGGGATGTACCGACAGAGGAAAGCTCTCTGGCAAGCGCCTGCTTGAATTCTGGGTTGGATATTAAGCTTTGCATCAGATGTGATGTAATAGCTGGGTTGGACATGAGGTGCTGAGTAATGTCAGCCAAAATTGATGCTTCATTGACCACCCACTTTCGTGAAGCAGACTTGCCATAATATTGTTTGATGGTCACGTTCCCAGGAACACCGAGAACCCGACCAGGATGGTCTTTCTTGCCTAGAGCAGTCATCAAGACGTCCTTCCGTCCAGAAGGGACGAATGCGCCCTGGGAGGATTTTGCTTTAAGATCCATCTACAATGAAAAAAAATGAAAAAACGTGCAAGTGAAAAGTGTTGCAAATATATATACAAATATCAATTGAAATCAAGTTAATTATTTACTTACAATCTTATCTGCCACTTCGCGAGTGGCATCAGCTTTAAAAGATCCCGTCTTTGTCATGCGGCGCTAACTGGACATCCTCGCGGTCGATGTCCGATGGAGGACTTGATGGTGTGCCCTCAGGCACCTCTCCTCTTTCAATCCTAGCAGAGTGCTCTTCCTGCTTCGCCCTCAGCCTATCCGCCATCATCTGCTAGATCCGAGTCTGGTACCCACCCTGAGACATGGTGTGGCGGTGGACATTCTTCGCCTGATTCTGCCGACCCTTATTTGCCTTAGCCTATTCAAACAAAAACACATAATTAAATACAATTAAATGATCTATAATAAGCATACAAAATTAACTTAATCAACCAACCTGAAATTCTCCATCCTGTCGACTCCTGGCAAACATATCCCAAGTATCCTGATCAATCCAGGGATAATCCAAGAACATTTTATCAAGCCGCTTCTTCCCAGATACATAGTACCTGGTAAGATCATGCTTGAACCCATTCCAACGCTTTGATGCCATTTTCATACATTTATGACGATGATCCTCGTCATTTGGCACATCAAGCTACCTACACATTAGATACATATATAACAACTGGATGGATTATAACTCGGATAATTATCTAATAATGTAAATCAAACGAATGTAAAGGTAAAATACCGTGATAGCCTCCCAAATCTGATCCTTAACGCTTACGTGGAACGTCATTCCAATGGTTGTAGTTGATGCTTACGTGCTTTGCTTCGCTTGTAGAAACACCGACTTATTAAATTCTTTAGCACGGGGTCCCCGGGCATTTAGATTAGCATCGAAGGACACCTCAAGCTTCGTCCGCTCCGCCTGTCCTTCTCTAGTTTCTTCAACGAGGTGGCTCCTCTACCCCGTTTCCTATGAGCCTGTGATGTCTGTATGGACAAAAAAATGATAAAATAGAGGGTTGTAACATTATAAACTTACATTAAAAAGAAGGACTAAAGATAGTATATAACAAGTAAACTTACACTAGAATCAGGCGTAGGAGTGATCGGGTCTCAGAAACCCCACAAAGTGTCCTCCCGTGCATGTGGGCTATCCGACTGATCCATATGTATTCCTGTTCAGAAACAATATATATGTATTAACATAGGTTATAACTCAAAATAAATACAGAAGTATAAATAAAAATAACTAGATAGGTCCTGTAGATATACAAAATATCTATATATCCAATATAAGGACAATACGGGAGATTGAAAACTATAGTTTTTGAAGATTAATGCCAAGCACTGGTCACGGCCTGGCCGTGATGTCCATCACGGCCGTAACGTGCCAACTGAACCAGACCCTCATAGGCAGAACTGATCACGGCCTAGCCGTGATGAGCATCACTACCGTGACAGATCAACCAGCAGAGCAACATGCACTCAAAACCAAAAATAGAGACATTCCAAACAACTCAAACTCACGGTTTAAAGTTACAACTACTGAGACTACAGTTTCAACATGCACTCAAAACCAAAAATAGAGACATTCCAAACAACTCAAACTCACAGTTTCAAGTATCAACTACTGAGATTACAGTTTCAAACCAGCAGAGCAACATGCATGCACTCAAAACCAAAAATAAAAAAATGTGCCCTAATTAAAGACTCACCAGAAATAGGCGCTCGCGTGGTGGTGGGGGGGAAGCTCGAGTGGTGGCCAACGTTCGATGTGGTTACTGAGAGCAGAGGGATAAGGAGAGTTAGTGCACCGGAAGGGGAAAGAGAGATGTCAAGTTATTGCAAAGAATGAGCGGGAAAGACAGAGTTAGGGGTTAAGAGTGTACCTCACGGTGGTGGCGAAGAAGCCCTCGCGGTGGTTGCGGTGGAGATGAGCTCGCGATTAGGGCAGAGTGAGAGCGAGAGTGAGGGTTGAGAGTGAGGGGTTGACCAAGATGAAAAGAGACGTATAGAGAAGTGCAGAAGGTGCGCGGGTGTAAACGTTATAATTAAAATAAAACAACATTTTACGTCAGTTGTTAGTAAAACCTGACGTTAAAGGTCATATATTTAACGTCAGTTGTCTTAATAAACTGACGTTAAAAACACTCACACTTCTTACGTCAGTTGTTAGTAAAAACTGACGTTAAAGGTCATATATTTAACGTCGGTTGTATTAAGAAACTGACGTTAAAAACTTCTTACGTCAGTTGTATTACACAACGGACGTTAAAAGTTTATTAGTTTCTGCAAAAACAATCATTCCTTTGACTACTGTGCTACTTACCCATTCACCTTTAATTTGTACCTAATCCTATTAATGAGCATTAAGTTTATAGATAAGTTTTCAAGAAAATCAGAATAGCTTAGTAACTTCATCCACTGCTCCTATAAATAGCTTCCTTCCATCCTTTTAATTTTTCTGCTTCACAATATGGCTCTGCCATGGAGACTAACTTCATCACTCTTTCTTCCTATTCTTAGACTCAAAGATCTTTGTCTTAATGGTCAAACAACTTCTGAGTTTGAGTAAATCACATTACATGGATATTAAGGTTGGGTGAATCACGTAATGTGATTCTCTCACTTTATTTCATCCCCGTCATCCCTTTCACTTTGCTTTGGAAGCAAGTAATTGTGGATTCAAGATAATGCATCAAGGAATTCCACTGAAGAAGAAAGATGCAAAGATCCATTTCACTTTGCTTTCGCTGCTAGTGACTGAGGATTTACTTTGCATCATGGAATTCAAGTGAGGGAGGAGGTGATGCATCCATTGGAGTTTCTGATAACAGGACTGAGAAGAAAATGATGTTGATGCAGAAACTTTTTTATATTTTAGGGCTATATTGCAGAAATTTTTTATCTTTTAATCATGTAATTTTAACTTATGAATCGCTTCAATGTCATACGATTTGATTATACATATAACTTGTTTTATGTTAAGTGTTTATTTATTTTAATTTGCACAAGAATTTGTTTACTAATTCAAGCTAATTAATAAAAATTAAAAATAAACTTGTATAAAAAAAGGTTTAGAAATAAGCTGCAGTACTATATGAAGTGATCTGCGTTAAGAGGGACAACAGGGACATGACAACCAATGAAATGAGTTTCATAATTATTTACGCGATTATTTATAGAACTGACGCAAATAGTGATTTAATATTTACAAACTGCCACCACCTCATTTTTAACATCAACTTAATTTATGACTGCCAAGTTCCCGTATATTAATTACATTATTTCCAATATTGATTCTGCACGTTTATAATATATAGGATTATTTACGTCAGCTATTTATTTAACTGAAGTAAAAATCAAACTTTTAATGTCAGTTTTTTAAAAACTGACGTTAACAATAAATATTTTTTATTTTAAAAACACTTTTAACATCAGTTTTTTTAAACAACTGACGTTAAAAGTGTATAAATATCTGCAAAAACATTCATTCCTTTGACTACTGTGCTACTTACCCATGCACCTTGTAACTCAATCCTCTTAATGAGCATTAAGTTTATAGATAAGTTTTCAAGAAAATCAAAATAGCTAGCTTAGTAACTTTTCATCCACTGCTCCTATAAATAGCTTCCTCCCATATATCCTTTTAATTTTCTACTTCACAATATGGCTCTACCGTGGAGATTAACTACATCACTCTTTCTTCCTATTCCTAGACTCAAAGGCCTTTGTCTTAATGATCAAACAACTTCTGAGTTTGAGTAAATTACATTACATGGGTGATAAGTTTGAGTAAACTACATTATGTGAGTTGCTCACCTTATCACCTTCCGGAGAATCAGCTGCTGGAGGGCTAATCAGGTGCTCGGGGGTCACAGTTCCAAAACCTCAGCTTTGGCAGCAAGTGACCGTCTTGGAAGTCTCTGGAACCACTGTCTTTGCTTGAAACAGATCTAGTGCACCTGTTTTTGCCTCTCTCTTGAGCTCTCTCATGCCCCCCAGTTTTCTGAGGTCTTCGGAGTATATATAGTTTTCCCTTTGGCATATTTCATAAAACAATCTGATGGGATGTAGCTTTAATGTTTAGGATTTTAAACCCTTTCAATGTAACTTTTTATAGGATTTTAAACCCTTTCAATCTTCTGTATCAGTCTGTATTACACTTCATGAATGAGATCCGGTTTGGGTTATTGATTCATCATATATTTCGCACATATATATTAGTTTTCAAAACAGAAACACAAAACATCAAAGCAATTAATGTGAAACTGAAACTTTGAGGAAGGCAATGCGGAAGGGATCGTCTAATAGATAAAAAAATTATTAAAATAACCTTTAACGTCTGTTGGTGTAAGGACTGACGTTAAAAGTGAAGTGACATACTTTTAACGTCAGTTCTTTATCGAACTGACGTTAAAATGTTCACTTTTAACGTCAGTTCTTTATTGAACTGACGTTAAAAGTGAGCCACTTCAGTTTTAATGTCAGTCATTAAAACAACTGACGTTAAAATTGAATTAATGAAGTCTGATATTTACAAAACTGCCACCGCCTCCTTTTTAACGACTAGCTTTTGGTTAACTGACGTAAACCTTTACCGTCTAATGTATATTTTCCACTAGTGATGGCAGGACACTTGGAGGGAGATCCGACTGGAGAATGATGAGAGCTTACATTCTGACCCTTTTTTGACCGACCTTCATTAGCAGTTGTCGAAGGCGTCAATGAAGTCAGCACAGCAGTCGAAGGTGCTAATGAAGTTGGCACAACGGCGGCTAAGGTTCTCGATTCTTCAACGGACCCCGACTTAGCCGAACTCTTCTCCTTCTTCAATGAATGGAAGTCAAATTTTCCCATCTCTCCTGCAACACCAAAAACTCACGATTAATGATAAGTAGACAAAATGAAAGTCATAACATAAAAATGAACGAGATACTCACTACTGGGATTGCCATGGAGAATGGGAGGAATGGGAGGGTCTAAGAGATCTTTACAAAGGAGAGGACGAGGGGGAAGCGAGGCTTACCCTGTGGGTTAAAGAACAGATGCGAAAACCCGTCAGCATGCCTAATCTTAAAGAAGTCTTCCTTAAAGTACTTATAGGACGACTTATAAGCACCGATGATGTCTCGACCGTGAAGCCCACTCAAAGAAATCCAACCTATCAGACTTCTAAATCGGATCTGATACTAATAGAGGAAAATGGGGCAGTGGGGGTGATGCTCATTTGAGAGCAGAGGACATGGAAGGCCTTCATAAAAGCCCAACTGTTAGGATAAAGTTGAGTAGGGGTGACGTTAATGGAGGAGAGGACAGAGATCTCGATGGAGTTGAAGGGAAAAAAAGCCCTAGAGTCTCAAAAAAGGTCTTCTATACGAAGGTAAAGGGGGGCTGGTTGTTGGGGGTGGCAAGGAAAACTTGGTCGGTGAAAGAGCAAGGCTCGAGGATGAACTTATCCCTATATTTATTGCGCAAAATGGAGACGGACTCTTGGAGTTCTATCATGGATTCAGGGGTCTGATACTTAGACCAGTAGGTCCCAACATCGCCTCTGACCCACTCATATCCAGGTATAGTGATAGTAGGCGAAGGGTCCTTTTCAATCCTAACCGCTTTCTTATGGTGTCGTTTAGGAGGAGGAGGTTGCGAAGACACGGCGTCATCCACCCCCACCGCTTGACCGATACGGAGGTAATTGGAAGAAACCTCCAACTCAGTGGACGTGAATGGGGAGTAAAAAGGGGAAAGAGAAAAATCTTCCCCAACTCCTTGAATTTCGGGCTCACCGGGAATTGCTCGGGGAGAGGGTGCCGGTGAGGAACTCGTCGTGAAGAAAAAGGGAAAGGGCGGGAAAATGTATGAAGTTTAGTGGCGTAGCTAGAGACTTAAGGATGAGAGGAAAAGGGGATTTACCAGAAGAAGACGATGAACAGGGAAAGTGAACTAAGAAAGCGTGATGACGAAGTTCTTAAGGGAACTACTTATGGGGTGGTATACACAAATCCTCGAAGCGGCATGTCATTTAAATCACATTTATGGTGCCTCTTCGTTTTCAAGCGCCAGCGGGAACGTCTCCTGGATTTCCCAGTTTAAGAGTAGTTGGGATTTGAAAAGTTGTCCCATCGAAGGGACACGTGTCGCTTGGAAAGGGAACTTTAGGAAGAGCCATTGTAAGAGGTCATGATGAAGCCCATAGAACAAGGAGCCACAATGCAGGAACCTCGGTTTGACGTCCGGCCTAAGCCATGAAGCTATTTCACAAAAATCAGCTTGGAGCTTGGGGGCTTGTGTACCGACATCAAAATATAGGTGTAAATTACCAACTTAACCCACATAAGACCGAGCATGTCGACACCCTCCCGGTATAGCCCTGAGGGTTCGACCGAGTAGGTCACATCGCCCATTGAGGACCCCGCATGAAATAGAACCGAGCACTACCCGGAAGGAGCACGGCCAACCGACTGAAAAGGATCGAATTGACCCTAATTAGTACAAGACCCCGAGGTGTAAACGTTTATAGTGTGATAAGTCACATTAATGACCAAATCCCTATTGTTAAGGGATGGTAATTAAGACAGAGGAAGCCCCGGAGGTGCCTCTGTCTTGGTTCCTCTGTCCTGGTTCCTCATTATTAGTGAATATTGTTCGCAATAATGAGTGTTAATGAGCCTCTATCACGGAGCTGATTTAGAACATGTGGAAAGCATTTCCAAATATCCCAACATCAACCGAGCCACCCTATAAATAGAGGACAACCCCGAAGAACTATGTCTAAGCTTTGATTCCACACAGGATACGTAGGAGCAAAACTTTGGTTCTGTTAAGCTTAACATCTGAAACACCCAAATTGTGAGAGAAAGAGAGTTGGGTGATCAGTTTCTTCCTAAATCTCATTATCGAGGTTTTTAGGATGGACCATGTGTCCAATTTTAGTGTCAAAATAACACTACTCTACTATAAAAAGTGGATGCTATCTATGGTGTATCATTTAAAAAATATGCACCCATGCTCCTTTCACATTCACCCTTGATTTATATTATTATAAAATTTGAATAGTTAAAATGGATTACTGATTACTTAAACAATTGGTTTAAAAAAATTACTATTTGTAAAATTATCCCCACCCCATTCCACTGCCACCACCCCAACTATCACCATCTCCTACTCTTCTTCCTCACCATCATCGCCACCATCCTTTAATCTCTTTGATACCTACACAATCCAAAAAAAATATTCCCTGAAAAGTACCATCAAAACATAATAAATTAGAAAAGTGGGCTACTACCTAAACCATGAAAATGGATCATTGGAACTCCTATAGAAGAAAGTAAAATAATGGTCAAAACAACTAGGGATGTTCGCGAATAAGATTGGATCAGTCTTGAGCCAAAAAGTCATTCGATCAAATGATGAAAACAAAATGTGGTTTGAATTGGATCAGATTGCTTCCTTAAAAAAAATTGATCGCATCCAATCCAATCAAGTACTGTTTCGATTGGATTGGATAATTCGATTTTTGTCATGCTTTATTTATTTTTTCTTATGTTAAGTGTCATTTCTACTTATTTAATAGTGGAAAAGGATAATCTTCATTAAGGAGAGCTAGTATAGGGTGTCTAACACCTGTTTTAACCTCTCTATACTCTAATAGCCGAATCTTTATGAAAGACAACAACTATTTGTTCTATTTTACCGTTATTTGATTCGACGACGAGTGAGGAAAATTCTAGAGAATTTTTGACAAAATGCTTGACAACCTTTATGTTATGCATCAAAACTTTTAACAAAATATAACTTCAAGTAATGAACATTTATTCTAAATAATCTCATATATGTCATTCTAACAAAAATATTAAAGAGAATAAGGGTCATAGAGTATGAAAAATAATGCTTAAATATGAATAATACTATAATTTAAAAAATTATTATAGTATTATTCAATTAAAAAAGTAGTTTTTCGATTTTTTCGATTTTCGGTTCATTTTCGCGGTTTGAATCGGTTGGTGAACACTCTAAAAAACAACAACTAAAAAAAGGAGGTCTATGACATGGTTCTAAATTGCGGTCTACAACCGCTAATGTGGCCGCAATATTGCGGATGCGGCCCTCACCGCAACGACATCAGGCCGTAATTGCGGTGTGTTTCGAAATCACCCATAACGGGCGTAACGTAACGGCATTTAACCCGCAACGTAACGGTCGTTTCGTCCGCAACGGGCGCATCAGACCGCAAAGGAGTTTGAAACCAGTAAAAAATAAAAAAATTCAGAGTTCAGAGAATTAGAGTACATCATTCTTAAAAGAAAAAAGAAAAGATTCTTGTACCTTTTGGCTTTATCTCTTTTCTCCCCCAATAACTTACTTTGCTCTGTGGATGTGGTCGTCACCGTCCTCCGCGTGGGGCCGTGTGGGGATGATGGCCGTGAGGCCATAGGTGAGGGGGAGGGAGGCTCACGATGCCATGGGTGAGGAGGGGGGAGGACCGTGGTGAGGCCATGGGTGAGAGGGGTAGGTCCGTGAGGCCATGGGTGAGTGAGGGTGCGGGGAGGGCAGCGAAAGTGAGGCCATGGTGGGTGAAAGTGTCAGAGAAAAAATAGGGAGAAGAGAAGACTCGAAGAGGTTGAAGAAATTGAGAAACGGAGGGGAGTTGGTGACTTTTTGTGGGTGTGTGTGTGTCGAAAACAGTGGAAAAAAGTGAGTGGGTGGGATATTTGATGAGTGAGGGAAAATTTTGGGTGGGAATATGATCAGATTGGGGAATTATTAGAGGGAAATTTTGAGAAAATTTAGGAGGAGGTTAGCCAAGAGGGAGAGGAAGAAAATACATATTGCTAATTATTATTATTATTATTATTATTATTATTATTATTATTATTATTATTATTTTAAATTTATTAATTTGTTTACTTTTATCAAATTTTTTTTGTATTGAAGGCATATCTCTAAGGGTATGTTTGGATTGATGGGAGGGGATGGAATGGAGGGGAATGAAACATGATGGAATGATGTTCCATTGTTTGGATATCATAAAATAGAATAGAATGCAATGGAAGGGAATGGAATGGATTCTATCCTATTCCATTATTTAGCTTCACTTTTCTTCCCTCCCAATTTGGGAGGAATGGGATGGAACGAGAAATTCATCTTTTTTAAAATGATAAAATTTCTCTTCTGTACTCATCCTATTTTATTGTTGATTACGCAGCAAACAGAAATACCTTCTGCAAAACCCAGTGAATGTCGCTGATGTTCTAGTCGCGTTGGTATCTTGGCAAGTGTTCTATAAAGCCTTCAACGTCCAATGACCAATTTCCTCCGATTCAATTAGTAGAGTTACTTAAATATAATAGAAAAACTTTATGTCTGCCACCCATTATTTGTTTCAGGCAAAATTGTACAAATGGATTTTTTTCCTAACTCTGCAACTTCAATGATGCAAGGTGTTTGGAAAAATCAAAAGTCATTTTCTGGTAAGCGATCATTTAGAGAGAAAAAAAAGTGATCCATGTAAGAGAAGAGTCTTCGAAAAAATATTTTGAAAATAAAATATATTAGTGATTTTAAAATAGGGTAAAATAGGAATAAAATAGTTATAATTCATTCCATTCCACCCAATGTTCAAATGAAATTTCCAAACAATGGCATGAGATTTTTATTACATTCCATTCCATCCATTTCCATCAATCCAAACATAGCCTAAGTGGTGACAATATGACGTTATTTTAGAATCACAATTGCAGCTGGGTGTATTCCTCTATGTGACACTAATATCTTTCTATTTGTGATTCATATATATTTATGCACTTTTAAGTTTCTCACTTTCTTAGTTCTTTGTAATTTCGTACTTATATGTAGGGATGGTAACGGGGCGGGGCGGGGCTGGTGCGGGTAGTGCTTCCCCCGCATCCATCCCCATCAATATCCATGGATATTTATGCGGGTAGCGGATATCCATGGATATCCGCAGGTATTTAAGAATCTAAAATAAAATGAAATAAAATAAAGTTATACAATATAATATAACAATATACTATATTAACATTATATAATATACTATTTATATTTTAAAAGATTTATTATTAAGGGTTTAACCACTAAAAAGTATCAAATAAGATAGAAAATAAAATTTATTTAATCTCAAAATGATAGAAATTGTCATAATATATATTATATATTTAATAAAAAATATTTATTATAAATATACGGGTATCCATGGGATGGGTCCCATGATCTCATCCCCATTTAGTAGGTATCCATTTACTACCCATTGCGGGTAATTTATGCGAATATCTGCGGGTGCGGGTAATTTTACCATCCTACTTATATGTGCTTAAAAGTTTTATTTATAATTTATTTTTACTATAATTAAGTTTAAATTATTCATACACATAATATAATGTCTTAAAAATGAATAGAAATTTATATCATATCATTAATAAAAGATATATAAAGAATTATAAAAAAAAAATTGATTTTTTTTATTTTGTAAATTCATAAAACTATTTCACGTACAGCGGCCCGCAACCCTGGTGACCATAACCGCAATTTACAACCATGGTCTATGTTAGTGTGACCTTGAGAACCGTGGAGGTCTTCTTTCGTTGAGAACGTTACAGAAGACCACCTAAACAGAAGCGCTCAAAGGACGAAACGGGTGGAGGTGCACGGACGACAAAGGTGGAGGCGCGACCGATGGTACAAGTGGAGGCACGATGATGATACCTGTACGACCCAAGTTGTTGAAGATAGTCGCGTCCAAATTGTAATTAAGGAAGCCGGGAGGTGGGGCAAGGTAGGAGATGCTGCGAGACGGTGGATCAGGGGAATCTGCAACACAAGAAAGCGATTTGATGTTGACCCATTCGCTGTAAAAAGAGGAAGCGCGAATAACCACTTGAGAGGAGATGACATCCTTGTTATCCCATAGCTTCTCATTTCGACGTCTCCATATGCTCCAAAGTGTTAGCTAGAACGGCGTGGATATCCCCTTGCTATCCCTCCAACTACGGATGACAAAATGATTCATTTGTCTATCATCCATTTATTTCTTTTATGACAAAATTCATTCAATCCATCCATTTATAAAAAAAAAATATAAATGGATTGGATGGATTGAATTAATTTTTTAGTAGATGATTTATAATCCATCCAATATTTTTTAAAATCCATTAGACCAACAATCAAAAATGTAATGGATCAACTTTTATCCATTCCAAAACCAATTTATTTTTTTCATATTATTCACCAAATAAAAAAAAACATCCATCTGTAACAAAAAAAAACACTCCATCTAATTTTCTCTTTCGTTCCCTATTATTTTTTCTCCACTATTTTTTATTTTATTTTTCTATTTTTTTTATTTTTTTTGTTATATTAAGTATTAACTAATTAATTGTTCTCAATCACCAGTAGTAGTCCACGTTATCACGTACGTTTTTTTTTCGTTGCCTTTTTTTGCTGAGAAACTTTTTAAAAAAAGTATTAACTACTTGAAAGCACATAAAGTCGTAACAAGTTTCGTCAAACAATGTCATGGAACGTTGTGATAAAACAACCTCTGTCGATGCACATAATCAATAACTCCCATATAATAATAGAAAAATGGCCGTGATATAAAATGATTGTGAGATAGAGTGGAGAGAGTAAGATAGAGAGAGTAGGAAAAAAAGGAGAGAGAGAAAGGGTAGAGAGATGAAGAAAGATGAGAGAGGGTGAGATAGAGATAATATTTTAAATTTTTTTACAAGTTATTTTTAATAAAAAATATTTTATGGATAGATAAAAGAGATATTAAATTATTTAATTTCTTAAAATTAATTTTAGTGGATGGATTGAATATCCATCCATGAAAAGTTGTTAATGGATGGATCGGATGGATTTTATTTGATGGATCATTGATGGATTGGATTTTTTTTAATGAATTTTTAATAGATTATAATAGATTAATAGATTATTTTTAATCCATCCGATAAGATCCGAATAAAAATTTATCTGATCGATCCATTTGCCACCCTTACCTTCAACCTTGTTGCACGCTCTCTAGTGGGTATCTTCCTTGGGCCTTGATCGAATTATTTTTTAGATGGATTGTAAATTAGCGGTTGACCCATTAAAGCATCCTAGACAAAATGCTTTTGAATTTGGTTCAATCATTGATGAGTGTTCTAGTATTCTTTCCCAATTCCCTCCCTTAAAGATTGAGTTTATTAGATGGAAAGCTAATATAGTTATCTATTGCTCAACTAAAGTGGCTTCATTTAAGGATAGTCTCCATAGTTTTTATCAAATTCCTGATCCTCATGTATTGTTCCTTTGATTTTCAGTGAAATAATATGTTTGATTCAGTTAAAAAAAAAGGTATGCTTATGGGTTTGATTCACTGCTATGAGATACCCTTACTATCATTGGGAAAAAAAACATATTTCGAAACACAAATCTTAATATTGCATGTCTTTTTTTACTAACAGTTAAATTATTTGAGTTTTGCTATATCTTCTCACAAATAAAATTTTGTGCGACAAATTGTTGCTTGACTTCCAAGCAAATGTAGCCTTAATCGCGAACTGTGCGGTTTAAACTTTTATGTCACGTGATTTATATTGCTTGCTACTTAACATTAAAATATCAAGATAAGTGACCCAAAACAAACAGCAAATATAAATTCGATCAGATTTTTTGTTTTGTTTTCCTGGAATCAGATCTTTTGTTGTAAAGGCAAATCATATATATTGGATTTTTGTAATAATTCATTATCTTAATTTTTTAATTACATGTTATCAACTACTCTTACAAAAGCATGTTCTTCAACATACTAATAGCTAATCGAACTTAATATATAATAACAACTTTGAATCTGGTAGTTATAAATTAAATATTGAATAATGAAAGTATTAGGTTTTTTGTTTTGATGATGAAGGATTGTTATTTGATGCATGTGATTGATTTATTTAAAATCCCAATGTTAGTTAATTTGTCCATCTCGTTATTTATCACGTGCTATATTTAAATTTTGAATTGAGGTTGATTATTTTTGGCGTCTGCTGGTTTATTTAATATAGTATATTCATTATTAATTAACATATGATAATGAATATACTAATACTTAGGTCCTATAATTTTTTAGAAGACTGATTTCCATTCAAGTAATATTAAAAGTGTGTTTGAGAAAGTTGAAAAAAATAAATTATGCTGATAATCAATTTTTGTATAATCGATTGTCAGAATCTATTTTTGTTTTGGTATGTTTGCTGAAAAGTGATTCTAAGATAATCTATTTCGTTTGAATATTGAATAATGAAAGTATTAGTTTTTTTTGTTTTGATGATGAAGGATTGTTATTTGATGCATGTGATTGATTTATTAAAATCCCAATGTTAGTTAATTTGTCCATCTCGTTGTTTATCGCGTGCTATATTTAAATTTTAAATTGAGGTTGATTATTTTTGGCGTCTGCTGGTTTATTTAATATAGTATATTCATTATTAATTAACATATGATAATGAATATACTAATACTTAGGTCCTATAATTTTTTAGAAGACTGATTTCCATTCAAGTAATATTAAAAATGTGTTTGGAAAAGCAGAAAAGAATAAATTATGTTGATAATCAATTTTTGTATAATAGATTGTGATCAGAATCTATTTTTGTTTGGATATATTTGCTGAAAAATGATTCTAAGATAATTTATTTCGTTTGAATATTGACTAATGAAAATATTAGGTTTTTTGTTTTGATGACGAAGGATTGTTATTTGATGCATGTGATTGATTTATTTAAAATCCCAATGTTAGTTAATTTGTCCACCATCTCGTTGTTTATCACGTGCTATATTTAAATTTTAAATTGAGGTTGATTATTTTTGGCGTCTGCTGGTTTATTTAATATAGTATATTCATTATTAATTAACATGTGATAATGGAGTAATTTTATCTGCATCATAATACTTAGGTCCTATAATTTTTTAGAAGACTGATTTCCATTCAAGTAATATTAAAAGTGTGTTTGAAAAAACTGAAAAAAAAATAAGTTATGTTGATAATCAATTTTTGTATAATCAATTGTGATCAGAATCTGTTTTTGTTTAGGTATGTTTGCTGAAAAGTGATTCTAAGATAATCTATTTTTTTGAATGTTACAAAAAAATCACTTTTACAAAGTAAATTACGAAAAATGGTATGGAGTTATTTGTTAAAAATTTTTTTTACATTAGAATTTTTTTTATATCTTGTCATCAAAAATTTATTTTTATAAAATTTAATAAATTTCTAACTTTTTTCATGGTTATGAAAAACATGTGAAAATATATTATTTTTTACAAAAGTTAAATAAAAATAATATATATTTCAGTTTAATAATAAAGAGAATTTGAGAGGTAAATACACATAGATGTTTTGAAGACATTTTTATAAATTTTTATATACAAAATTGAAGTATTTTAATTTTTTTTATTAAAGTAGTATGTATTGCCAGTATAAAAAGTTTTACACTGACATCCACTAATATTTTGACATATGTGATTTTATTTTAATAATTAAGATAGAGAAATAACGATGATGTCAATTTGTTAATATATTATTGAATATTTGTGTAAAAATCCTGTACATAAAAATTAAACTCTTTTTCTTTTTTGAAAATTAAATTAAGGAACACATTATTTTTATTAACAAATTTTATTCCAACGGTTTCTTCCCTCTCTCTCTGCTCCGTCTCCTTTGTCATCTACATCTTTCTTTCTCGTTTCGTGCAGGTGCCAAGTGATGAAGTAGCAGCTAGCTTACACAAAACAAAACAAAAACATGGCTGAAAACGGTGAAGAGAAATTACTGGCGGTTGCGCTGAACACAGCAAGAAAGATGAAGGGAGAATATTGATAAGATTTGATGAAGGTGTTAATACTGTGGATGAAACATTAATGGGGTTGGTGGAGAGCCATTGGGGAGGCGGGGGTTATTACAGGAAAAGGGTGTATCTTTTTAAGGAAAATCAACTTATTTTGGTTAAAAAGAGCTTTTTAAAAAAATAAGTTCATTATCCGAACTTAACAGATTATCCACAAAACGATTTATTACAACAAAAATAGTTGAAAGGAAAGAATTTAATATTTTCAAAACAAGCTCTAAGAAGGGGATCGTGTTCCCAACTGTTAGAGTTAGTTAATCCAGCTTTTGAAGTTAGTTGACAAAGTTAGAATTTAGTTATACAATTTACTGGTTGTAGCTTCATTACACTTGTATATAAAAGACCTTGTAACAGACTTGATTCAATAATGAATACACTTGATTCATTTCCAATTTCCGACTCCTAGTTTCTCTACATGGTATCAGTTTTTCTTACCATTTCTTTTTCTTGCTTCTGCATCTTTTCATGATTCTTTGACCTTCATCTTCCTCAAGAAACCATGGCTTAAGAAACCTCATCAACAAGCACTATTCAACAACCACCACAAGTTGATCCATGTCAAAATCCTTCAGGTTCGTATTTTCTTCATCCTGGAGAACATCCAGGTCTTGTTCTTGTGTCACCACCAATGAATGGTTCCAACTATTATTCATGGAGTCTAACCATTAAACGTGCCCTATTAGCAAAGAACAAGCTCAAGTTCATCAATGGCGCAATTTCAAAACCTAATTCTTCCGATCCTTTGTTCGAACCTTGGGAATGATGCAATGTCACAGTCGTCTCATGGATTACTCGCACCCTGGATCCCCAAATTGCTCGCAGCACGCTCCATCTCACAAATGCAAAAGCTCTTTGGGATAACCTAAAGGTTCGATTCTCCGTTGGTGATCAATTTCGAATTTCTGATATTCTCCAAGAACTTCATTCAACCAAACAAGGCCACACAATTTATCGATGCTACTTTAAGCATGGCTTTCCACCAGGATTTAAGCCAAAATATCAACAGAATAACCATTCAGTTAACAACTTTGTATGTGAAGAGGTTACAGACACATCTGAAACCGAAAAGGATCTTTCCATGGTTGTGGCACAACAGCCTATGGCACCAACCAAGTTCACTCCTGAGCAACTCCAACAGATACAAGCCTTACTTCAACAATCCAACCTGACTTCACACAACCCTCCACCGAATCACACATCAAACCATCATGTAAACACTTCCTTTGTGGGTGAGTCCTCCACTTATCCACAATCAGGTAATCCATCACCCTCTAAATGGATTCTAGATACTGGTGCCACGGATCATGTCACACACTTCATCACATTTCACTAGTTTTTACAAAATTAAACCAATCACAATTCACATGCCCAATGGCTCAACTGTTACTGCACAATATGCTGGCACCATTTCTTTTTCCCCTAATCTTTATTTATACAATGTTCTCTATGTTCTTGAGTTCAAGTTCAATCTCATTTCGGTTCAACAACTGACTTCCAATCTGAATTGCAAACTCACCTTTTACAATTCATCTTGTGTTCTTTAGGACTTGAATTCATCGAAGATGACTGAGCTTGCTGAACTGGAAAATGGTCTCTATTACCTCAAACATCATTATGTTTCATTTAGCACTGCAAAAATTGTATCTGCATCCACTTTTATTTATCACACAAAGGGATACATCTTTGTCAACGAAAATATGCTCTAGATATCCTCTCCGATGTTGGTCTTCTTGCAGCAAAACCAAGTTCCACTCCTATGCTTAAAGCTCATCAAAAATATTCAGACACAGCACCTCCATTTTCTGACCCCTCGGCTTATAGAAGACTTGTGGGCAGGCTCCTTTATTTGACCACAACAAGGCCAGATATATGCTATGCTGTCCAACACTTGAGTCAATTCATGTCCAACCCATCTACTAAACACCATCTTGCAGCCATCAGGATATTGCGATACATCAAAGGATGCCCAGGGCAAGGGATTTTCTTCTCTGCTGCATCTCCAATACAGTTGAAGGCTTTTAGTGACTCCGATTGGGCTACATGCCCGGATACTAGACGATCCACCAGTGGCTTTTGTGTATTCCTTGGTGACTCACTTGTTTCATGGAAATCTAAGAAACAAACCACCGTTTCTAGATCTTCCTCTGAGGCTGAATATTGAGCCCTTGCAGCCACCACTTGTGAACTTCAATGGCTCACATATCTTTTTCGTGATTTGTCTATCTCTTTCAAAACTCCAGCTTTGCTCTACTGCGATAGTCAATCCACACGTCACATAGCCTCTAATTCTAGTTTCCATGAGCGCACTAAACACATTGACGTTGATTGTCATATTGTACGTGAAAAATTACAAGCCAAATTGTTTCATTTGCTGCATGTGACTTCAGTAATGCAGCTAGCAGACTTCTTTACTAAAGCTCTTGACCCTCAGCAGTTTAATCACTTCCTGTCCAAGCTGGGTGTGCTCAATATTCACCCTCCAGCTTGCGGGGGGGTGTTAGAGTTAGTTAATCCAGCTGTTAAAGTTAGTTGACAAAGTTAGAATTCAGTTATACAATTTACTGGTTGTAGCTTCATTACACTTGTATATAAAAGACCTTGTAATAGACTTGATTCAATAATGAATACACTTGATTCATTTCCAATTTCTGACTCCTAGTTTCTCTACACCAACGGTGAAAAGAATGCTGATTTTTTATGCTATAATAAAGGCTAAGCAGACCAACTAATAAACCAGCTTCTAGTAAGGTTCTGTTTGATAAAAATTAGTAGATGGTGGATGGTGGATAAGCTAGCGGATAAGCTAGTGGATAACGTATAGCGGATAAGCTAGCGGATAAACTAACAGATTGAATTTGAAGTGTTTGATAAAACTAGAGGTTGGACTAGCTGATTAATGTAAAATTACATAAAAGGACACGTTTGCATGGTTTTTTTTTATATAAGTTATATATATATATATGTGTGTGTGTGTGTGTGTGTGTGTGTTGTTATATATATTATTTATTTTAAAATAATTATCAATTTAACACTTTAATTTATTTTAAATTATTTATCATTTCAAATATTAAAATATTAATTTTAATTTTAATAGTTATTTAGTTTTAGTTAATTTTTATAAATAATATGGAATAAAAAAAATATTGATTGATTTTTATATGATTTTTTATAAATAAAAATATAATTCCTATTATTTTTATCTTAAATATAAATTTAAATAGTGATATTAATTCTAACAAATCAACATTAAAGATTTCTATTAATATTTTATTTTGCTAGTGAAGAATAAGGAAGGAATTTAATTAAGATAGTAAGGATAAAAATGGAAGAAAAAGTGATACGCTATACGTTATAAACTCAAACGCTACTTCAGGTAGTGTCTGAAAAAAACGCTATATGCTAATGAAAAAACACTATACCCTAATTTTAAAAACGATTGCCAAACGAGGCTAATTCTCCGCCCGTTATCCACTAAACGCTAACGTTTTTGGCAAACCAAACAATGCCTAAGTAAATAAAATAGTAGGTATCCAAATCACGTGAAACTTCTTTCAAATGAGTTTTGGTATAAAGTGAGAAAAAAAAATATTATTTTCTTGTGCTAAAAATACATTATTATTGATTGGTTAGAATGCTTAGAAATCTCAACCCACATATTATTTTAAAGATAAATACATTCTTATTTCATTATTTTATAGCAAGCTTATTTTAAATGAGCTTTTTCCAATTACATGTCCCTCATTTTTCATGCATTGCAGATACTGTTTCCTAAATGTTTCACTTTCCCATTTCTAATGGCTAGCAAAATTGGTGGGTACAAAGTATCCTTTTATAAAAGAAAGGTCTTTGGTGAATCTAGAGGTGTTCATCAAACGATCCAAACCGATTCAAACCACAAAAATCGAATCAAAAAATCGAAAACCGAATAAACCGTAATTTTTCATTGAAATAGATCGGATTTTGGATCCTATAGTGAAATACAATCCAATCCAATACAATCCAATCCAAACCGATCTATTATATACATATACTATTATTTTTGAAATTATAGTATTACTCATACTTAAACATTATTCTTCATACTTTTATGTCCCTCATTCTCTTTAATATATTTGTTGGAATGACATATATAAGACTATTTAGAATAAATATTAATGTCTTGAAGTTATATTTTACTAAAAGTTTTAATACATAGCATATATATATTTGATTGAGTAATCATGAAAAATAGGAAAATAATTAAGTAAATTTGAAAAATAATTAGCTGCAATTTATTTGTAGCCAATTCAAGGAAAAAATAGGATAAGTGGGAGTAGATATAAAGAATTAATATAAAAGAACGTGTTAAAAAATATGTATAATTTTTTTTTCTCAAACTCCCAAATTAAAACAAAGATTATCTTTTATCCACTATTAAATAAGTAGAAAGGACACTTGACATTAGAAAAAAAAATAAAGTATGACAAAAATCGAATTATCCAATCCAATCCAAAACGCATTTGATTGGATCGGGTCGAATTTTTTAAGGAAGCAAATCGATCCAATCCAAATCGCACGATGTTTTCACCATTGGATCGGATGCCTTTTTAGCTCAAAACCGATCCAATCCAATACGCGAACACCCCTACGTGAACATCATTCTTGGAGCTTTGTATTTGCTTATTAATCTAGAGAGAATAAAAATCATCGTTACTTTATTTTAATAGAAGTAAATAATGAATGTTTACTACTAATTTAAAGTTGAGTCAAAAAGATTTATTTAAGGAATATATTTTTTTTTAAGATATATTTTCTCCATCCACAAGAATTGATCCTACGACCTTATTTTAGGGAATCGAGCTTCTAACCACGTGAACCACTAAATCTCAATTGTATATCTTATTTGTTGATTATATAGATATGAGCAGGAATAAATTTACATTAGCATAAGTCATTTTTCACATATACCATCTCTCAACTGTTGATTTTATTTTCATATAATTGTATTTATGATTTTATTAGTTTACGATAGAAGCAGCACTTAGTTATTTTGAGTACCCTTTGACATAGGCATCGGTGAAGCTTTATTGGGGCAGTATTGAGGGTGGACAATGGATTTTATTTTTTTTCGAGTGTAAAAACATGTATATGACCCTTTAAAAAATATATTTCGGTCAAAGCAGGAAAATTTTCATTTACTTGTTAATCTCAAAAATAATTTTCTTATGTTAAAAGACACGTGAGATGCTACGATATTCTGAAAATAGCTAAAATATTTCTATGTATCAAAAGGTTCAAAACCCCTCTATAAAGTTTTTTTTTTTTTTTATGGTAAAACAGTTTCATTCAATTGAGACCATAAACAACAGTACAAACTGGTTGAAGGAAAAGTGTTGGGGCATTCCCCATCCACACAACAGAGTAAACTTTAATAGATAAGGCATCAAAGGTATAGTCAATACATAGAGATTGTTGAGGAGCCATAGGAACGTGACTGAGCCCATTTCTAGATCCAATCTGTCGGTCTCTTAACTTCCGCACATGGTCAGTGATGACGAAGAAATGAGAATCCACAGTCTTTTTATCTATCCAGTTACGGATCATTTTTGGCTTCTGCAGACACATTTCGACTACAAGTGGTCTCCGGATTGTCTCAATTGAACCCTTGTTCGGAAGAAAATTGAACATTGGAGAGGATGCAGAAATTTGTATCAGTCGCATATGGTCCATCGCACACCATATATTTTCAAGATGCCCATCTCTTTTGGGTCTTTCCATCAAACACCATAGGTGCAAAATTCCATTACAAATATGGAAGCCCCTCCTGCACAAAAAGAAGCCTGCAGAGGCAGCAGCAAGAGCAAGACTAGCAAGATAAGAAACCATACCTGCATCCGACGGCTTTCGTGGAGGGCGCTCAGGACCCAAAACAGACGGTGGAGAAGCAAAATCTGATTGCCTCTGGTTGGAAGAGAGAAAGGGACCTAGAGATTCTTTTGGGGTTTGCCACATGACTTGAGGAGGTGGCTCAGGTGGTGGTCGGTGCTCCGCTGGGACAGAGGCGGAGATGGTGGTGGGTGAAGGGACAAGGGGAAAACCCCTCTATAAAGTTAGGCCCATGGAGTACAGAGTGAATACTGAATATGGAACAAGTCATCGATAGTTTTGAATTAAAAAAACAATTTGAGTTTCTACTTTCTACAATCCCCTAAAATACAAGAAAAAAGATAACAAAGTACGTGTTACATATACATTTTAAATAGTTTTTATGACAAACTCATCATCGTATCCAATCCACATTATGGAACTTAGGAGGTTTTGTTCCAGGGTATGAAACTATATTAGCGGGAAAGTGGGATAGGAAATACAACATTTTCATGTTTGTTTTAAGCTTTTAAAAATTATTCACAGATACATTCTATTCCCAGAAATAATATTTACACATGATTTGCTTACTTTTTATTCCCATGTTAAAGAGTGAGAATCTAACATTCCCGGAATAAAATTCAACAAACTCTTACTTCCCACTCTCACATATTTTTGCCACATTTATTTTTCATTTTTAAATTTTTTAATATTTAATTAAATAAATTTTAAAAACATTCCTACGAATACTAAATACTCACCAAACACATTAGTAAAAATAACATTCCCGATAATAATATTCCCAAAAAAATCATTTCCGGAAATGTAATTTTATACATTGAAACAAACATACCCTTATAGAAATAATCATATCTTCAACCATATCTCTCAGGGACTTAAAGAGATTAATCTCACATCCATAGGTTTTTGGAATACCTGGGAGGCTGGGAAAAAAGTTAAACTTCTGCCATTATCAGTATATGATGAGATACTTTTTTCTACATATTAATCCGGTTGTTAATTGTTATCCGTATTTGTGGAGTGTAGGTATGGAAAACCAAACTTTGCAAGAAAAAAAGGCAAGAGTCCAAGAAAACTTTGCAGCCTAAGCCCATGACCATAATTAGTGATGAATGAATCTGGTTCAGGGCCAACCCAATAGCATCTAAAGACCAAACTGGATCTACACAACTCTAGTACCCATAGTCATTCCTCACTAACTATCCATGATCCAATATCATCAGTTTGTTGTCTTCGAAAGATAATTTTCTACCACCTTCAAAAATTGTTATCATGTTCCAACAGTTTCAAATAACACGTTATATCTAGAGCATTATTTCTTCATGTAAATAGAAATTTTAATTAAATAATGTCTTTTTCTCAACAGCAATTGCCACATAAAGCAACATATCTTGGGCTTTTCAGGGATAGAAGGTCATTAACTAGTAATAAGAGATAACCACTTTTTCATAGTAGAAGGAAAGTTCTCCAAATAATCATATGGTTCATTCTTTCAAAGGATTGCTAGAGCCATTTTATTTAAACTCAATTTTCACATTGTGCTTTTCATACGAGGGTGAGCCGTGCGTGAGTCTCTCTTCCATATAGCAGATTAGTCCTTGCTCATGAAGGATTGTAATATTTTTTTAGCTCTAAGTAAGGAAGGTACAGTAAAGAAAGAAGCAGCGTTTATAAATTCTGGATAGCAGGGAGCTCTGATGGACAGTTAGCTAGTCTCCAACCTTGTTTCACTAAGAAAGTCATATTCATTGCTCCAAAATTTTATGTACATTTGATTCCTGAAATGTTTTATTACCAGAAAAAATTGTATTTTTGAAAATATCATTTTAGGGATGTTTCGTTTCCATCTCCACTCCATACTCTGGAATGAAGTTTTTCATTCTCATTCACTAAATTTATTTCTACGCTCTTTTATGTCTAAGAATAATTTTTTAAAACTTATGTAATAAACATGAAAAACTATTATTCTCATGTTCACATTTTCTAAAATATTAAAATAAAACATGTACCAAACGCTATCTTGTAATCATAGCCATCCATGTTTCTGTCCGCACATTTTCTTATTATTGACCCAATGCATTTCAGAATTGTTAGAACCCTTTGACCACCAAAACTTGTTGATAGTTCTTTGTATGTGTCATCACGGGGCGTGCTTGTTCCCATTACGAATAAGATTTCTCTCCTAATTTGCTCTTTATCTTTGTTTTCCCCCATTGTAGTAAAAGATGATAGTCATGAAACTATCTGAATTCGTTATTTTGTTTTCCTTTTTAACAATAATAGACGAGCAATTCCAAGTTATATATTAGTCATAATAACAATTGGATAACTTCACTGTCCCCATAACTTATTACCAGTAATTGTGAGTAACATGTCCTCAGCTATCTACCTCAATCCCTACTCTCCAGTCCAAGTGCAAAATAACTAACTTGTCCATACTATAAGTAACACCTTCATCCTTTTTAGATTTGAATTGTGCCTGTTCCAGATTCCATTTTTCTCAGCAATATGAAAGGCAAGCTCAAACACTAATTAGTCAGGGATTCAACCAGCTCAGCGGACAATGAAAGAGCGCGGAGGAAGGACAACATATTTAAAATGCGTTTGGATAATCAACTTACTTAAATGTTTATTTAATAAGAATTTATTATACGATAGCTGATTTTTCTATAAGTTCTTTTAGTTTTATTTATGTTCTGGCCAAAAAAACCAAAACATAAAGTATCTCTTTTTTTACTGGGCCTGTGTTGATTTGGCCCAATATGATGGTGCTTCTCCTCCTTTCTCCTTCCCCTCCTTGTTGAACCGAATAGAGTACCTACGAAGACACTCTGATGCTTAAGTCAGCAATGGTCTTACAAATGATATATGTGTGTTCTTGCAATGACAAAATGCATACCTTCTCCTTATGATGGAGGTTCCTTTTTATACTTGTCCCCTGGTTTCAGTATGATGATTCCAAAGGATAATACCCCATGTTGTGAGGGGTGTTTGTCCCTTTCTAATCTAGCCAGAAGGGGTGTCCATAATGATAATTTTGGTAGGTAATCATGTGTATCAGGAGGAGAGGGGCGGTTTCCGAGCCTCTCTGACATGCCTAGGACAAGTATGATTGGTTTCTTTCCCGAGGTGGGAAAGTCCACTCTATACGGGTAAGGTGGGGTGGCCGAGCAGTTTTGGTCGGCCGGAGTAGTTTGCTCGGCCTTTATTCAGGGTTTTATCGAGTCGAACCCTTCTTGGGCCAGATGAGAAAAGGACCTTGGGCCTTGTCATTTTTGGACTGGAACAATTTCACAAGTTTCTCTGTCGAGTTTATTAAAATAAGCATTCAGATAAACAACTTAGTTAAATGCTTATTCAAAAAGTATTTTTGAAATAAAAAAAGAGACAACTCGTTTTCATAAGCTTTGATCATCTTATTGAAATTAGCTAAAAAGAGTTTATATGAAGATCATGAACTATTTTCATAAGTTGTTTTCATAAGCTTATTATGAACTCTTCCAAACACCCCTAATCATAACTTATAGGAATGTCATTAGCTATTTTCATAAGTTCTTTCAAACACCAACTTAAATGTGATATGATAAAATAAACTCAAACATGTTTTCTATAAGCTCTTCCAAATACTCTCCTTGTCTATTATTAGGAAGAAGGCGACACAAGGAGGGAACGAAGGAGGGAAGGGAGGAAGAAACTCTCCTTCATTTTGAAAATACTTGCACTTAATTTTTAATTTCACGGAGAGACCAATTTGTTATTAATGATTTTATATCATAATCTTTGTACTAAGTTGTAAATTATCACTCCCAACCATTTATACGTTTTCCTACAAGATTAATGTCCATTAAATCATAATACACCCTAACAACTAAGGTTCTGTTTGGCAAGTATAATAAGCTAGCTTATAGCTTATTTGACTAGCTTATAAGCTTATTTGATCGAATTAGAGGTGTTTGGTAAACAAGTTTATCTCATTAGTTTATAGTTTTTCTTCACAAGCTATTTTATTTAGCTTATGGCTTATTGTTAAGTCTCTAAAATGTCTGATGTGCATTTTCCTAAGTTTTGATGAGAACTAAACATTGGTTAATGATTTAATTAACCTTCATATTGGTTGCTAACCTATCTATCGAGTGTACAGATTAAATAAGAGAATCATCCGTCCAACGCAAGTGATTGAAACGCACGTCCAACACTGTAGTGATGGAAGCTCACATCCAGCACTGTAGTGATTGAAGCGCATGTCCAAAACGCAAGAGATAGAAACTTGCGTCCACTAAAGTGATGAAAACCCACGTCTACTAAAGGTATCAGAAGCGCTCGTCCAATGACGTGGCAGATGGAGCTCGTCCATTAAGGAATCAGAAGCGCTCGTCCAATGACGTGGCAGATGGAGCTAGTCCACTAAAGTAACAGAGGCTCTCGTCCACTAAAGTAACAGAGGCTCTTGTCCACTAAAGTAACAGAAGTGCTCGTCCACTAAAGGTGACAGAAGCGCTCTTCCACACTAGTCTTTGGACTTGCTGAGTCCTTAATATGGAGCTCGTCTACTAGCCCGAATGAAAACTCAAATGGCTAGATACACGTGGTTATTTTCAAGATAGAAGCACTTATCTTATGGATGTGAATTCTATAAGGATTATCAGAATCGTATTTCAAGAACCAGAAAGAGACTTGAAGCCTTCTCTCCTACTCGGTTTCACGCTTATCAAGAAAAGTCAGAAGTTACTCTCTCAAGCAACCTTGGATAATCAGAATCAAAGAATAGTTAAAGAATGCTTCCAACATGCTTTATTTAGTAGTACCTCTGGTCCTTACATGAAAAGGGAAGTGTACTCAGCAAAGTACAAAAAGCTTTGTGCATAGCTCTGATATGGCTGTACCACGATGCATAAAGCCATGATCCTTCATGTTAGAGTACAACCAACGTTCCTATTGCGTTAATGGCTGTCCAGAACGACTCTATTGCATTAATGGCTGCCCAGAACGACTCTATTGCATTAATGGCTGCTCAGAACGACTCTATTGCATTAATGGCTGCCCAGAACGACTCTATTACATTAATGGCTGCCCAGAACGACTCTATTGCATTTAATGAAGTTCTGCTTGAAGCCAACATCTGAGGGAATGTCTCTAACGTATCCTAAATGCTTGAAGACCATAAATACAGGAGTCATTGAAGATGAAGGAGAGAGAGAGTTGATGGAGCTACTACTTCTGCTACACTTAATGAAAAATGAGAGGATCGCCATCTTCATCTCAACAGAAATCATCCCCAATGTAAACATTCTATATTCACTCAAATGAGTGTTATGTGAGATTTCTTTTCTCAGTTCTGAAGTACTTCAAAATATATCCACTCTTGTGAGTGTAGGAAGAACTCATCTCTCTACTTCATTGTAAAATCACTCCATGAGTGTTGTGAGATTTTCTCTATGTAACCTTCATCAAAATCCAGTGAGCCTGGAGAGGCTAGGTGAAAATAATACTTGCAACAACCTGGAGAGGTTGGTTAAGAATAATACTCGTTGAGCTTGGAGAGGCTAGGTGTGCAAATAATACTTGCAACAGTCTGGAGAGGCTGGTTAAGAACAATACTCAATGAGCTTGGAGAGGCTAGGTGTGAAAAGACTACTCATTGTAATTATATGATGTGATAGTGGAGAAAAACTCAGCTACTGTTGGGGACTGGATGTAGCTCATCGTTTATATGAGTGAACCAGGATAAATCTTATTGTTTATTTTCTCTCTACCCTTATCTCCTTATCTTTGTTGTTTTATGTATTTTCAACAAAGTTTTCTAACTGATTTTAAGTTTTATGTTCTAAGCTATTTTCAAAAGTTTTTTATCCTCTAGATGTTGTCTAACCGGTTAATATTTAGTCTGAGATAATCAGACAAGTCAATATTGTCTATTAGACAAGTGAAATGCTTTATCTTCCTTATTTCCAAACTGGTTAAAAATATGTTATTAGTTTTGTTAGATGGTTTTTAAATTATTTTCTTTTATCCATCTACACCCTCTTTATTTGAAAAACTCTGATTTATGTTTTGTTGTTTAGTAAAAGTTTTTAATTTTCTATTATCACCCAATTCACCCCCCCCCCCCCCTCTTGTGCGATGGTTGCTTTGACCTAACAATTGGTATCAGAGCTACGTGCTCTGTAGAGAAGCTTAACCACTTAGAGTTAAAGATCCTTGTTATCTTAGCAACCAAAATCATTTTTTTTAAAATGTATGATTTTAAATTTAAAAAAAAACCTCGTGTCTTTGAATTTCTTTTCACAAAAATTCAAACCGAAAATGTTTTTATAAGATGTTAATTTTTTTTTGTGAAATGTTTTTCTTTATACTCTTTTCTCTTCTAAACCAAATACATTTGGACTAATCTTGTTAAAATATTTTTTTAACATTAGAAAAATGTTTTTAAGAATTTTGTCTTTTAAAAATGTTGTTTTTGACAAACCCAAAAGGTGCATCAAATCTAAAAATATTTTATTTATGTTCAATGCTATTTATGTTACCAACAATGCTTCTTTGTGTAAAAGTATATCCTTGAATTAGAAGATGCAGATCATTAATAGAAGTTGGATTGTAAAAATGTCTTCAAGAGGAAGAACACAACATAATTAGTGACTCTTCGTCTCAAGAAGCCTGTGAGGAAATGTACTTAACAAGATGGAAGGATCACCCAACAAGAAAGGAAACCTTCTCTAAAAGATCTAACTCAAGAAAAACTTTTGGAGTTAAGTTTATTAAACTTGAGAAGCCACATCGGAAGTTACTTGATCTTATTCGCTGTTGAAAAGTTCGGAACAACATGACTGCTGAAAAATTAAAGGAATCAAACTCGGTGATATCTACTCCTTATCTCTTGTTGTTGTTTAACTTGTGATTATTTATTTTACACATGACTTTTTGTGTGTGCTAAAGTGAATTCATGTTAAAATAAGATAATGATTTTAATTTTCATTAATCTAAGCTCAATGTGCTTATCCCTCGCATGAATTTGAATATTCTCATAAAGTGTTTGTTATACATGTTAAAATGATTCAACATGCATACTTGGAAGAAATATATTGATAAAGATTCTTTCCACTTGAAGTTATCAAATGTGTGCCTTAAATATTTCTTATGCTTCAACTTATGTTGAAATGGTATCCAATCTGAAATGAAATGCTTTTATGAGTTGAAATCATAATAGTCCAATGCATAAGAGTTTCTTTTTGTCATCATTATAATGGTTGGAAGAAAATATGGATTTGTCATAGTTGATGACTATTCTAGATACACATGGGTACTCTTCCTAACACACAAGGATGAGTCTTTTAAGGCTTTCTCAGTATTTTGCAAAAGAGTACAAAATGAGCAGGGTTTCTGTATTTCTACCCTTAGAAGTGATCATGGGGGAGAATTTGAAAATGAGCAGTTTAGACAGTTCTATGAGGAGAATGGAATCTCTCACAATTTCTCTGCACCTAGAACTCCACAGCAAAATGGAGTGGTTGAGAGAAAGAACAGATTTTTGCAAGAGATGGCTAGATCTATACTCAATGAAACTAATCTTCCTAATTATTTCTGGGCAGAAGCTATAAACACTGCTTGTTATGTACAAAACAGAATACTTATTAGGCCTTTTCTAAAAAGGACTCCTTATGAATTATGGAAAGGAAAAAGCCCTAACATATCTTATTTCCATGCTTTTGGATGTGAATGTTTTATTCTGAATACCAGAGATAATCTTGGAAAGTTTGATTCTAAGGTAGATAAAGGTATTTTCGTAGGTTATTCGGAAAAGTCTAAGGCTTTTAGAGTTTACAATTCAAGAACTTGTATTATTGAAGAATCTGTTCATGTTAAATTCAATGATGGATTAAAGACTGATAAAGAACTATCAGATCTAGAAGATGATCTTGCAGGTCTTGATATAAACAAGCCAGAAAGTCAACAACCCGATCTAACCAAAACAGAACCTGTGTCTGAGGCTGAAAGGCAAGTGGAACAGACGAGTCAGCAGACAAGTCAAGATCTTCATGATGATCTCAAAAGGGATTGGAAGTTCAACACTCGTCATCCTAAGGATCTTATTATTGGAAATCCTTATGAAGGAGTAAGAACCAGATCCGCATTAAGAGAATCAAGCAATGTGGCCTTTATTTCAGATTTGGAGCCTAACGCATTGAAGAAGCTCTTGAGGATGAAAGCTGGATTCTTGCTATGCAAGAAGAACTTAACCAGTTCACCAGAAATGATGGCTGGACTCTTGTCTCTAAGCCTAAAAACAAGTCGGTTATTGGAACAAGATGGGTCTTCAGAAACAAATTGGATGAAGATGGTAAAGTTGTCAGAAATAAGGCGAGGTTAGTAGCTCAAGGCTATAACCAACAAGAAGGTATTGATTATACTGAAACCTTTGCACCTGTAGCTAGAATAGAAGCCATACGCATTTTAATGTTATATGTTGCACAACACCAAATTACCCTGTTTCAAATGGATGTAAAAATTGCTTTTCTAAATGGTATAATTGAAGAAGAAGTGCATGTTAAACAACCCCCTGGTTTTTAGGATACTGATAAACCAGATCACGTTTTTAAACTTAAAAAGGCATTATATGGTTTGAAGCAAGCACCTAGAGCATGGTATGATAGACTCAGTTCTTTTCTCATGCATAATGGTTTTACTAGAGGACAAGTAGACACTACTCTGTTCAAAAAATGCTCTAAAGAGAACTTCGTTATAGTTCAAATATATGTTGATGATATTATTTTTGGAGCAACTAATGAAAAGTTGTGCAAGGAATTTTCAAGTCTAATGCAAGCTGAATTTGAGATGAGAATGATGGGAGAATTAAAGTTCTTCCTTGGATTACAAATCAAGCAGACAAGTGATGGAATTTACATTCATCAACAAAAATATACCAAGGAGATACTCAAGAAATACAAAATGGAAAATGCAAAGCTCATGAAAACCCCTATGCAAACCCAATGCAAAACTAAGCAAAGATGATGAAGGTAAAAAGGTAGATCAAACTGTCTACAGAGGTATGATTGAATCTCTACTGTACTTAACTTCAAGCAGACCTGACATTCAATTTAGTGTCTGTATGTGTGCTAGATTCCAATCTGATCCTAGAGAATCTCACCTTAAGGCTGTTAAAAGAATATTTAGATATTTGCTTAGAACTATTAATCTTGGTTTGTTGTATTTAAGATCAAAAGAATACAGATTAGTGGGATATAGTGATGCTGACTTTGCTGGAGACAGAATAGAAAGAAAAAGCACCGGTGGAGGATGTCACTTCATTGGAGCAAGTTTAGTCTCATGGTCAAGTAAGAGGCAGACAACCATTGCCCTGTCTACTGCTGAAGCAGAATACATCTCTGCTGCTAGTTGCAGCTCTCAACTCTTATAGGTAAAACATCAACTTGAGGATTACTCTATTTATGAACATAACATATCTGTATGGTGTGATAATTCCAGTGCTATATGCTTAACTAAAAATCCAATTCTGCATTCTAAGGCTAAGCATATTGAAATCAAACATCATTTCATTAGGGATTATGTTCAGAAAGGCATCTTTGATATTAAGTTTGTTAAAACTGAAAATCAATGGGCTGATATTTTCACTAAACCCCTCGCAGAAGAAAGGTTTTTATTCATTAGAGATAATCTAAACATACATTGCATTGCTGAATGACATGTATGAATGCCCTGTCTATGCTAAATCTGTCATTACTCCTATATACATGTTCTTTTAACTAAGCGTTAGTTCAGGGGGAGTAATGACACAATAGTTTAAGTGGAGTATGTCTAATATGCTTGCTACATTACTATGATTTTCTTAACATGTTATCTTGCCCTTAACATATCTCATAAATAAAACTTGATAACCCTTTTTGATGTTGACAAAATGGGGAGACTTGGAGAAATTGATATTTGTGAAAGAAAATAGGAGAAATTGAGATTTGTGATAGAAATATGTTATAGGAGAATGGGAGAATGAATATGAAATGGGAGAATGAATATGATATAACCTGTCCGCTTAAGAAAATTTCAACCTATCTGATATATGCTATTTTCTTTGTTGATATTTTATGAGGTTCATTAAATCATCTCAATGTTTGTCATCATCAAAAAGGGGGAGATTGTTAAGTCACTAAAATGTATGATGTGCATTGTACTAAGTTTTGATGAGAACTAAACATTGGTTAATGATTTAATTAACCTTCATATTGGTTGCTAACCTATCTATCGAGTGTGCAGATTAAATAAGAGAATCATCCGTCCAACGAAAGTGATTGAAACGCACGTCCAACACTGTAGTGATGGAAGCTCACATCCAGCACTATAGTGATTGAAGCGCACGTCCAAAACGCAAGAGATAGAAACTTGCGTCCACTAAAGTGATGAAAGCCCGCGTCTACTAAAGGTATCAGAAGTGCTCGTCCAATGACGTGGCAGATGGAGCTCGTCCATTAAGGAATCAGAATGGCTCGTCCAATGACGTGGCAGATGGAGCTCGTCCATTAAGGAATTAGAATGACTCGTCCAATGACGTGGCATCTAGATCTCCTCCATTAAGGTATCAGAAGCGCTCGTCCAATGACGAGGCGGATGAAGCTCGTCCATTAAGGAATCAGAAGCGTTATTCCAATGACGTGGTATATGGAGCTAGTCCACTAAAGTAACAGAGGCTCTCATCTACTATAGTAACATAGGCTCTCGTCCACTAAAGTAACAGAAGTGTTCGTCCACTAAAGGTGACAGAAGCGCTCGTCCACACTAGTCTTTGCACTTGCTGAGTCCTTAATATGGAGCTCGTCTACTAGCCCGAATGAAAACTCAAATGGCTAGATAGACGTGGTTATTTTCAAGATAGAAGCACTTATCTTATGGACGCGAATTCTATAAGGATTATCAGAATCGTATTTCAAGAACCAGAAAGAGACTTGAAGCCTTCTCTCCTACTCGGTTTCATGCTTATCAAGAAAAGTCAGAAGTTACTCTCTCAAGCAACCTTGGATAATCAGAATCAAAGACCAGTTAAAGAATGCTTCCAACATGCTTTATTCCCTAGTACCTCTGGTCCTTACACGAAAAGGGAAGTGTACTCAGCAAAGTACAAAAAGCTCTCTGCATAACTCTGATATGGCTGTATCACGATGTATAAAGCCATGATCCTTCATGTTAGAGTACAACCAACGTTCATATTGCATTAATGGCTGTCCAGAATGACTCTATTTCATTAATGGCTGTCCAGAATGACTCTATTTCATTAATGGCTGCCCAGAACGACTCTATTACATTAATGGCTACCCAGAACGACTCTATTGCATTTAATGAAGTTCTGCTTGAAGCCAACATCTGAGGGAATGTCTCTAACGTATCCTAAATGCTTGAAGACCATTAATACAGGAGTCATTGAAGATGAAGGAGAGAGAGAGTTGATGGAGCTACTACTTCTGCTACACTTAATGAAAAATGAGAGGATCGCCATCTTCATCTCAACAGAAATCATCCTCAATGTAAACATTCTATATTCACTTAAATGAGTGTTATGTGAGATTTCTTTTCTCAGTTCTGAAGTACTTCAAAATATATCCACTCTTGTGAGTGTAGGAAGAACTCATCTCTCTACTTCATTGTAAAATCACTCCATGAGTGTTGTGAGATTTTCTCTATGTAACCTTCATCAAAATCCAGTGAGCCTGGAGAGGCTAGGTGAAAATAATACTTGCAACAACCTGGAGAGGTTGGTTAAGAATAATACTCGTTGAGCTTGGAGAGGCTAGGTGTGCAAATAATACTTGCAACAGTCTGGAGAGGCTGGTTAAGAACAATACTCAATGAGCCTGGAGAGGCTAGGTGTGCAAATAATACTTGCAACAGTCTGGAGAGGCTGGTTAAGAACAATACTCAACGAGCTTGGAGAGGCTAGGTGTGAAAAGACTACTCATTGTAATTATCTGATGTGATAGTGGAGAAAAACTCAACTACTGTTGGGGACTGGATGTACCTCATCGTTTATATGAGTGAACCACGATAAATCTTGTTGTTTATTTTCTCTCTACCCTTATCTCCTTATCTTTGTTGTTTTATGTATTTTCAACAAAGTTTTCTAACTGATTTTAAGCTTTATGTTCTAAGCTATTTTCAAAAGTTTTTTATCCTCTAGATGTTGTCTAACCGGTTAATGTTTAGTTTAAGATAATCAGACAAGTCAATATTGTCCATTAGACAAGTGAAATGCTTTATCTTCCTTATTTCCAAACTGGTTAAAAATATGTTATTAGTTTTGTTAGATGGTTTTTAAATTATCTTCTTTTATCCATCTACACCCTCTTTATTTGAAAAACTCTGATTTATGTTTTGTTATTTAGTAAAAGTTTTTAATTTTATATTATCACCCAATTCAGCCCCCTCTTGTGTGATGGTTGCTTTGACCTAACACTTATAACTTATAGCTTATTAACTTTTTTCTTGTTGTTACCCCATTCATTTATTGCAATTCTCACTTTACCATGCCTATAATAAATATGTCATTTTATGTCACTTTATATTTATAAACTAGTTCAACTGTTAATTTTATCAAATACTTCAAATTCAATCAACTAACTTTTCAGCTATCAACTATTAATTAGCTTATTAGCTAATTTTCTGACAAGTCCAATAAGCTATCTTATAGCTTATTTGACTGGCTTATAATCTTGTTTGACTAAAATAGAGGTATTTGGTAAACAAGCTTATCTCATTAGCTTATAACTTTTCTTCATAAACTAATTTATTTAGCTTATGGCTAGTAGCTTATAGCTTATTGACTTTTCTCTATTTTTTTACCCCCATTCATTTAATGAAATTCTCATTTTATCATGTCTATCATAAATATGTCATTTTATGTCATTTTATATTTATAAGCTAGTTCAACCTCTAATTTTACCAAACATTTTAAATTCAATAAGCTAGTTTTTTAACTATCAGCTAAAAATTAGTCTATCAACTATTAGCTAGCTTATCAGAGGGGAAATGTACTTTTGGTCCTTTTTTTGTGTGGGGATGTTTTTTATTTTATTCATGCTTGTTAAGAAAATTAAAAATTAGGAAGTATCGAATAGAAATTGAAATGTTTTGGATACTCATTGTATTACATAATTTACATTTTAAATTTTTTAATTTTATTAATATATATATATATATATATATTTTAAATTTTTAACCCTTGCTAATTACTTTGTAGGATACCCGAGCATTTATGCTTCACGAAATTTGTGTATTTGGATGAGCGTTTGACAAACGTGATTTTTAATGAAATTAGTTTTATAGAATTAATTTTAATATAATTGATTTTGAAGTGAAGTGATTAATGTTTGAAAGAATTCAATTCAAATGTAGGATACCTATCAAGAACTTTTCGCAACTCAATCACGTATGATGCAATCATCAAAGATTTGACCTTTTCGAACTCTGTTTGTAACTCATTATAGGCTCGAGAAACAAAGAAGATGTGTACGAACGAGATATACAACAACAAGAAGAAGGAAAATGATTGTTTTTATTTTGAAAAGAAGTTTGATGTAAAATGTAGTATAATTTTTTAACTCAGAAGCAGAAGTTACTCCAAGCTGCTTTTCTGACAATCAATTCTTGAAGATAGAATAGCTTCTCCAGTAAAGAGCCAAACATCTCAAATTTGATCAAACCTACGCTTGACCACTTCAAACTCAATTTTGATGGTTCTCCACATGGAACCAAACATTCATCTTGGTCATAAAATGAACCGTAAGTATACAAAGTGTCTCCACTACCCATTAAATCAATCGTTATGGTTTAGATGTTAAATATATTTAGATCTCACGCTAGCTCAAAAGATGAGGATGTCCAAATATATATAAACATTGTACAATCTAGAAATCTTGATAATGTGAGATACAAATACAACTTCAATATTAGATGTATCACCTTTTGGCTTTTCTGATTGGAGATAGAAACATTAATAGTTTCAAACCTATATGTTGGGGTTTTTTTTTCCCTCCATATTTTGTTGAGATCGTTTCGAGAAAAAGAGATTGAGTCCGTCACAATAAAGAGAAAATTATTAGAATTTTTCTAATAGTTATTGTGGTCTATAATTAATTGTTATTTTTTGTTAGCGAAAAAGTTATTATTATGATTCATTTATTTGATGATATTTAAATTTATTAATATGGCGATATATTTGTAATGGGTTATTGATCCCTAATATTGATCTATATGGATAATAATATAGGTCTAAACTCATAGTTCCATGATGGAAAGTGTCTAGAGTTAATATACATTCATCGGTATTCTCATGGCAATATTCATAAAAATATTTTTTTAAAATTTATATCATACTCGTTATCGAGATATTGATCAAGTAAAATCAACTTGTCTTCGTCAAAAGAAGAATATGAAAAACCCAACTTCGAATAACTCTGGAATCCCTGGGTACCCGCCAGTTACTGGTCTTTAAGTTTGTACATTCTTTTGTCCGATTAGTTAACAGTTATTTCGGTCGTTGAACTTTTTCGATTGCTTCTATACACATCCTACTATCCTAGCTTGATTGGTGGGATAAAAAGATGTCATTTTGATTGGATTTTCCATTTATTGCACTTGTCTGCACCTTTTTCTTGGTCTCAGTCAACACTGTGCATTTGTGTGTCAGCGCATGTGTCGGTCAGAGAGAGAGAGAGAGAGCAAAACATAGAAATATCAAATATGTAATTGTATATTATATATATCAACTCTTCTGCACTTGGTTACTCTTCGACCATGGAGATTCTCCAACAGATTTGGTTCTAAGAGGTTAAGATGCGGAGGTTGTAATCATGGAAGAAGTAGAACAAATCATAAGACCAAAAGTAAAGAAAAAAAACAGGCCAAATACTAGAAAACAATGTAAAAAAACAAAAGAAAAAAAAAATGAAGGGAGGAAAGAAGGAAGGAAATACTAGGAAATAATATATATCCTAGTTAGAGAAATGACCATAATCTATACTCTATAGGGCCATTCTTTTTCACACTTTCCACCCTTTTGTTTTCTAATAGTTTTTTCCCCCATTTAATTCCTATTTTTTATAATTAATGGACCGGCCTGCAGAGACAGTTGCTCGAGGGGTCATAATCAGCAACGAGAACCTTTCCTACAGCTGAGTGCACCAGCAGCAGTTGTTATGGAGCCCACAAGGGTGGATGGCCTTGCACTTAAGCTGGATGCCCTTGCATAGCTAGATGATGCTCCAGCTCCCGATGCTGTGAAAAAGGCACCATTTACTAGCAAGTCTCCTTCTGACCTCCAGTTCCACCCCCTCCATTCACTCTCTGGTGCATCCTCATGCTTTGTCACCTATTTCACATGATATAATTAAATAACTTATTATACCAATGATTTAAAATATATAAAAAAAATATATGCTAAACATCCTATAAAAATTTATTTTCTCAAAATTTTTAACCAATATCAAGCATTTGTTAGCATTTGTTTTTGGATCTTGCTGATCAATATCCTAAAGATTTCAGTTAAAGAATCAAAAGATAAAAAAACTTTTAAATGTGAATACGTCACTTTTCAATATAAATATTCTATTTCTGATCCCTTAATCAAAATAACGAATGATTACCTCTTTGCTGAATCTGTTATCAGGTGCAACAAATCTGTTGCCTTGGCTATTGATGGTTGGGCTAGCACTTCCCCCAATGGCATACATCTCCCAGTGGGTATAGTCATTGTTCACCACATGGAAATATCCATGCCTACACCTGCAAACATCACAAATGTTTTTCAAATTTCTTCACTAGCGGTCCCACATAGTAATAGCTGCTAATTAAGAGTATTGACAAAGTAACACAACATCTCAGTCCCATACACATGCATTGATTTCAATCCTTTTCACTTTACCCCTTTTTTTCCTTTTTGTGTTTCTTTCCTTGGTGTGTATGTACATATTAAAGGAATTGGAAATCTCGTAGTATCACAATTATTTTACTTTTTAAAGATTTCGAGTTTTGAGTTGGAGAATGGAAACATTAATTTACTTTACTTTACCTTGGCATCCTTTGAACAAGCCCTTCTCCAAAGTGGTTAAAAGCTATTGTGACCTGCATGTTCTTGTCTTGAGTGTATGTGTCGCTATGACCCAACAACATGACCTTATCATGGTGTGTCATGTAATTGTTGGATATGGTAATAGCTGTGGACCCATGAATGGCATCGATCAACCCATCATTGCAATTAGACAAAGAACAATGGTCCACCCATATGTGGCTTCCTCCAAAGATGGACACACCATCACCATCCGATACGGTCCTCCACCCGTAGTGCCGTGGGGAGTCCCTCACCATAGCATTCCCACCTTGCTTACAATCATGTATATTTATCCCATGGATTATAACATTTGTTACATATTGTATAGTAATGCATGGACCACCAGCAATGTGCACGCTAGCACCTCTTCCATCAAGGGTCTTGAACGAGTTCATGATGAGTTCTTCCTTTAGCTGAATCACCATGTCTCTTGCAAATATGATCCACAATGGCTCATCTTGAATCACTGCATAACGGAGTGTACCTGGCTTTGGGGTAACTGGGTCATCGTTGCCAGAGTCAGTGACCACGTATATCTTACCATCCCTTCCACCAATGGCGTTCTTGCCAAACCCAATTGCACAATCTGCTAGCCTTTGCCTGTTCCTCTCCCAGTTGGGGTCACACCTCCAACAATCATCAATGGGGTTACCTGTCCCACAGGAGAGGTACCCCAAGTTCCTTCTAGCCACAGAGGCATTGATTTTCCTACACAAAATAAATTAAATAAATAAATGTATGTTGGAATCTTCCTGACAAGTGTCCTAATTAAGAACAGGACACTGGTTAATGATTTTAATAAAAGTAAGAAAAATTAAATAGAAGACACACTTAAATTAAATGTTGAATTGAATGCAACATTACATAGATTTCTTCATTAGCATTCTCCTAAACTTTAATATTGGCATTATTTGAAACAATGAACTAGCAAAAGCCAAATGTGATCCTAGTGAAGGGGATTGACATATTGTATAATGTATAACTAGCTAGCATAAAGGAAAATAATGTAAATTTAATTAATATAGAGATGTAGTGGTGTAGAGGCTGTGACGTTACCTGTTTACCTCTTGTGCCACCAATTCAGGGTCCTGAAGAGGTGAAGAGGAAATGAGGGTTGGGGTGAGGAGAGAGAAGAGCAAGAAGAGCAGAGAGAGTGAAGTGGTTTTCATGTTTAGTGTTTTTTATTTTCCAATTGATGGGAGAGAGGGAAAAGAGGGGTGAGGAGAATGTATGTAAGAGTGGGGTGTATATAAAGGGATTAAAGCCGGGCTAAATGGCGTGATTAAACTGAACATGTAGGACCAAGGTGCTTCGTGATTTCTGGTTTCACGGGATACCAATTGGGTAGTTTTGTCCGTTAAGCAAGGCCTAAATGATGGTGGGAACTGGGAAGATCAAAACAGTCAAAGAAATAAGCTGTAAAAGAAGGAAGGGATCGAGGAAGAAAATGGGAGTATAAAGTTAATTAATAATGAGTTTGTCTTTAGTAAATTTGTATATGCCCTTAGCTAGATCAATGGATTGAACGAAGTGTGGTTGGTCCGAGTGATAATTGGTTCAGGTCTCTTAAACAAGTGATCATGGGTTCATTGATTCTTGCATATGGAAAAAATCTGGTTGGGAAGGGTCAACCCTTAAATACAGTTCAGTATCTCGAGAGATTAATCTCTTATACTCTGAAAAATCAAAAGTAAAAAGATCAATGGATTGAGAGTAAATCATTAAATTATGTTTAAAATATATTCTTACTTACCTATTTTAAAGATAAATTCATTTTAGATAAACTTTTTTGAAGAGGGAATATGACGAAGAATTTATTCTTATCTTGATTTACTACAGAGTTACATGGACTTGAATTGAGTAGAATCATTATGCTACAATTATATATAAAGATTCATTCACATACAAAATTCTACAACTGCTCTTATTAGTTAATTAAGACACAACTACCTCATTAATCAAGATCAAAATGGAAAAAAACATTATATATATAATAGCATTTGCCAAACCCAAGATGGTTTGGGTGGGTGAGTTAAGAAGTGGAGTGATAAATAGGTTGAGGGTTCAAACCCATCCACTAACAAAAATATTAATATTAACACACTAAGGTTACCTATAAAAAAAATTGAATAAACGTGGAGAATGATCAAACTAATTAAGCAGGTGGAGTATCACGTAATGAGAAATGGGCACTTTGATTCATCTAACTAATCAATGTGCTACTGAAAGTAAAAGCCTCAGTGCAGGGATCACGTAATGAAGTAATGGGCACTTCGGTTAGTTAAATTAGTTTATATTGGCTGTGAAAGTAAATTCCTTTTCACCACGTCCCATTTGATACATTTCCTTAGCAGCACATCCGTTATACATTGACTTTGTTTTATAAATAAACGGTCGAGTGAGATATATTGCGAAAAATTAAACCGTTACCTGGTGGTAGAGATTGACTTATTTGCTCCGATGGGTCCATTTCTTACGTTAATTCAAGAGGCATCTTGGAAATTTTTTACCTTGATAACCATATGCTGCATTCTTAAAATTTGCCCCCAAGATTGGGGAGTATTTCTCTCCCGTTCTTGTTCATGCCTCCCCACGAATCCAGTGGTCATCTCAAAAGGACAACCGGTCTGAACCCAAACCTTAATTTCATCGTTGTTAACAGATATCTTTTCTTTATTGGAATCCCCTTTTAATTGCATGATACCCACTCAACCTCACATTGTTGTTATATCGTGGAAGACGTTCGATACTCCTTTCTATTGTCGTTCTTGAATTACAGAACTCTCGTCACTCTTTTGCTTTTAAGAATTTGTAGAAAGTGGGTATACTTTAAGTTATTTTTATTAATTTAATAGAATTATATATATATATATATATATATATATATATATGAAATTATGAAAATATGTTTACATGTGAAATTGTACTTATTTTTTGTAAGGTTATCGGGGACGGGATATGTTTCCCGTCCCCATCCCCAAATCACCTTCGGGGGGATTTTTTCTCACATTCCCGTCTCCTCAGGAAAAAGATCCCTGCTCGAGGGACCCCGAATGAGGTAGTTCCCGCGGGATCCCATCGACAGTTGAAAATTGCCACTCGTACCTAGGATTTTTTTTTTTGATAAAACCGTACCTAGGATATTGGAGAAGCTCATTCATGGACAAATACAATGTATGTTTGATGATTAATAATTAACGAGTCTTGCTAACGAATGCTCATAGAACACTGGTTAAGGAATCCAAAAATAATGAGATTTCATTAGAAAATCAAATGTATATCTTCTCAAAACTTTAAATACACAAATTTTTAATAATTTTTTTTCTTGATTTCTTAATCAGTACTTTAAGGTACTCGTTAGCATTCATATCAAAGAGTTTTAATGTATCATAATTTGAAAAAGTTGTCATCTTTATTTGAATTCTCTCGTACCCCAACCCAAGTCCCCAACCGTCTAAGTTATGCTCAAACAATTGCTAAAGGATTATATATGTATAAACACACTTATCTTATAGAGAGTTAATGCAAATAATTTTAATTTAAATATTAAATCAAGGTTTCTAGTTTTGTCGTGGTTTTTGCAAGTCAATATTTTCTTTAAGTTCCTTTTCTACATTTTGTCAATACATCACATAACATATGCAAGAACATGATAGGACTAATAGGCACTTGAAGAAGGAAATGTACCATGGTATAATGCTACGATCAGAACATACACCGACACTAAAAAGAGCTTTTATCAAGGTGTGGAATGTGGAATTGTGGATAGTACACCACTACACCCTATGGGTTTTTGTTTGTTATGGATTATTTCATCTAATCATTTCCACCACACATGCTTGCTGTTAAGCAATTAGGTCGATAGATAGGATATTATTTAAATACAAACACAACTATTTAAGGTGCTTTCGCCTTTAGCAATTTTAGGAATCTACACTGATAATAAGATAGGGACGCCTAAAAAGACATTAAGAGAAAATTTTATCTCTAGCTAGTTTATAATTGCTTACTCGGTGATATCTTGGATTTCATGGGGTCCAAAACTCTTTCGTTACAATTATGTGACAAGGGAAAACAACTGCGACGTCTAATTATGTTTGTAGAAAAATAAAGGTTAAATCAATCTATAGTTACTTATAGTATGTGGGGAATTTTAATCAGGTTTATTATATTATAAAAGGTGAAAATGCATGCAACCCTTCAATTAGTCTTAAACTTTATTTAATGTTCCAATAGAATCCTTTTTTAAATTTTATCTCCACCAAAATTGTTCATGCCAATATTGTTCATGCCAATCAATTAACATTATGCTTTCGGTTTTCATATCAGGGATTCTGAAAGATGGACAGTTTCCTATAAGTTTAAGCTTATTAAATAATGACAAAACATCGTTAGCATCTCTATTAGGGATACAAATCTGTTGTCCCAAAAAATGGTATCCCAGTATCCCCTACCAATCAAAAACTAAGAATGTGTATAAGTATTAATGAATTATGATTTTATTTTATTAAGTGGTGAATTGTATTTGGTGGGGGCAGAGAATGTGACAGGAAAGTGGGACAAAGGATCTCCACCCCTCTATTAGCACATCAAAATTTAAGTTTTATAACTTGTATGTGCATACCAATGTGATGCTGGGCCAAGTAGAATTGAGCTCGGATCTCTTAAGTAATGTTTCGAATTCGAGTCTTGTGGATGGAAAAAAACATGGTTGACAAGGGAGATCTCATTAAAATTGGCCAGTCAAATTTCCCGACTGAGATTAGTCATCCACAACACTGATTTATACTCTGCACATATGTCATGTAAATAAAAAAAAATGTGCATTGATGTATAGTCTTGTAACAGCTAAATATTAGTAAAAAATAGTAAATCTCCATATTAGTTATTAAAAGATTATGCTATCGCTGGATATGTTTTTAAATTATCTTTATCATCAATTAAGTTATCAAAAGATTTAAAATAGAGTTTATTTTTTATGTACTGATAGTATAGAGAATTTTTGCACAGACATCCAATAATATATTGACAAATCAATATTATTGTTATTTATCTCTCTTAACTATTAAAATAAAACCACATATATCAAAATATTATTGGAAGTGTAAAACTTTTTACACATTATACTTTAATCTTTTAAAATATCATCAAACTAATTTTTATAGATTTAATTTTTAATGAAAACAATTAATGTAACATTATTTTAAACTTTTCAAAAATTTAAGTAGTGACAAAGCATTTTCATGTATCTAACCAGGTCATAATATTTCCGAGGGATGAATTAATGGTTTCCTTAGTAAATATAAATTAAAACAGCTGTTTTGCTAAAGAGTGTGTCCTAAAAATATTATTTAAATAATCCAAATAAATTAAGTATCCATTGAAAAATTAAATATATCCCTTTTCAATATATTAATAACATCATTTTTCATAAAAATTTGGAGTATATATATATATATATTTATTGTTCGGAATCCACCCTAATTAGCCATTTAGACCGAGTAGGTCCACCAGAATATCCATACGACTTCGGCCCTTTGGGCCCGCTATGAGACTAATATCTCATTCAGCTAATTGAACAGCAGGATTTTACCCTTTGATTCTCAACCTTCTAACGAGAATGACTCTACAAGGATTTAAATCTGGATTCCCCAAATCCTCATCCTTATAGGATAAGTTACATTCACTTTTCCTCCAACAATATTTTTGGGATACTCATTAAAAAAAAAAAAGGTCATTGGAGCTAAGCATCTTCCGAAGTTGTGGGACTAAAATAAGATGCAAGACAGAAGCATAGACAATAGAGTACTAGGCGGGAGTGTTCGTGCCAACAACAAACGTTGATGCAATAATCAAAACATCAATCATTTAAGGCTAAACATTTGGATATCTTATCTTTAGTTTAGTTTTTATTTTGGTTCTTTCTTTTTGTCATTTTGATTTCTTATCTTTTAACCGTTAGTTTATTTTGGTCCCTTATGTCAGTCCGCCGTTGTAAGTCGCTGGAACCACTGTCATCACAGGAAATCGCTACCAGAATCTGGGTTTTAGAGAGAGAAAATCTCGTTTTGATTTTCTCTCTCCATTCTTCCTTCTTCCTCCTTTCTCTCTCATTTCTTAAATCCCATTGATATTGTCACTATTTCATGGAGGAAGAAGGAGGAGCAAAAGAGAAGGGGGAAGAAAGAAGAAGGAAGAAGAAAGTAGGGAGGAGCAAGGGAGAAAGAGGAAGAAGGAAGGAGGAAGAAGGAAGGGGAGAGAGAGAGAAAAAACAATATTTTCTCTCTCTAAAATCTCAGATTCCGACGGCGGTTTTCGGCAGCTCACGGCGTATATCTAACGCCGTCAGTGCAAAACTGACGGAAGGGACCAAAATAAAAACTAAATAAAAGATAAGGGACCAAAACAAAAAAAAATGATAAGGGATCAAAATGAAAACTAAAATAAAGATAAGGGATGAAAATACTAACTTAGCCATCATTTAATTGGTCACATTTTTTTTTCTCCTTATACAAATCAACTTTGATTATTTAAGGTATTCGTCATCGTTATTTTTAGAAAAATGTTAACGAGTGTCCTAAAAGTACTTGTTAAGAAATCAAGAAAAAGAATTACATAGGGATTAATGTATTTAATATTTGAAAAAAAGTGAAATGTTTTTAGTTTTTCAATGAAAACTTATTTTTTTTAATTTCTTAAAAAATGTCATAAGGACACTCGTTAGCATCACCCTTATTTTTAAAACATTAAATTATTCTAAAATTAAGTTATCACTTCGTAATATTTTAAATAAATAACATTTTCATGTGGACTTAATTTTTTAATTCTTTAACCTTCAAAAAAAAAAAAAAAAGAGGAGATGGAACCCAAAATCTGCGCAGCTTAATACTCAAGTACATTCATTTTTCCATTAAAAAATACTCTAAAGTTGATTAACAGATAATAACAATATATATATATATATATATATATATATATATATATATATATATAGAAATTTAATTTGACTATGTGAATTTGAATTTTGTACGAGTTTCATTTTTCGGTAATAAGAGCTTCATTTTGGTGTATTATTAACATTCAACTTTTTTTTATTATTACTTAACCATGTAATTTTTACGTTTTATCAAAATAATGTGTTGTTGATGTATTTGTTGTTAGAAAACATTTTAACAATGTGAAAAATGCATGATAGAGTAATTAATTACATGAAAAAAATTACACCAATGGTGCATCGATATTAATGTTATTTTATTTTATATTCAAGATTGTTTGTTTAAGTTAAAAAAATTCAAAAAGTATTTTAAAATGGTCAATTTTATCATATAACTTTATATAAATTAAAAGCTATTTTACAATTGGTTATAATTATAAAATTACTTTTTATCTTTCCCTCTTTTCTTTTACAAAATGTTTTTGAGAATTTGAAAATATAGCTTTTCAAAAGAACTGAATTTTAACTTTTTTTAGTTTTATTTTTGTTCTTTTGTAAAAAAAACCAACCAAACAAATAAATTAATATTAAAGAAATTTTTATAATTTTTTGTAAAAAAGAAAATTATAAGAGTGTAAATATTTTGTTTGGAAGAAAGGATATATGAATTTCTCCTCCCTATGATATGAAATAGAAAGAATCGTAATATCTAGGGGTGTTCATCAACCGATCCAAACCGATTGAATCGTAAAAATCGAATCGAAAACAAGAAAACAAACAAATCGAAAACCGAAAAAAAACCCGCCTTTTCTCATTTGATTGGATCGGATTTTGGATCCCATAGTGAAATCCAATATAAACCGATCTTTTATATACATATACTATTATTTTCTAAATTATAGTATTACTCATACTTGAGCATTATTTTTCATACTTTTATGTCCCTCATTCTCTTTAACATTTTTTTGGAATATCATATATGAGATTATTTAGAATAAATATTAATGTCTTGAGGTTATATTTTGCTAAAAGTTTTGATGCATAACATATACTAGTGTAGTATACCCGTGCAACGCACGGGTAAATTTTCTTGCAAAATAAATTATTACAATATTTAATTCAAACCCGATTGTAATTGTTATTTTTGTGGTGAAATATAATTACATTATATTTTATTGATTGAAACAAAATACTTTAATTATTTATACTATAATTATATTATACTAATATTAGTAATTGCTCCATTTCCAAAATCCTTGAACCTGATAACGAAACCAATGACCATCAGGTTTGATTCGGTTCGGTTCAGATCCTAACAAAAAAAATGTGAACCAAATTCGGGTTCATCAAATTATTAGTTCGGGTCCTATACCCATAAACTTTCTCGAAAAACATAGTAGTCGTGCTACCTTTCAGGGATAAAACATTTAAAAACAATCCACAACCTGACACACTCTAATTAGTACCTGAGAATATATATATATATATATATATATATATATATATATATGTAATATAAAAAAATTGAAACTATAAATTATATATAAATATTAAAATATAATATATACTAAACATTAAGGTATATATATATATATTTATATATATATATATATATTTATATATATATATATATAAATTTTTAAACATATAAATATTAAAAGAGTCCACACCATAACAAACTCTACTTTTAGTTTTGACTGTTACAAAAATAGTAAAAGTAGAGTTCTCAATTATATTATAGTATTAATATTGATGATGATGATGATGATAATAATAATAATAATAACAATAATAATATATGTAAACAATTTAAGCAATTAAGTTATTTTTTTAAAAAAAACAAAGAAAGCCAAAAAAACCACATGACGACTTCCTGGCGTTTCTTTCAAGCTTTAGAAATAATTCACAGGAAATGAATCACATAGTAGCTTTATGCCCCAAACTTCCCGAAAAACACGGTATCCTTGCTACCTTTCGTGGCTAAAAAAATTTAAGAAAATTATAAACTTTAAAAAGTCAATAATAAAATAATATAAAAGTTCGGTTCGGACCCGAAAATGTTAGTTAATATACATAAATATATATAAATAAAAATTATAAAAAGTACTAAAATAACAAACTACAAAATTCTATATAAAAATAGAAATATAATAAACATAATAAATATAAAATATTAGTATGTATATATAAATATTAAAATATAGTAATTGTTTCGTTTCCAAAATTCTTGAACCTGATAACTGAACCAATGATCATCGAGTATGGTTTGGTTTGGTTTGGTTCGGATCCTAACACAAAAAATACAAACCATTTTAATTGGTTTTGTTCAGATTTTCATGTTCATCAAATTATTAGTTCAGGTCCCATGCCTCTAAACTATCTCGAAGAACACGATAGTTTTGCTACCTTTCATGGTTAAAACATTTAAAAAATAATAATAATAAACTTTAAAAAGTCAAGAGTAAAATAATATAACAATCCGAACTAATCAAAACTGGTTTGGTTTAGTTATTACTCGAAAATATTAATATATATATATATATATAATAAAGCTATAAAAAATATTAAACTATAAATTATATATAAATATTAAAATATAATAAACACTAAACATTAAAGTATATCTTTTGGTTTTTTTTATAACAATCTACTTTTATGTTCATATTTTCGGGTTCATCAAATTATTGGTCCAGGTCTCACACCCCTAAACTTTCCCAAAGAGCACGGTAGTTTTACTACCTTTCATAGTTAAAACATTTATAAAATATATATAAACTTTAAAAAGTCAATAATAAAATAATATAAAATTCTGAAACAATGAAAACTGGTTCGGTTTGGTTTAGTTAGTACCCGAAAATATTAATATATATATATAAACATATATAAAAAGATAAAAAAAATAATAAAATATAAATTATATATAAATATTAAAATATAATAAATACTAAACATTCAAGTAAATATATTAATTTTAAAACATATATAATTATTAAAATATTAATATATACATATATATCTATGTATAAATATTAAAATAGTCAACAACCTGACACACTCTACTATTTTATATCTTAGTATTTTATTATTATTTAAAATAATAAATTTTTATACTTAGTTTTACATTATTTTATTTTATTACTTTTTATACTATCTTAAGTTTTATTAAAAAATACCATACTATATTATGTAGCAGTAGATAGGAGGACATGTTTTCCTTATAAAAAAAAAATTAGCATCATGCATTCCCAAACAGTGTTTACGTATGTAAAGAGTAAAGGAGTAGTATGTTAAAAATGTTTTTAGTCGCACGTGATGACTTCCTGACGTTTCTTTCAAGTTGTAGAATTAATTCTCAGTAATCACATAGTAGCTTTATGCCCCAAACTTCGGGAAGAACACGGTAGCTTTGCTACCTTTCATGACTAAAAATATTAAAAAAATATATAACCATTAAAAAGTCAATAATAAAGTAATATAAAAGTCGAACCAATCAAAATTGTTTCGGATCCCGAAAATATTAATTAATATATATAGATATAAATATATATAAATAAAAAATGTAAAAAATATTAAAATAATAAACTGTTAAATTCTATATAAATATAGGAATTTAATAAATATTAAATATTAGTATATACATTTATATATATATATATATACTAAAATATAGTAATTGGTTTGCTTACAAAATCCTTGAACCTGATAACCGAACCAAGGATCATCGGATTTGATTTGGTTCGCTTTGGACCCTAACACCAAAAAATACAAACTAATTTAATTGGTTATGTTCAGATTTTCAAGTTTATCAAATTATTGGTTCAGGTCTCAGATCCCTAAACTTTCTCAAAGAACACAGTAGCTTTACTACCTTTCATGGTTACAACATTTAAAAAATATATATGAAAGTTAAAAAGTCTCGATTCGGTTTTGTTTAGTTAGTACCCGAATATATATATATATATAAAATATAAAAAGATAAAAAATATTAAACTATAAATTATATATAAATATTTAAATATAATAAATATTAAACATTAAAGTATATATATTAATTTTAAAACATATATAAATATTAAAATATTAATATATACATATATATGTATAAATATTAAAAGAGTCTACAACCTGACACACTCTACTATTTTATATCCTAGTATTTTATTATATTTAAAATAATAAATTTTCTACTTAGTTTTATATTATTTTGTTTTATTATTTTTTATACTATCTTAAGTTTTATTAAAAAAATATCATACTACATTATGTAGTAGTAGATAACAGGACATGTTTTCTTTATAAAAAAATTAGGATCATGCATTCCCAGACAGTGTTTACGTATGTAAATATTAAAAGAATCCACAACCTGACTCTTAAATATAAAAAATATTAAGCTAAAAATTATATTTAAATATTAAAATATAATAAATAATAAACATTAAAGTATATATATTAATTTTAAAACATATATAAATATTATTATATACATAATTGTAGTATAAAATAACACCAAAAACTCAATTATAAATAGTGAATTATTTTGTAAAATTTATATTCTATTATTTTATTATCGTTTAAATTAATAAAAAAATTATACCTAATTTTACATTATTTTATTTTATTATTTTTGTAGAATGTTCCCTTTTGTTTTTTCTGTATCAGGAAAAAAAAGAGGAAGAAATGCTGCAGCTACAGTAAGGTCACGGTTGCGCTACAGTAACTTCATTGAATGCATTAAATGTAAACAAAGCAGATAAAAACAATTTAAAAAGAGAACCAAGTGAGAAAATTTTTAGTTCAAGGACCCAATTGAAAATCTATATAGGTCTAGGGACTTAATTAGAAATGTTTTTTTAATTTAGGGACCTAATTGAAAAATCCAAATTAGTTCAGGGACCAACTCAATAATTAAACCTATATAATAAAAAAAAATCTGAAATAATAAAGTTGTCCCAATTTAGTGAAAAACAAATGAAAAAGAAGAAAAAATAATGATGACCGAACGGTTGTGATGATGTCAATATCATATCTCATTTAATGCACCTCAACCAAGTTAAGCAAACAATATAATAATAATAATAACAACAACAACAACAATAATAATAATAATAATAATAATACAAAATATAATAAACAAATAATTGACTAAAAAAATATTAAACTCCTTAAATTAGGGAGATGTTGCCACATCAGATGTACAGTAAAAGTTGCAAGTCCATTTTTATATTTGTATTCATACAGAGATTGTCATGTTTGACTCCAAAAACAATGTACCTTTACCGGTTTGTAAATATTTTAAAACAAAAAATATATAAATTTTAGAAAATGAATAAAATAATAATAAAAATATTCCATAACTTGACATGTGGCTTGCACCATTGTGTTACACTAAAATCAGAATTTCCCCTTATCAATTAATATAGATATAGATTTATTATTGGTTTGGTTTGGTTTGGTTCGAATAGGAAAATATTAAAATATATATATAATATTAAATTTTAAACTATTAAATTATATATACATTAAAATACAAGTATATAAAAATTAAAACATCAAGAACGTGACAACTCTATTTTTACTGTTTGCTAATTTATGATTGGTTTACAGTGAAAAAATGTAATATCCCTGGCTGCTCTATGGATTGACGACTGACCCCACAGACCAACACGGGTCTTTTCAGCGTGCTTTGTCCTCACTCACACGCTTCTTGGGAAAACTTCCCAGGAGGTCACCCACTCACCCATCCCATAATTGCTCCAAGTCAAGCACGCTTAACTGTGGAGTTCTTAAGTGATGGGCTCACGAAAAGAAGATGTATCTTATTGATATGGGTAGTACCAATCAATTCTTATAAGCCATACTCAACTATATAGTCTCATACCTACACAGTCTCAGGATCCCTTTCATTCGGGTGTGTAATCGGTTCATTCATGTGCCCCTTCGCCTAGAAGCCTGCCAAGAGCCGCTCCTCGTGCCTTCTTGCACCGGCGACCACTCCCCGCCCTCGTCGGCACCCGGGTGTTACATGCCCACCAGCTTCCGCTTGGTTCGTCCTCGAACCACACCGTACTGGGAGAGGTGCCGCTCTGATACCATTTGTAACATCCCCGACTGCTCTATGGATTGACGACTGACCCCACAGACCAACACGGGTCTTTTCAGCGTGCTTTGTCCTCACTCACACGCTTCCTGAGAAAACTTCCCAGGAGGTCACCCATCTCATAATTGCTCCAAGTCAAGCACGCTTGACTGTGGAGTTCTTAAGTGATGGGCTCCCGAAAAGATTTTATTGATATGGGTAATACCAATCAATTCTTATAAGTCATGCTCAACTGTATAGTCCCATACCTACACAGTCTCAGGATCCCTCTCATTTGGGTGTGTAATCGGTTCATTCATGTGCCCCTCCGCCTAGAAGCCCGCCAGGAGCCGTTCCTTGTCCGTGACTTCTTGTACCGGCGACCACTCCCCGCCCTCGTCGGCACCCGGGTGTTACATTAGTCCACCTTCTGAGCATCAGAGCACTGGTGGAACTGTGCCAGGGGCGGGTTGCTTGCTTCGGGCGCCCCTATCACGTGGGACAGATTCAAGGAGGTATTTCTGGAGAAGTACTTTCCGCACAGTGTCCGGATACAAAAAGAGATGGAGTTTCTACATCTTCGTCAGGGGAGTATGACGGTAGTGGAATATGTGGCCAAGTTTGAAAGGCTTACAAGGTTCTCTACACAAGTGAGGGATAATCCTGATGGTCTATGAAAAGCAATTAAGTTCGAGCAGGGTTTGAAGCCAGAGCTGCAGAGCCTTATTGGGCTCCTAGAGATTCGAGACTATCCCACTTTAGTGAACAAGTGTAGGGTGGCGGAGCAGAATATGCAAGTTGTACTGGCTGAGAGGTCGAAGGAGAAGAGCTTCAGTGACGGCAAGAGGTTCCAGGGGAAAGGGGGTAATTTCCAGAAGAGCCTATGACCTGTGCCTACAATCACGAAGGGTAAGCAGGTTCAAGGTGCTCAAGGTGAAAATGGGTTTATTAGGCCTAGTGTGTCACCTTGGGGAGCACCAGTGCTTCTAATGAAGAAAAAAGATGGGAGTATGAGGTTGTGTGTTGATTATAGGCAACTGAATAAGGTAACCATCAAGATCAAATATCCTTTGCCTATGATAGATGACCTCTTAAGTCAGTTAAGGGGAGCGTCAGTGTTTTCCAAAATAGATCTAAGATCGGGATATCATCAAATTAGATTTAGAAGCGAGGACATCCCTAAGACAGCCTTGAGGACAAGGTATGGGCACTATGAGTATGTAGTGATGCCTTTTGGTGTGACCAACGCCTCAGCCGTTTTCATGGACTACATGAATCGGATCTTTAGGACCTTTTTGGACAGGTTTGTGGTGGTGTTCGTAGATGATATTTTAATATACTCTAGGACACCAGAAGAACATGGAGAACACTTAAGGTTGGTGTTGCAGATCTTGAGGGACGAGCGTCTTTATGCCAAACCGGAGAAGTGTGAGTTTTGGCTAGACGAGGTAAAGTTTTTAGGACACACAATCTCAAAGGATGGTATAGCGGTTGATTCCTCTAAAGTTGATGCGGTGTTGGGATGAGAATAACCTAAGATAGTAATCGAAGTGAGAAGTTTCTTAGGCTTAGCTGGTTACTATAGGAAGTTCATAGGGGGTTCTCTAGATTAGCCTTACCTTTGACCCAGTTGACTAGGAAAGGGAGACCTTTTGTACGGGACCAGGAGTGTGAGGATGGGTTCCAAGAGCTTAAGAGGAGATTGATGTCATCACCGGTCTTAACTATACCGGACCCCTTAGTGAGTTTTGTGGTTTACTGCGACGCGTCTAAGAATGGTAAGGTGGTAGCATATGCCTCTAGGCAGCTTAGGCCACATGAGGGGAATTACCCTACCCAAGACTTAGAGCTAGCAGCTGTGGTTTTTGCCCTTAAGATTTGGAGGCATTACCTTTACGGGGCAAAGTTTGAAGTTTTTAGTGACCATAAAAGCCTAAAATATCTGTTCGACCAGAAGGAGTTGAACATGAGACAACGAAGGTGGATGGAGTTCCTTAAGGACTATGACTTCGAGTTGAAGTACCATCCGGGAAAGGCCAATATGGTGGTAGATGCTTTGAGTAGGAAGTCCCTAGACGTGTCGAGCTTGATGGTGCAAGAGCTGAACCTCATGGAAGAGTTTAGGGACACGAATCTGGAGGTGTTGGATGTGTCCTTAAATGTCTTAAGTTTGAAGTTGAATAGGTTCGAAATTAATAGCGACCTTAGAGATGAGGTTAGGCGGGAACAACTTTTAGACCAAGAGTTACAGTCTCGGTTTGGACAAGAGGGTTATGAGTTGTCTGTTGATGGGCTAGTGAAGTTTAAGAATAGGATCGTTGTTCCTAAGGAGGGGAGCCTTAGAGAGAAGATATTAGAGGAAGCTCATAAGGGAAAGTTTACCATACATCATGGAATAACTAAGATGTACCAAGACCTTGAGAGGATGTATTGGTGGCCAGGAATAAAAAAAGATGTGGCTAGCTTCGTAACTAGGTGTTTAGTGTGCCAAAGGGTTAAGATAGAACATCAGAAGCCTTCGGGGTTGTTGCAGTCCTTGGATATTCCAAAATGGAAGTGGGAGAGAATTTCTATGGACTTTGTGATGGGGTTACCTAAGACGTGTTTGGGCTTAGACGCCATTTGGGTGATAGTGGATAGGCTGACCAAGTCTGCCCACTTCTTGCCAATTAAGGCAACCTATAGCTTAGACAAGTTGTCATACCTTTATATCAAGGAAATAGTCAAGCTTCATGGGATACCCACATCCATAGTGTCAGATAGAGACCCGAGGTTTACCTCTAGATTTTGGAGAGCTTTTCAGCAAGCCTTTGGGACTAAGTTGAACGTTAGCACGGCCTATCATCCCTAAACGGATGGTCAGTCAGAGCGGACCATTCAGACCCTTGAGGACATGCTTAGAGCATGTGTCTTGGATGTAGGAGGGAGTTGGGATAGATTCTTACCTCTCATCGAGTTTACGTATAACAATAGTTATCACGCTAGTATAGGCATGACACCCTATGAGGCCCTATATGGGAGAAGGTGTAGGTCTCCTTTATGTTGGTGTGAGGTAGGTGAGAAAACCTTGATAAGACTTGAATTGGTCCAGGAAACCTCTGAGAGAATCAAAATGATTAGGGAGAGGATGCACACGGCGCAAAGTAGACAAAAGAGTTATGCCGACAAAAGGAGAAAGCCTCTAGAATTCTAGGAAAGTGAGCATGTATTTTTGAGAGTCACTCCTAAGACGGGGTTAGGGAGGTCGATGAAAGTCCGCAAGCTAAATCCTCGTTTCATGGGACCTTTCCAAATCCTTAAAAGAGTCGGGCCTGTTGCTTATCAATTGGCTCTTCCGCCGCAGTTGGCAAAAACCTTCATGATGTTTTCCATGTATCGCAACTCAAAATATATGCCTGATGAATCTCACGTGATAGCTCCTGAGTCTGTACAACTGAAGGATAATTTGATCTATAAGCCAAAGCCTAGTCAAATCATGGACAAGAGCACTAAGACTCTGAGGAACAAGACAATTCCATTGGTGAAAGTGTTATGGGAAGGATTGATTCCTGAGGAAGCCACTTGGGAGATGGAGGAGGACATCGTTCGTCAATACCCAGATTTTATTATCTAAGGTATGGTAATATTTTAGTTTTGAATATAACATATGTTACAATAGGTGCGTGTGTATGAGATGAATTTCGGGGACGAAATTCTTTAAGGAGGGGAGAAAATGTAACATCCTAAAATTCTAATATAAATAATTTGATTAAAAAAAAGATTAAGTTATTAAAAATGTTGTGGAAATAAAATATAATTAAGATGTTTAATGTAAATGATTTGTTAGTATAAAATTTATTAGAGTTGGTTAGGAATTACAAAAGGAATGATAAATTAATATATATATGTATGAATGTAAACATAAGTGCTGACTTTTCACGTAGGAGCCTAGGGGTAGCTCATAAGTCAAGTGGGTCTAGTTGTTTTATAATAAAAAATAAATAATGAAGAAACAAAACAAAGAAAAGAAAAAAAAAAGGAAAAGAGAGAGGGATAGGTTCTGAGACAGTTCTTTTATTTGGCGGTGCAATCGTAACACTGAAGGGAAGAAGATTTTTTTTTAGAGAAACATTAGTTTTATCATACAAAATTTTTAGAGCACTTTGGAGGTTTTCGAGAGGTGAGTAACAATATTTTTTTATGAACCCTTTCCATGGTATATTTATGTGTTTATGGTAATTTTTAAAATATGTGATCTCATATTTCAATTGCTAGATGATGATATTTGCAGGGTGAGAAAGAGTTTTCGTTGGTTGTGCTTGAGGTGATAATATCACTGTTAAAATTGGAATTTCTTTGTTGTAAAAATTATTTGTTTGTACAGCGAGTGTGAGATATTAAAGTTTATTTTTTTTTCATGATGCTTGCAAGGAGACAAGTACGCAATGCCTCTGGATTTTTATAGTAACCAGGGACTTGACATATGAAACACATGTAGTGAGAGAAACATTAAGGTTTCATAAGAATAAATATATTATAGGTTTTCAATCAATTGATTGGGTATATATATATATATATATATATATATATATATATATATATATATATATATATATATTGTAGGTCTCATAAAAAGGAATGATTATTAAAATTGAAATTATGATGTTCATGATCGTCGTATTGTACCTATACCAATTTTATTTGATAACATGATGTGTTTTTATTTGGCACACATGATAAGATTGAATGTTTAAATTATGAATAATGAGTTGTTATAGTATGAGACATGGGATATTTGACTTATGATATATGGTATGATGTTTGCTGCAATACCGCCTATGATAGGGGCGTCGAAGAGTAATACCGCCGTAATGGGGTATCGAAAGTAACATTCCCATGTAATTGGGATGTCGAAAATGAGTAATACCACCTAAAAAGGGTATCGAAAGTAACACCTCCACTCGATGGTGTGTCGAAAAGGGAGAAATACCGCCATGTGCACATGAGAGATATCGAAATGGAAATGTCCCCGATAGGAGGGCGACATCGAAACACTCCTCGTGAGTAGGGGTGGGCAATGGGACGCCATTGTCATGTGATGTGTGAATTTATGGCATGTCGACAAGAGACCAATTTAATTAGGAGGTCTTTGGGCCATTTGGGTTAAACCAGAATTTACTTGGTACATGAAATGTGATGCATTGAGATAAGTTGTTGTTGCGTTATATTCTATTGAGTTGATGAGGTTATTGTAGTTATTAAGAGTATTTTCTTTTATATATAATATCTCAGAAAATTAGCGGGTGCCATGGACAGTTTTTCCGGTTACCGCGCCGACTAAGAACAATACTATTTTCGAAAATATTTTATAAAACTGTATTGTTGATCGCTGGGATTTTATATCTCATTATAAGTATTGTTTTTAGAGACCGATGATATCACTGTTGAGGACCCAGAGATCTGGGGAGTCATCCTTTTTTTTATTACCTGGTTGGTGAGTAATGTAGTATGGTTGAGAGCATTATGCAGATGTCGTTCTTTGGTTTACGTATTATCTTTCTCGGATTGTAATTAGACGCCCGATTTTGAGGGTTTTGGTTTTTATTTATTATTCGAACGTATGGATTCATTTTTACATTCATTACTTGGATACTTTATTACTATTTTATTTAATATGAGGTATTTTTAGACTTTAGATATTTAAGAATTTGTTTTGAGATTTATGTTTTAATTAAATGTTTAAAGGATTTTTATTGATTTTATCTTGGGATTACTAATGTAACAAAGGGCGTTACAAAAAAACTTTACACTGTCAGTGTATACAAATAAATTCAAAAAAAAGTATTAGGAACAAAATTTATTAGAAAAAAATTTAAAAATTAAGGAAAACATAAAAAATAGTAAAAAAATTTATTTTTTTTAAAAACCTTAAAAATGTTTAAAAAATGTAAAATAAAAAATAAACGTAAAAAAATAAATAAATAAAAAGTAAAAAAATCCATACGCTGACACGTGTATGTACAATTAAAATACCTCTCCACATTTTATATTAGTATAGATATACTTGATTGAGTAAACTTGAAAAAATAGGAAATCAATTAAATAATTTAAAAATATTTAGCTACAATTTATTTGTAGTTAATTCAAGGGGAAAAAAATATGATAAGTGATAGTAGATATAGAGAATTAACACAAAATGATATATAACATAGAAGAACGTGTTAAAAATATCAATAATTATTTTTTCTCAAACTCCCAAATTAAAATTTTGTCATGAATTCTCTAGAATTTTCCACAATTGTCATCAAATCAAATAATGGTTAATAAGAAACAAATACTTGATGCATTTCATAAATATTATAATGTTCTAATATAAAAAGACATTAAAAGAAGTATTGAGCACCCTAAAGTAGCTCACTTAAATGAAGATTATCTTTTGTCCACCATTAAATAAGTAAAAAGGACACTTGACATAAGAAAAAAATAAAGTATGTCAAAAACCGAACTATCCAATCCAATCCAAACCGCATTTGATTGGATTGGATTGGATTAGGTTATTCTAAGGAAATAAACCGATCCAATCCAAACCACACATTGTTTTCATCATTGGGTCGGATGACTTTTTAGCTCAAAATCGATCCAATCAAATCCGCGAACATCCTTAGTAATATCTTTCAGCTCAATATTTGATTTATTTATTTTGTTTTTGTCTCTATATATGTGATAAAATAAAGATAAATGACCAAACGTTGTAGGCGTGGTGATTCAGCGCCCCGTCCCTTAACCAAGTGATTGTGTGTTTGATCATTAGGAACAGAACGACAATGCGAGATAGTACTTTGTCCTTAATTGACCGACCCGATATAGAGTGGTTCTCACTTCCCACCATTTTTGTAACAAAAAAAATAAAGATAAATGTTACAGATATTAATTACAGAATTAAAGAATTACATTATGTTAGAAAATGATATATTTTAAATATAAAAAATGATATATTTATGTTTTAAATAGATTTATTATTATTTTTTACTTTAACAAATACTCTAAACTCTTTAAAGCACGTTAATAGCACCCTTAAATAATTAAGACCAAAATATAACATCCCTCTGTGACAGAAGCACATGCTTTGCACTCAAAAATCAAACTCGTTAGGCTTTGTAGGACCAACGTATCCCACTCCCTCGCCCCCCGGCCCCTTTTATGCTTTGATTGTCTTCTCGTTGTATATTTTTAAATTTTCCGAAACGCAAACTTCGGCGAAATTTCACATTTATGAACAAGAATATAGCATGCTGACATGGCAGGGGGACATATGTATTTGGTTTCACATTGGAAACCAATCTTCAGAATTGATTACGCTTCTATCAAATGTGATTAAAAATGATATGTATGGTTATTGTCAGGTAAAATTGATTCAAATGTGATTAAAAATGAGATGTATGATTATTGTCAGGTAAAATTGATTTTATTTTCAGAAGAATTCTAACTAGAAGTTACAAAAAGTAGCTTTTAAGTTGAGTTGAAAAATTTATACTAAATTTTACATCAAACTTACTTTCAAAATAAAAACATTTAAACATAAATCATTTACTTTAAAATTAATTCTAACAAAATCAATTCTACAACATCAATTAAATTTAAAATCACTTTTATTTAAAATGTTGATCCAAACACGTACTAAGATAACTCACGCGACATCCACTTGCGATTTTGAAAAGAGAAAACGCAGTAGACACTTGGCCCTACGCGATAGGTCCAGGCCGATGACTTGTCCAACCATTTCGAGGTTTAGATACAAGTTATAGACGTCGTGACGTTTGTGGATTTTGCTCTCCCCAACGATACGCTTGTCGTTTTGGGCAATCCCAGCCGTTCGTTCCGTATGGATTTGCACATAAATGGAAATCATCGATTCATAAGTTGGTGGGGGCTGAAGGGGAATGAGAATTGGAATTGGAATCTAACTTTATCCAAAAGTGAGTTGTGGGACAAAACCAACGTGAGTGTCTTTGTTAAGCAGTTAAGGCAGGGTTTTGATATAAAGCACAGCCATGTTAGTTGGCTTGGGTTATGGTGTTTTGGGGAAGGGTGCTTATAGGCTGGTCTGTGACAATTACATAGCAACCTCCGTAGATAAACTCAAACACCTGGTGCTCATTGCTCCTTGCCATGTGGCAGTCTTTCTCAAACCAATAATTTCTCTCTTATGCACATGCACCAGCACATGCTGTTTCACATCAAACCCATTCATTTTCCCTTTTTTCTGTTATTTTGGTCTGGATTTCATGAGATTATTGCTTTATCATTGGATCAAGAGTCAAGGACACCCACCTACAAAAAAGATAAACAGTGCTATTTAGTATGAATCCAATTTGATGATAAGATATACTAACCAGTTAATTAGATAAGTAGAGTTAATTTTTTTTTAAAAGATTTAAATTGAAAGAAGTGGTATTAGATTGAGTAAATTACGGAGCGTGTTCTTTTTGTAGAAAACTGATTCTGTATCAAACAACTTTTTTCAAAAAAGATTTATACTTAAATTGAACTTATTTGCTTAAGAGAGAAAGTTCACTTCAAGTACTTAGCCATTTTAGAAGACTATTGCGTGTCACTTGTCAATGGAAGGGTACGAGGCCCTTAAGTTCTCAGCTTGAAGAGGAATTACATACTCCATATTGTGTGAGGGAAGAAGGGGTGAGGATCCAAATGGAGGATGCGCCATCATCATCATTAAATTAAAAAAGAAAGGTTCAATATATATTAGATTTAAGATGAGAAAACACAATTTATTTATTGTCTGGGATAATTAGAATAGAAAGGCATTTAAATGGAGCAAATTAATGGTAGACAAAAGGAACCACAACCAACGGTTTTCAGCCACATTTATGTGGATAGAGAATTAGAGATTACTTCTCCGATTTTGGTGTGCCACGTCCTGTTCGTACCAATAATATTTTGTCACATAAATTAAAATATTATATAATAATAAAAAAAAAATATATAACAAAATATTATTGGTGAGAATGAAGTGTAATATATCACATAAAATGAGTGTTCTGTATCCCATTTATGTAGGGAGGGGGCCAATGAGGCCCTTATGTTAACTGGTTGAACAGCAGAAGCCTTCCAAAGAATTGTTACATGCATCATATGGGCAGCACTTTGTCCTGCACCAAATGGGATGAGGGGGAAGGGTACCTAACTGTCAAAACAATCACGAGTCTTGGCAAGAAAAGGTCAAAGAGCTTTATTTTTGGTCTTTGTACCATCATCCCCCTCTTCTCCAGTTATGGCTCCTATTCATAAATGTACTAGCCATGACTATGGACTCGCTGGCATGAATCATGCTGAATCTGATATAACATATGCGGAAATGCTATGCCATATATAAAATTAAAGATACGACTACCCAATTTCCCAAAGATTAATTGAATTCCTTCATCGTCTTCATCTATTTGTACCTTTGCTATTATGATATTGTCTTTATTTAAAACCGTCCCCAGCAACCCCACGTCGATTATTTGTATGTTAAAACATATATGTTATCTGTTAATTAACATCAAATAACCACACTATCAGGCATCAATTATTTATTTGCATGGCATAGCTGTTCTTAATCAGGCCATTCTAAAACAAAGACAAAGAGGTGCGTGTGTTTTCCAGCTTCCTAATGGTTGAGTCAGTGTTAATAATTTAATTACGGATCCGAAACAGTAATTCAGTCTGGATCACTTGTGGTCGTGACAACATGTGCTTGTTTGAGTAGAATGGGTACAATGCACTGTAAAGTAATGTGTCAAAGAATGCAATTTGCAATTTCCATTAATCAAATTCATGTGTGATGTTTAGCCCTTCTCAGACCTTGTTATTTTCGGGTCATATTCAGTATCAACATTCTGATTAATTGGTTTGCCGTGTGGAGATAGCTAGCTTTATTCATTGATATGGAACAAAAAGAAAAAAAACAGAATTAAGGTGTTAATTAATTGAGATTTAATTAGGAGCATGGATCTAGAAGAGACAAATGGGGAGGAACAAAGTAGCACAATCATTTAAAGTCAAGTGGTACGGTTATTACATGGGACACGTTTAACTCCAATTGGTTGATATAATCATACCACCCTGTATTAAGTATCCCTAATTATCCGCAGTTATCATGGTGTTTCTGCTTCGTCAAGTGTGGTAGCACGGCTTGCCGTTTAGAAGTCAAGAACCCTCCATGATTACATTACATGCAACCCTTATTATAAGTGGATGGGCACCCTTTTTTATCTTAATTTCTATTCCCATTTTGTATTTTTAATTTGTAATTTCTTCAAACTTTTCCTTTATTCGTTTCAGTCTTTTTCTTTTACTCTCGGCATGCTACTATACACATCAAGCTTACTACATCCCTTCCTTGGAAAACTTTCATAAATATTTATAGTTAAATAAAAATATTACAAATACAATTTGATGTAGTTGGGCTTAACATATCTATAATTCTATATCGGATTTATTGCGAATAACATTAAAATACAATTTTGAATTAAAAAAGTTGCAAACATGAAACATTCATCCATAACCAGCGGAGATCCTCTCCAATACTCAAAATAAATGGAGAGTTCCATTACTCTAATTTTGGTGTATAAATACCAATAAAATCCTATTTTATGTCATCACTTTTAGAAATATATACATTAATTTATACATCCAAAAACTATAGTAATGGAGGTCTCCATTTATTTTGAGAAATGAAGAGAACATCTCCTCATCCATAACCGGTGCAACTTTGACTTTTTTTTTTAGAAACTTTGACTTTTATTTAGAAAGTGCAAATCATGTATCACTACCACTTACACTTTTTTTATATTCTAAATCAATTTAATTTTTCGATTAATTGGGATACATTATTAATATAAAATCCAATGGGTGTAATTCAATTAGTTGTGCAGGTTGAGATTGTGGGAAGGATCTGGATTCGATCTCTGTAGAATATATCTTTGGGGAGGGGCGAAAAACTTTAACTAAGCACCAGAGCGGAGATTAGTCCCATAGGATCCAAAGGATCTAAGTTTATGGGATACTTTGTGGACTCACCGAGGAGCCAAAGGCCCTAATTACAGCGAGTTCCTAAAAAAATACATTAATAGAACAAAGATTTTTTACACCGTTAATTAATCATAAATTGTTATATCATTAAAAATATTTGATTTTTATCATAATTATCTCAAAATTCATACATAAAAAATTTATGATTAATTAACAATATAAAAAAATTTAATACCAGTATATAAAAATTAAATTCTTATATTTTTTATGGACAAAGCCATAAATATTTTATGGGTCTTGCTAACGAGTACCCAAAGGGCATTGGTTAAGCAACACATAAAAGAAAAAATTGTATTGGAAAACTAAGTGTAACACAAGAGCACTTCTCCAGAAAGCATATCAAGTTATCAGACTCAAAGGATCATAGCATTTAATGCTATGTCTAAATGGATACAATTTGAAGACCGTTGAAGAAGATTAAGGCAGAGAAGAATTTCATCTATAAATACTGGATGAACCCCAGTGAAAAAAATATAGATCCAAGCTCTGAAAATCAACGTGTCAAAACTCTGCTAAAAGTTCTCTTGAACAAATTCATCTGTAATCATAACTGATCTTAAACCTTCATACTCTTACCCATAGCGAGTTCTTAGATCAATCTTAAATCTCTTTGTTAGAGTTAGAGCCTGAAGAGGCTTGGTAGAGAAAGTGTAACACCCCACTTTCCGTAAGTGCTTTCTATAAGCTCGTTTTGTTAAGTTGTTGAGTTAGTTGAGGGTTTAGTGGGATTTTTGGCTTAAAAGTCCCATTCTAGTAGTTGAGCACGCCCGTTCTAAATAGCCAGCACGACCGTGCTCAGCAGTGAGCACGCCCGTGCTCAGTGTAGTGCCGCATCTCGGTGACGCTAATTTAAGCACGACCGTGCTTAAGGGTGAGCACGCCCGTGCTCGGGTCCAAGTTATATATGATGAAACACAACCCCGAGGGTTTTATGTGTAACTTTTTTGTTTTTAGTAGCTGTTGTTCCCTAGTGCGGCTAGAGAGGTTTTGTTCCCTATTTCCATCATACTCTTCCGTTCCCTGAGTATTGGAAATTGGTTGGGAACCTTGTTCACCAATGTTCATCATATAGAGGTAAAGTCTTCCCTTTTGTGTTTCCTTTGTTTTTCTATTGAAATTGGAAACTGAGTTGTTGTGTTTCTGTTGTCTAAGACTTAGAAGGTTAACTGAGCTGCTCGAGGGAAGGAACCGGTTAGCAGTTAAGGAGCATACGTCCTTGTTAGAGCTACCTTCAATCCAGGTATGGAGAAAAGGGTAGTGTACTCATAGGCTCGGGGTTAGGGTAAAGTAAAGGGGTTCCCATACCCCGGTTTGGTTTGTATGAATATGTGTTTGATATATTTAGTTTGTTGGTTATGTTGATAACATGATTTGATTGTTAACATGTTGTTATATGCTCATGTTCATGTTATACTCTTGATGTTATATTGGTTAAATGAACACGTTGATATGTGATGGTTGCTTTTGGCATATGTTATTGGTTAAATGGTTGGTGCCATGATTATGGTTAATATGATGTTGAATGGTTGATACCATGTTAATGATGACGACGTTACTTTTAACCCTTAAAATGAGCTGTTAATGGACCTATGATTAATGGATTAAAAACTCTAGTTTTTGGTTAAAGACTCGGACTTAATTTCTGCCTAGAATAGTACAGTCGTGCATTGAGCACGACCGTGCTCCCAGTTGAATTCTGGAAAATGGGCGCACTTTTAAGCACGACCGTGCAGCAGAGGAGCACGACCGTGCCTAATAGGAAGCACGATCGTGCTTCACTTATGTGACCAGCACGGCCTTGCAGGGGATAAGCACCCTCGTGCTCCCCCATCAGACAGAGAACAGGATTAAAGGATAAATAGGGGTTTTAACACCAATCTCCCGATGATGTGATGATGATACTTGAAGCAATTAGATAACTTGGTTAATGTTTAACAGAGATGATTAATGAGATGAGACGGTGAGGTGTTAAGACAGTGACCGCTGGGTTATCGCGCGTTGGTTGATGTTGTATCTTAGGGAAGAAGAGTTTGTCCCAAGGGGCCCTTGACCCCACGGTTTGGGTCTAAGGTGTTGTTGTTGTATCTTGGAGGCCAAGAGTTTACCCCAAGGGTTGCGGTCGATTCCGCTAAAGTCCTCAGGTAGATTCTACGAGGCAAGTTGTTGCGGTAGATTCCGCTAAAGTCCTCAGGTAGATTCCGCGAGGCAAGTTGTTGCGGTAGATTCCGTTGTGGTCGATTCTGCTGTTGTCTTCGGTTGATTCCGTTGGAGCTATGGAGGTGGTGTCTGCCGTTGTCTGTTGTGTTGCATACACATTGCATCGAAGTTATCGTTGTTGAGGGATGTTCGACATAGGAGAGGTCGCCCAAGAGTACGGTGATCCGGTCATTCTCCATGTACCCCCGTGACGAGGCATTTGTTGGTTTGATGCGTTGGCTATCCAAGGAGTAGATTCTCCGACATTGAGTCGATTCTCGATGTGGATATTTTGTTGGAACCAAAGTGGTTTTGCATTTAATAATCTCTAAGTTTTGATGCTAACGAAGGGATTAAATTTGCTTGGCAAAGTGTTAGTTGAGATCTAACAAGTGAGTTCAGTTTATGCAGGAATATTCAAAATAATATAAGGTATACAATGCTTGGACTCGTGTAAAGAATTACCCATCCAAAGGTTATTTAAACAGTTTATATTTTAATCAATAGGTAGACTGGTTTTCCTCAGTGGACGAGGCTAAATGAATACCTAAATAACTTGATAGGTATAGCAAGTCCAAAGACTTGAAAATAAGCGCGTCCTTTTTGCCACGTCAGCAGACGAGGGCCATCCTTGAAACTCAAGTATACATCCATAGTGCCTAAACTAAAACTCAGTAGAAGTCCATAGTGCCACGTCATTGGATGGAGGTTCTCTAAGGACTTAGCAAGTCCAAAGACTTGTGTGGACGAGCGCTTCTACCACATTAGTAGACGAACGCTTCTGCCACATCAGTAGACGAGCAGGATTAAAATCTTGTATAGATGTGTTCTTAAAACAAAGTAGATGGATCTATATGTTTTATATATTTTCTACCTTGAATGTGATTTAATGCAATCTGGTCTACAATGAATTTATTTCAAATGAATATTTGTTCTTTCCATTTCTCTTTGTCCGATTTAATGTCTTATTTCCACTGAGAAAATTCATAGTACTATCAAGGAAATACAAAAAGCAAATAGTACAATTGGAATTGCAAAAAGATATGTACGATGACATCTTTATTGCTGAACAAAAGCTGGGTTATACACAAAGGAGGAGAGAAAGTTTGTAAGGTATGATTGCTCATAACAGTGAGCCACAATTTTGTGATTTTCTGATAACCAAGGATACATTTCAACTCGCCAAAATCAAGCTATCACTCACAACGGATATCATGCATTTAATGTTATCTCTAAACGGGATTATTCAAAGTAACCGTTGAAGAATTACAAGAGAAGAAGAAGGTCACTATATAAGTAGAAGACCTCAGATACTAAAGAACAACTTTTTCTAGCCCAACCTCTGCCAATACAATTCTTGAGAAGACAAACTCTTATTCTTTCATTCTTTCAAAAGCAAAAGTCTGTAATCTTTTAGTTTGAATATTGTTGTAATATTCAACTGATCTTAAACTGTCATATTCTCACCCATAGTGAGTTAAGAAGATCAACATTTAAATCTGTGATAGAGTTAGAGCCCGAAAAAGCTTGGTAAGAAAGGAATACCTGCAGTCTGAAGAGGTATTGAATACTTGTTGTGTAATCTATTTGGAGAAATAGTGAAAAAATCCTTCAAGTCGAAGGGACTGGATGTAGCTTTTGGTTGGAAGAGAGTGAACCAGGATAAAATCTCTTGCGTGAATTTTCTATCCCTAAACTCTTCAATTTATTTGCTTATACTAACTGTGGAGTTTTGACATTGCTTTTGATAATCTTTTAAAAAGGATTTCTTGTGTGCTTAATCTTTTTATCTTCTGCTTTTGAAAAAGTTGTTCAAAAGGGTTTTTGAGAAAATAATTAACAAACACAATTCAAACCTCCCCTTCTTGTGTTTGCCTGTGCTAACTTCAGTTGGTATCAGAGCTCAGCCTTGATAGGGTTGAGCATCTAACAAGTGCTTAGGCAATACGATCCTACAATCATGGATGCAGAAGGACAAGCTATCAACAGACCTCCTTTCTTTGATGGAACTGATTATGATTATTGGAAAAAGAGGATGATGACATTCTTGGATGCACAGAATGCTGACATCTAGGAACTGATAGAAAATGGCTACACGGAGCCAAGGAGTGAAGCTAGAGCTGCAGTGCCTAGAGCTGAATGGACTCAAGAGAAGAAAAGCCAACATCAACTAAACTTTAAAGCTAAGCACTATCTCATGCGTGCTATCACCAGATCTGAACATGACAAGGTTCATAGTTGCAACACAGCTAAAGAAATCTGGGATACTCTTGCACTAGCTCATGAAGGTTTCACAAGTGAAGGAATCAAAAATAAGTATGTTGATTCACCAGTATGAGCTATTCAAGATGGCTGATCATGAAACTATAGACCAGATGTTTGGAATATTCCAAACAATCACCAACAGTCTCAGGTCTCTTGGAAAGGTCTATGAAAATAGAGATCATGTGAGAAAAATTTTGAGAAGTCTCTCAAAGCAGTGGAGACCTAAGGTAACTGCTATCCAGGAAGTAAAGAATCTGAATACTCTTTCTCTGAAAGAGCTTCTGGGGTCATTAAAAGTTCATGAACTTGAACTTAATGAAGAGAAAAACTCCAGAAAAGGAAAGTCCATTGCCTTAAAGGCCAAGAAAGCTAGTTCCTCAAAGATGCTTAAAGTTGCTGAGTCCTCAGATGAAGCTGATTCATCAAATAATGAAGATGACTCAGATGAGGATGAACTATCTTTCATCTCTAGAAAAATCCAACACATATGGAGAAATAAAGGTGGAATCAGAAGGTAGCAACTCAACAAAAAATTCTCCAAGGAGAAGTCAGATTCCAAGGAGAAAGGTCCACCCCTGTGCTTTGAATGTAAGAAACCAAGACACTTCAAAGATGACTACCCAAAGCTGAAGGAGAAAAAGAAATTCTTCAAAAAGAAGAAAGGCTTGACGGCTACTTGGGAGGATCTTGACATGTCTTCTTTAGATGAAGAAGATGAAGCAGGAGAAGAAGCGACCATCTGCTTCATGGCTGACACTGTGTTAGAAAGTGAACTCACTGATGCTGAGGTAATAGAATCCGATTCATCTACTCTTCAAACTGTTTTTGATGAATTGCTGCATGAATCATGCATACTATCTAAAAAATCTAAGAGTCTCAAAAATAAGTTTACTAAACTTTTTAGAGATTATGATAAGGTCTGCACAGTAAATCAAAACCTTAGGGATAAGAATGAAACATTAAAATCAATCAATGTTAGTCTGACTGACAAGACTAAGTGTAAGTCTAATAGCTCTTATGAAGTTGAAAAACTGAAACAAGATGTGACATACTTGACAGACTCTCTGTCAAAAATGGTTGGTAGCTCAGATAAATTAAATCTTATATTAAGATATTCTAGATCACCACATGACAAATCTGGCATTGGTTATGATAAAGAGAAGCAGGATGAATCTGTGAATAAACCAAAAGTTCATACACAATATAAGGCTTTTAAAGTCCGTCCTCAGTACACTAAGTCAAAACCAAGCCCTTCCAATACTTACTGCAAAGTATGTGGAAAAGGTGGACATGTGTCATCTAAATGTATACATAACAAGCATGCAAAGCATAAACGACCTATGATCACTAACAAGAAAGGACCCAAGTCAATTTGGGTACCTAAAGATAAGATAATCCCTGTTGCAGACCTGCTTAACAATGGGAAAGAAACAGAAGTCTTGGTACTTGGACAGTGGATGCTCACGACACACGACAGGAGAAAGGTATATGTTCCAAGACCTTTGAACGCGCTGTCGCGCACGCGTCAAAAAGCGAGCAGTTTGTAAAAATATGCAGTTAGGGAGCGACAACTCGAGTATAGTCTCACAAGGACTCTTGGGTTGTTGTTAACAGAAAATCAGTTTTGGGGGGGTTTGGTTTGAAATTAAACAAAGAAAACAAAGCAGAAAATAATGCAAACTAAGAATTATCAAATAGCTAAGAAATGATTAACCTACTGTTCTCGGTTTCCCACTATCATTGGTTCATATAAATCCAAGCCCTAAGCGGATTCTACTCTCTTTTCGATTGTAACATCAGTTAACAAGCGAAACCAATGCTACGAGATATATGTTCCTATTCCCGAATTAAGCAAACGGGGTGAAGCACTCATGAACTAAGCGAACATGAACGAACACACGCGAATTAAGCAAACGTGATTAAGTATAGGAACACACAATCATCGAAATAAATCAACACCTATTCTATACGATTATGAATTAAGCAAACAGAACATATAAAACAAGTATTGAAAGAGAATAGCATAAAGTTCAGAATTTACAAAACCTCAAGTGACGGCGGAACCCGATTACAATAGATTAATCAAGGGAGACTAGCTCTCCATTACAAACATAAACCTAACCTAATTTCGCACTATGAAAAGAAAAGAAGAAGAGAAGAGAAGATCAGTTCTGCCCCAAAACAGATATAAATACAGATTCTGGGTTGCGGTCGCTCGCGAGGCGAAACATGTTTCGCGAGGCGAATATTATGAACAGTCGCTTTCTCGCGAGGCGAAACATGATTCGCAAGGCGAGCCAGAGAGGGTGACTGTTGCTACTCGTGCTGGTCTTCGGGCTCGCGAGGCGAATCCTCCATAATTGCATTTTCCATTGTTTTCTTCATTCCCTTGGCTCTAAATGCTTTATTCTAACATGAAACAATAGGAAATAGCAATAAGTGCTTTATTTGACTCAAAATCAACTAAATTAACCTAAAAATACTTTAGAGACTCAAAATGCTGCTTAAAGACAATCAAGTCTAATTTGGGCGAAAATGAGATATAATTAGCACAAAGCCAAGGTTTTTCTAGTTATAAAACTAGACGAGCCAGAGGCTTATCAAAATACCCCAAACTTAAACTTTGCTTGTCCCCAAGTAAACTAAAACTCAAAAACTTAAAAAGACTCAAGATATGGCAAGCTTAAAAAATTCAATCAAATTTTTGCACAAATTTCAAGCAATTCAACAAAACAGTTATCTTCAATGTTCCCCCCCCCTTTCAACCAAAGCAATCCCCACAATCAACTATTGTGAACATTTGAGAATTTCATTATTCAAGCAATCATTAATCTAAGCAAGGGATCCAAGTTACACACAAAATGGAGATCACCAAATTCAAACAATCGCCTTCCTCACAAGGGCAATTAGTGTTTCACTCATTCGCTCAGTTTTTGTCTAGGTTATCAACATTTCCCTCAATTCACCTTTCAAGAGCACTTCCCATGAATTTGATTTTCATCTCAAAATGATTCCCACGGAAACATGCATGCAACATCAAAAGGTCTTTTAAAGGTTGTAATGGGGCCTGGCTAAGGGTAGGATATACAAAGGTACCGGGCTGAAGTCCCTAGGAACTAAGAGAGCATGAAACTTTTTACACTTTTGAATTTCCACTCAAGTTCCTTTTTCATTTTTCTTTATGCTTTTGCCTTGGGTGACTACAGTCTTTTCCTTCTTTAGATAATTGTTTTTTTTTCTTTTGACATTTTTGTTCTTTTATTTCTTTCTTTTTTTTTTCTCTGCTTCTCTTTTCTTTTTGCCTTTGGCTCCAACCTTTTTATTATATTTTTTTCTTTTCAATCCCAAACAACACATTACACCTTGTAGCCACCCCAAACTTAGTTTCTTGCAACCATTCTCTTGGTAAGATTCCATGCTCTCCTAATCCTAAGATCGGGTTAACATGGTTTTTCAAAATTTTGGCTTGTAACATAGGGTCATCAAGAACAATAGGCTAATTAGGCTCAATGGGGCTAACTAGGGAACATGCATCAGGGATGGTTCAATTTTAGGCTAAGTAGTTATTTACAAAGAAAATGCCTAAATCATTTGATGCAAACACATAAACATGCAAGCCATGAAGAGATTCAAGCAAATTCGGGAAAGTGCAACTTGAAAGTGATTCTCACAGTTAAAAACATGTTGGAGGCTCAAATCCTCACCTGGTCATTTTTGCAAATTGTTTGACCGAGATTCTATCCCTAGTGTGTACATCCCTTCACCCCAAACTTATCATAAATCATGCCATCATAACAAAATATCTTAAAGTTCAGTTTTCAATTTTTTTCAACATGGGGATCAAATTTTCAAATTTTCAAGACTTAGGGGGGAAAACAGTCAACACATAACATGCAATCCATAAATGCTAAATTCAATCAAACCCAATCAAGCTTGCCGACACAAGACTCAACACACATACTCCTGATCTTCTCAAATTATTCAGGAGCTAAAAGAAAACAAAACAAAAATAAAGCAAAGCAGAATCTAACAAGAAAATGAAAGTAAACTAAAGAGAAAGGGTTTAAGAAAACTCATTGGGGGCGGTTCCACCGGGATCCCACTGTCTGTGATACAGCGGCCACGGAGTGCTCAAAGTACAATATGATCCTCCCGGATCCCATGACATGCAGCATAAAGCCCAAATGATAAACAAGGGACGGAAGCTTGTTCCATGGTCCCCTAACTTGCAGCCTTGATATGGAAGTGAGTGCTTGACAGTTATGGTGACCTCGCCAAGTGCGGCGGACTTCTCACTCCCTCTTGGGTCAAAGATGACCTCTTTCTCAATAAAGTCCTCCCAATAAAATCGGGGTTCAACCTCTTGGACTGGCCACAGTGTCTTCATAACCAAAGGTGCAAAATCCAGAGGATTGAACTCCATCACTAGTGGTTCCACAGTGGAAGGTGACAAACAGGTAGAGAGGGTTTCTGGTGCTGCTTCATCTTCTGCACGTTCTTCATTCACCGTGCTAACAAATCCATCACCTGCTAAACCTGCAGAAATATCAGCACACACCACACAAAGATTAGTGTTAGTATAATCAGTACATATAGTACAATAAACTGAATCAGTAAAAGCCTGAATGTCTGGAAATTCAGCACACAGTTCATCCATCCCATCACTTTCAACACATGCATCTAATTCCAAAGGTTCTTCATTATCCTCAAGCATGGTGAAGCAGATGTCCTCCTGATCCTCATTTTCTATGTTTCCTGGCCGAACAGGGGCCTCAACCTCATATGTCTCTTGTTCCATATGGACGTTATGCTCCTCATACCTTTCAAAACATGCTACACACGAAGCAAATTCATTACAATTAGCACATGAATTATAATAGATAGAATCAGGGGAGGTATGAATATCTGGAGATTCAACACACAGTTCATCAATAGAAGTGTTCTTGACATCATTATCAAAATTATACTCAGAGGTATTGTCAAGAACAACTATCTGTGAATCTGTATGTTCTTCAAGGGGATGTGGAGTTTGCAGTGCAGTTGAGGAGGAAACGATGTGAGCATTTTGAGTGGCAAAATCCTGACGACTTGCCTCCATCCTCTGTTGAAATTCAAGATTACTTGCTTCCATCCTCTGTTGGAATTCAAGATTTTGTTCTGCCATCCGTTGATTGTTCTCTGCCATTTGTTGTACCATTTCTTCCAGACTGAGTTGGCATATTGTGAGGTCAGACTGATATTGTTGGCTTACTGCCATTTGATGCACCAAAGAAGCTATCTCATCCAAAACGCCCTGTCCTCCACTATGTTGGCTAGAATACTCATTCATTCCAATCATGTCAAAACCACTGCTAAACTCATAACTTCCAGCAAAGTTAGGATAATATATGCACGGTGGCTCATAATAAACATTAGGCATAAAATCTTGCATATAATTATCCATGGGGCGTACTAAAATTCACAACCAGACAAAGCAGACAAAACTAATTCAGCAAAGAGATATTTTTTTTATTTTTTTATTTTTTATTTAATTATTTTCTGTTAATAACAACAAGAGTCCCCGGCAATGGTGCCAATTTTTGAACGCGCTGTCGCGCACGCGTCAAAAAGCGAGCGGTTTGTAAAAATATGCAGTTAGGGAGCGACAACTCGAGTATCGTCTCACAAGGACTCTTGGGTTGTTGTTAACGGAAAATCAGTTTTGGGGGGGTTTGGTTTGAAATTAAACAAAGAAAACAAAGCAGAAAATAATGCAAACTAAGAATTATCAAATAGCTAAGAAACGATTAACCTACTGTTCTCGGTTTCCCACTATCATTGGTTCATATAAATCCAAGCCCTAAGCTGATTCTACTCTCTTTTAGATTGTAACATCAGTTAACAAGCGAAACCAATGCTATGAGATATGTGTTCCTATTCCCGAATTAAGCAAACGGGGTGAAGCACTCATGAACTAAGCGAACATGAATGAACACACGCGAATTAAGCAAACGCGATTAAGTATAGGAACACACAATCATCGAAATAAATCAACACCTATTCTATACGATTCTGAATTAAGCAAACAGAACATATAAAACAAGTATTGAAAGAGAATAGCATAACGTTCAGAATTTACAAAACCTCAAGTGACGGCGGAACCCGATTACAATAGATTAATCAAGGGAGACTAGCTCTCCATTACAAACATAAACCTAACCTAATTTCGCACTATGAAAAGAAAAGAAGAAGAGAAGAGAAGATCAGTTCTGCCCCAAAATAGATATAAATACAGATTCTGGGTTGCGGTCGCTCGCGAGGCGAAACATGTTTCGCGAGGCGAATATTATGAACAGTCGCTTTCTCGCGAGGTGAAACATGATTCGCGAGGCGAGCCAGAGAGGGTGACTGTTGCTACTCGTGCTGGTCTTCGGGCTCGCGAGGCGAGCATACTCTCGCGAGGCGAATCCTCCAGAATTGCATTTTCCATTGTTTTCTTCATTCCCTTGGCTCTAAATGCTTTATTCTAACATGAAACAATAGGAAATAGCAATAAGTGCTTTATTTGACTCAAAATCAACTAAATTAACCTAAAAATACTTTAGAGACTCAAAATGCTGCTTAAAGACAATCAAGTCTAATTTGGGTGAAAATGATATATAATTAGCACAAAGCCAAGGTTTTTCTAGTTATAAAACTAGACGAGCCAGAGGCTTATCAACCTTAGGCCCAAAGATGGTGGCTAAGTCACCTTTGGAGGAAACCAAAAAGGAAAGATCATTGGTATAGGTAAAATTGGTAAATATATTTTTCCCTCCATTGATAATGTTCTGTTAGTAAATGGTCTTAAACACAATCTGCTTAGCATTAGTCAATTATGTGATAGTGGGTTTGTAGTTTCATATAATAAGAATGTGTTTTGTGAAGAAAGCTGATGGATCGCTCTTATTTACTGCCCAGAGGCAAAACAATCTGTATAAGATTGACTTAGAGGACCTCTCAAATCAAAGTGTGTCATGTCTAGTATCCATTGAGGATGAGCGATGGATTTGGCACAAAAGGTTAGGTCATGCAAGTTTGAGATTAATCTCCAAACATAAAAAGCATAATCTTCAAATCTGACGCTCTCTGTGATGCATCAGAAGGGAAAACAAGTCAAAGGTTCCTTTGAATCTAAGAATGTTGTTAGTACCAACAGACTACTAGAATTGCTACACCTTGATCTATTTGGTCCAACAAGGACTACTTCTGTTAGTGGTAAGAAATATGGTCTTGTCATAGTAGACGACTACACTAGATGGACATGGGTTATGTTCCTTCCTCACAAGGATGAGTCATTCAAGGTCTTTTCTGTATTCTGCAAACGTGTACAAAATGAAAAAGGCATGTGTATAGATTCAATTAGAAGTGATCATCGGGGAGAATTTGTCAATGAGCTATTCCATGAGTTTTGTGAAGAAAATGGTATTCGACACAACTTCTCAATACCAAGAACACCACAGCAAAATGGTGTGGTAGAGAGAAAGAACAGATCTCTTCAAGATATGACTAGGACTATGCTCAATGACAATTTTGTCCATAAGCACTTCTGGGCTAAAGCTGTGAACATTGCCTGCTACATTCAGAACAGAATATACATTAGACATATTTTGAATAAGACTCCTTATGAATTGTGAAAAGGTAGAAAACCCAACATTTCATACTTTCACCCTTTCGGATGTAAATGTTATATTTTGAATATAAAAGATCAACTTGGTAAATTTGATGCTAAAGTAGATAACGGAATCCTTCTAGAATTTTCTGAAACATCAAAAGACTTTAGAGTTTATAATTCTAGAACTTTAGTTGTAGAAGAATGTATTCATGTGAAATTTGATGACAAACAGCCTAATAAGAGACTATCAGAGCTAGATGAAGCTTTTGCAAATCTTGATCTAAACATTTCATGAGAGAAACCAGAAATCAAGTCTGATATTCAAGAAGACGACACTTCTCAACAACAACCAGAAACATATAGCTCTCTTCTCAGGAATAGTAGGAAGATTCTTCCTCTTGGGGTCAGTCACCGAGACGAGTATTATGTGTCTCTCAACTCCATCAGTAATTGGCAAGAATGGAGGAGTTTTGATAAGGTTTGAAAGATAGTTGAAGAGAAGACTGAGCAGATGGCACAACAAATTGAAGAAAGAGTGCAAAAGCAAGTGTAAGACACCTTGGCCCCTACAAATGCCATGGTGACTCAAATGTTGGCCTTGTTAATGGAATTTCAGAAAAATCAAAATCCAAACCAACCCCATCCACCACCTCCTTCTTCTTAGAATCTATTCTTTCTTATTTTATTTTGCTGACAGTGATGGTCCACTCCCTTTTTACCTTTTTGGCTGATGACAAAAAAGGGGAGAAAGGAAAAGAAAGAAAATTATATAAAAAGTCAGTTGTTGAAAAGAACTTATATGTTTGCATTTGCCTCTACTTGATAACTTGCTCTGCTTTACTTATGTTTAAATATTTTGCTTTAATATCTGAAGCTCTGATACATATGATAAGTGTTTGTACCTATATGTTTGTTTACTTAAGTATTTGAATGATTTGTCTTAGGGGGAGCCTTGCAAGCTCTCTTAGACTTTGCTATTTAAATTTAATCAGTTTTTGTCATCAACAAAAAGGGGGAGATTGTTGGAACCAAATTGGTTTTGGATTTAATAATCTCTAAGTTTTGATACTAACAAAAGGATTAAATTTGCTTGGCAAAGTGTTAGTTGAGATCTAAAAAGTGAGTTCAGTTTATGCAGGAATATTTAAAATAATATAAGGTATACAATGCTTGGACTCGTGCAAAGAATTACCCATCCAAAGGTTATTTAAACTATTTATATTTTAATCAATAGGTAGATTGGTTTTCCTCAGTGGACGAGGCTAAATGAATACCTAAATAACTTGATAGGTATAGCAAGTCCAAATACTTAAAAATAAGCGCGTCCTTTTTGCCACGTCAGCAGACGAGGGCTATCCTTGAAACTCGAGTATACATCCATAGTGCCTAAACTAAAACTCGGTAGAAGTCCATAGTGCCACATCATTGGACGGAGTTTCTCTAAGGACTTAACAAGTCCAAAGACTTATGTGGACGAGCGCTTCTACCACATTAGTGGACGAGCGCTTCTGCCACATCAGTAGACGAGCAGAATTAAAATCTTGTATACATGCGTTCTTAAAACTAAGTAGACGGTTCTATATGTTTTATTTCTTTTCTACCTTGAATGTGATTTAATGCAATCAGGTCTACAATGAATTTATTTCAAATGATTGATATTTATTTCAAATGAATATTTGTTCTTTCCATTTGTCTTTATCCGATTTAATGTCTTATTTCCCCTGAGAAAATTCATAGTACTATCAAGGAAATACAAAAAGCAAATAGTACAATTGGAATTGCAAAACGATCTGTATGATGACATCTTTATTGTTGAACAAAAGCTGGGTTATACACAAAGGAGGAAAGAAAGTTTGTAAGGTACAATTGCTCAGAACAGTGAGCCACCATTTTGTGATTTTATGATAACCAAGGATACTTTTCAACTCGCCAAAATCAAGTTATCAGTCACAACGAATATCATGTATTTAATTCTATCTCTAAATGAGATTATTCAAAGTAACCGTTGAAGAATTACAAGAGAAGAAGAGGTCGCTATATAAGTAGAAGACCTCGGATACTGAAGAACAACTTTTGCTAGCCCAAACTCTGCCAATACAATTCTTGAGAAGACAAACTCTTATTCTTTCATTCTTTCAAAAGCAAAAGTCTGCAATCTTTTAGTTTGAATATTGTTGTAATATTCAACTGATCTTAAACTGTCATATTCTCACCCATAGTGAGTTAAGAAGATCAACCTTTAAATCTCTGTGATAGAGTTAGAGCCTGAAGAGGCTTGGTAAGAAAGGAATACTTGTAGCCTGAAGAGGTGTTGAATACTTGTTGTGTAATCTATTTGGATAAATAGTGGAAAAATCCTTCAAGTCGAAGGGACTGGACATAGCTCTTGGTTGGAAGAGAGTGAACCAGGATAAAATCTCTTGTTCGAATTTTCTATCCCTAAACTCTTTAGTTTATTTACTTATACTAACTGTGGGGTTTTGACATTGATTTTGATAATCTTTTAAAAAGGATTTCTTGTGTGCTTAATCTTTTTATCTTCTACCTGTGAAAAAGTTTTTCAAAAGGGTTTTTGTGAAAATAATTAACAAACACAATTCAACCCCCCTTCTTGTGTTTGCCTATGCCAACTTCATATTTAACTCTGAAGTCGTCCATCCTAAGATTAGTGGATCCACATGCGTTGTTGGTTTTAGCAGAGTAGGATTGCGTTGCACTGCATAGCATACCGTTAGCACGATGATGATGTTGTTGATGAGATGTTGTTATGCTAGTTGCTGCTGTTTGTTGTGGTTTACTTTAATCCCTACTTCCTTGCTATTATCTTTACATGATTCTTACTCCCTATGTTTGTTTGTCTGTTTGTTGTTGTCCTGATTGGCATTTTGTAGAGGATCGAGCAGCCCGGAGAGGAATGACTCTGAGGACCCGTCGCTCATAGATAGGGCTAGTTCTGGTTTAGTTAATTGTTATTTTTCAGTTGTATTCCGAGGATGTTTCCGGAACGGTTATACCAGCTCTGAGTCGTGACATCGAGATTGGGTTTTTATGTTTATCTCCATTATGATTTTTAATTGTTAAAACTTGGTTTATATTTTCCGTGTTTGTGAACTCGTTCGTGTGGGACTTTTCTACCCCTGGACAGAGGTTTTTATTTTATTTGATATTTTCATGATTATAATTTATTAATTGCTTTATATTAAAGTTCTTATACATACGGGGTAGAAGGGTGTTGTTGATCGTTTTGGCAAGTATACCAAATCGCGACAAATATGAATGAATCAAGTAAAAGTAAAGAGTGAAATCAATATAGATAAAGCGGTTAGGTATTGGAATCCTCCAATTCTTCACTTGACGTAACCTTATTTAATCCTAACTTCAATTCTTTCCATACAATTGACATTCAAATGACTAACCTAGATTTATCCCTAATTCCTTAGGTGATAATCCTTTTGTACTAATCAAGAACCCTAATCCCTTAGGTGATGCAAGATTAGAACAAACATTAAGCATTAGATTAACAAAAATGCATTGCAATATAGTTCTATTCCTAGAATCAACATCACAATATTAATCAACTTCATTTCCAATTCAATCACCAATTTTCCAATTGTAAAATTGAATCCAAATTCAATTCTAGGTTGATAAATCCAAGAAAAGCATTAAGCAGAGAAGAGATTAACCAAACTGAATGAAATATAATTGAAATCAGAGATATAAGTCAATTACATCAAGCTTCAAATTGAAATCACCCTAAACCTAACCTAAATGATCTAGCTACTCATATTAGAAAGGGAAAATAGAGTAGAACATGAGTGGAAAAGTGTGGAAGACTTCATAGAAGCTCCAAATCTTGTTCCCAAGCTTGAATCTTCAAGGAAGTGGAGAGAAAGTGATGAACCAAGGTGAGAAAATGTGAAAAATAAGCAAAAGATCTCGTTTCAACTGCAGAAACATGAATTTATAGGTTCTCTGCACGTCGCCCAGTGCTAAGCGTCCTGATCCCAGCACTGGGCGCTTCAGAACTGCCCGAAAACCTGCTTTCTGTCTCAGCTGGTGCTGAGCGCAGCTTCTGGGCGCCTGGTCTTTTCCAGCGTGCTAGCGCTGGGCGCTGGCCAGCCTCCTGCTCCTGCTGTTTTCTTCTATTTCTGTCCAGCGCTAAGCGCCCTGATCCCAGTGCTGGGTGCTTCAGAACTGCCCGAAAACCTGCTCTATGTCTCAGCTGGCGTTGAGCGCAGCTTCTGGGCGCCTACTCTTTTCCAGCATGCTAGCGCTGGGCACTGCTGACTTGCGCTGGGCGCTGGCAAGCCTCCTGCTCCTGTTGTTTTCTTCTATTTCTGTCCGGGCTGAGCGCCCGGTTCCAGAGCTGAGCGTTTGGCCTTCAATCCTACATATTTTCAACATATTTTGAGTATAATTTTCACATCAAAAGATCAAAACTCTAATCCAATGAATCCAAACTTTATTCATATCAAAGTATGTATTTTCCTATCACTTTTCCTATGATTTCTAAGATTATTTACAAACTCTTTCCTAATTACACTTACAAACTAACATATTTTGCACATTCATCACAACCCCAAACTTAGAGATTTTGCTTGTCCTCAAGCAAACAATTAGATTCACATAAGGGTTTGAGAAATGGATTTTCATGTTCAATTCTCTTGTGAAGCACATTACTCATTCAAGACTTCAATTCCTTAACACTTCTGCAAAATGCAGAAGCCTCATACAATCATTCATAAATTCCAATTGGTCACATGCTTCATGCTTTAGAATAATCAAATATGCTGCAAAATTATCTTCATTGAATGCACAAAATATTCTCTTGCAACCTCTCTATTTATGCTTCACACATCCTCACTTGGTGATATCTGCTCTTAATTCCAATCATCATGCACTCCCCAATCCTAATCTTGACAAGATGCTAAGAACACATATCACAAATGTCAATGCAACACATATCATGAGGTATTTTATTTGGTTGTAATGGGGCTTGGGTGGGGGTGGATAAAATCAAGTATATAGGCTAGACTACTTTGGCTTCAAGTAATGTGGACTTTCTTGGGGTTTCCCTTACTTAGCTAATACACAAGCACATAAGCACACAATTGTGCAATTGTGCTATTTCCCTTTTTATTCATTTCCAACTCTTTCTTTTTCTTTTGTTTTGTTTTCATTCTTTTCTTTTTCTTTTCTTTCTCTTTTGCCTTTTTCTCACTTTTGTATACTTTCTTTGTTTCTTTTTCTCTTTGACTTTTTCTTTTTTAGTTTTTCGTTTTCAATTTTTCTTTTTCAATTTTTTTCAAGTAGGCATCTTTAGTGGCCTACTCTCACCCTAAACTTTATTTGCTTGCTTGTACCTAAGCAAGAGAACAACCCCAAACTGAAGTCCAAACATTCTTCTCAGCCAAAGTAGTGGGACAAAATGGTTTTTCCGATTTTTAGGCTTGTAATGAGCTATCATACCAGGAAAAATAGTCCAAGGCTCAATTGGGCTTAACAATGGTAAATGTTAGGTTGGCTAATTTGGCCCCGAGCTTAGCAAGAACTGGTGCCTCAATCATTTATGCATATACAAGAACAATGCAACAATGACGAGCATCAAGGTAAGAAAAAGTGGGAATTTGCAAGTGATTGATAAGCACACATGAAAGAAATCAAGTAATATGATGTGTTTGGGCTCAAAAGCTCATAGTTCATGGTTATGTGCAAGAGAAAATCCATGCATTCAACATTGCATCAATCATAGCATGAAAAATTGGCACAAACAATTCACAAGGATCAATGGTTTCAATGAAATCATGTGCTCACCAACTATAAAATGCATCATGTTAGAAATTTCAGCCAACAAAAGTTCTATGCTTACTAGAGAATCTACACCAAAATCCACTCAAAACACAAGTTTATGCAAAATATGCAAGTTTGGGCATTTTATTCCTACAACTAACTAACAATTAAGGAGGGTAAAAAAATAAAGAGTTTAGAGCACCCCCTTTCTTCTGCACCAAGGATGAGCATGTGCAAATTATTATTTTTTTAAAATTATTTTTTAAAGGCTAGCGCTCAGCGCTAGAAAGTCACGCTCAGCGCCCAGGTGCAGTTTTTTTCTGTTAATTCTGCTTCCTGTTTGCGCTCAGCGCTCACAGTAGTGTCCGGCGCCCACACAGGGCCATTTTCACCTTTCTTTTGTGTCATTTCTCCACTTCCTTTGGTTCACTTTCCTTAGATGTGCCTGCACAACAATTACAAAGCAATTACACCATATTAGATGGCCTACACATCAAGGAACCACTCAATACTCTCAAAGAACTACTTATGCATGAATGCTAAAAACAAAAATTAAAGAAGAAAAAAAATGGAGATCTATGCTTGGGTTGCCTCCCAATTAGCGCTTCTTTAACATCACTAGCTTGACATATTGTCACCTCATTAGGGTGGATAATATGATAAAAAGAAAATTTCATCCTTCCTCTTTCTTCTTTTAGGTAACGATCCCATGTATTTGGCATAGGGACAAGAATGTTCCCATGCTCCAACAATTAAGCATTTGGGATATGTGTTCCCCCATTTTTGAAGCATGTAAAACTCATCTTGCATAGGACTATTCTCTTCAATCACCAAGGGTTGAGTCTTAGTCATATGAATCTCTTCTTGTATTACCCTTGGCTTCTCATCGATGTCACTATTTTTGTTTTCTGTTTTTCATCTACTTCTACAACTACACTTTCTTTTTGTTTTCCATCCACCACTTCTCTTGAGTCATGTTCACTTTCCATTTCTATAAATACTTCTTCTTCTTGCTCAATCATTTCCCAAACATGTGACTCTTACTCTCATACCAATTCTATCTTTTTCTGCACAAAACAACCCAATTACTCAGATAATGTCTCAACTTGAATCTCAAGATTCTTGATTGAAGCCTGTACGTCCTTGAATTTCGTTTGAGTAGCTCCAATAAATTGAATTAAAGCATTTTCAAGGTTGGACATTCTATCTAGTGACTCATTGGATTGATGGTGAGGTGGTGCATCTTGCTCCCATATGAGGTTCTCCATGTAATAGACCCCCTCATTTGCATTGAATTTTTCCTCACACTCTTCAAATTTATGGTGTGCACCACAAAAATCACATGTAGGTTGCAATGGTTTAATTGCATTCACTTGCATGACTTGAAGTTGACATCAACTCCAATTGTTGTGCAATAAGTTTTCTTTGAGCAATAAGAGTAGTTTCAAAGATGTCCATGAGCTATAGTGGATACTTTCCTCACAAAACAAGAATCCAAAGTAAAGAAAAGATGAGAATATCCAATATATCAATTATTCAAACAAAAACATAAAATTAACAAAGAAAAAAATGTTCAAATTAACAATGCCTTTGCTTCGTTGATATTGAAATCAACAATCCCCGGCAACGGCGCCAAAAACTTATTGATCGTTTTGGCAAGTATACCAAATCGCGACAAGTAATAGAGTGAGAGTAAAGAATCATTCCCAATGAGGATTGTTGTCAAGTATCAACGTGGCTTAGGAAATTGATATTTGAACTAATAAATTTCATGTTTATATAAGACTACAAGAATATTGAATTTAATGTTGTCACAAAAATGAATGAATCAAGTAAAAGTAAAGAGTGAAATCAATATAGGTAAATCGGTTAGGTATCAGAATCCAATTCTTCATTTGATGTAACCTTATTTAATCCTAACTTCAATTCATTCCATACAATTGACATTCAAATCACTAACCTAGATTTATCCCTAATTCCTTAGGTGATAATCCTTTTGTACTAATAAAGAACCCTAATCCCTTAGGTGATGCAAGATTAGAACAAACATTAAGCATTAGATTCACAAGAATGCATTGCAATATAGTTCTATTCCTAGAATCAACATCACAATATTAATCAAATTCATTTCCAATTCAATCACCAATTTTCCAATTGTGAAATTGAATCCAAAATCAATTCTAGGTTGATCAATCCAAGAAAAGCATTAAGCATAGAAGAGATTAACCAAACTGAATGAAATAGAATTGGAATCAGAGATAGAAGTCAATTACATCAAGCTTCAAATTGAAATCATCTTAAACCTAACCTAAATGATCTAGCTACTCATTTTAGAAAGGGAAAAGAGAGAAGAACAAGAGTGGAAAAGTGTGGAAGACTCCATAGAAGATCCAAATCTTGTTCCCAAGCTTGAATATTCAAGGAAGTGGAGAGAAAGTGATGAACCAAGGTGATAAAATGTGAAAATGAGCAAAAGATCCCGTTTCAACTGCAGAAACATGAATTTATAGATTCTCTACACGTCGCCCAGCGCTGAGCGTCTTGATCCCAGTGCTGGGCGCTTCAGAACTGCCCGAAAACCTGCTCTCTATCTCAGCTGGTGCTGAGTGCAGCTTCTGGGCGCTGGGAGCTGGTGACTTGCGTTGGGCACCGGCCAGCCTCCTGGTCCTGCTGTTTTCTTCTCTTTCTGTCCGGGCTGAGTTTTTTTATGGGGATTTGGATATGAGTTTTTTTAACTCATTTAAAAGGTTATTTCGTTTGTGTGTATTTATCATATCTTGCTTGCAAAAAGGTTTTAAGAAAAGGAGTTTTCGAAAAACTATTAAGAAACACAATTCAATCCCCCTTCTTGTGTTTCCCTGTGTCAACTTCAATAATTAATCTAAAATTATTTTAAAGAATTAAATATTTAATTTCGCATTTTTTATATTTTTGGCCGGTCAACCCGTCGTTAAACGGGACGGGGTGTGATTTTCAACCCACTTTTAACATTCAACCGGCCCCGCCCGTTTTAGGTGGGTTGGCGGCGGGGAGGGTCGGGTCGCTGCGTGTTGCCCGTTCTGCCATCCCTAAACATATGAGTATGTTGTTATTTCCACCCCTCTCTTTTAAATTTTTCCACTCTTTTATCCATTTGACCTCTAACCCCTTATCTATTCAGATAACCCCTTCTCTGAAAATCACCCACATCAGTCCTACCCCACTTTCAATTTTCACTCTCACCCTATTCAAAATATTATCACCTCCTAATATCAAAAAGAATCCCGCCGAAGTAAAGCACTATGGAGGTTAGCGACAGTGATGGGATGTCCCCGAGGAGTTGCATAGATCGAAACCGATGGCATGGTGCCCACCGCTGTTGGACTGTGGCCACTCCTCCTTGCTTTGTCTTTCTCCATTTCTACCGACGGGTTTGTATATGATATAAAGGTCCTGCAAATATGATCACAGACAGTAGTTTCAATAAATATTTTTTTGATACAATTTATGTAGGTGTCAGTTTTTTATACTTACGGAAACTATAATTTCTGTAAGTGTAATTTTTTTGTACACTTAGGGTAACTATACTTTTTGTAAGTGTAAAAATTTTTACCCTACGAAAATTATAGTTTCCATAAGTGTAAAACAAACAAGAGATGGCAAGGGAAGAGTGAAGCCGGTAAGGGGATGTTTAGAGAATAAAATAAAAATGAATAGAAATGGGGAGGTGGGAATAATAATTTATGGGGTGGGAAAATCAATAGCCATCATATGATTGGCAAGTGGCAACTATTCATTCTTGGAGAAGGATTTCACATATGTTTAAAAAGGCTCTTGATATTCCCACCCCTTAACTGGATATTCTCACCTCTCTTCCCCAATATTTTTTAATTTGTTCTCCAAAATACCCCTCACCTCATTTCTTCTTCTTCTCCTTCTTTTGGAGCGACAACCATGTAAGAAAAAAATTGTCCACTTACGAATTGTAAGTAAAAAAAAAGTGATCACTTACGGAAACTATAGTTTCCATAAGTGAAAAAATTTGATCACTTATGGAAACTATAGTTTCCGTAAGCCAATTAAGGTATCAAATTTTTTTGCTTATGGAAACTATAGTTTCCATAAGTGATCAAATTTTTTCATTTATGGAAACTATAGTTTCCATAAGTTATCACTTTTTGTGCGTATGGATTTCCTTAAGTGATAAATTTTTTTGATGATTTTATAAGACACGTTAAATTAGAAGAAAAAAAGGAGAAAACTAACTTCACATCATTGTGCTCATTGTCTGCCGTCTTAAAGCCTGGTCTCTGTCGTAGATAAGGGTGTTGTTGGGTGTGGGTTGGGAGGAGATGACAAGGGTGAAGAATGGAGAAGAAATGGAAGAAGAGGATGGGGTGGGGAGGGGAAATAAGAGGAGAGGGAGAGGATGGTATTTAACAAAACAAATTTTTAAAAAATGGGGGGTAAGAGGTGGGAATATCAAGTTGTGGGGTGGGAATATCAAGACCCGTTTAAAAATTGTCAAATTTGGGTATTTTCCTCCCATAAATAGACATTATGTAGAGCCATGTGAGCCCATAAACATATCAAAATAAAACATATGGGCCTTCAAAATTCACTTTCTTTTGGCGAAAAAGCCTACATTTTTTTTAACACCCGTTCTTGGGATTTGATATTCCCACCTCTCACTTGGATATTCCCACCTATCATTTACCAATTATTTTTATTATAAACATGTTTTGGTTTCCGCATTATGTTACAATGCGGCAGCCTCTGCCTGGCTTTCAATATTATATATATTTGCATGTGTTCTCTCTCTTTTTATATCTGTGTTTCGCTTTTGAATGCATGCGGTTGAATATGTTTGAGTAGCTCCAATAAATTGAATTAAAGCATTTTCAAGATTGGACACTCTATCTAGTGACTCATTGGATTGATGGTGAGGTGGTGCATCTTGTTCCCACATAAGGTTCTCCATGTAATGAACCCCCTCATTTGCATTGAATTTCGCCTCACACTCTTCCAATTTTTGGCGTGCACCACAAAAATCACATGTAGGTTGCAATGGTTTCATTGCCTTCATTTGCATGACTTGAAGTTGTTTAGACATCAACTCAAATTGCTGTGCAATAAGTTTTCTTTGAGCAAGAAGAGTAGTTTCAAAGATGTCCTTGAGCTCCAAAGTAAAGAAAAGATGAGAATATCCAATATATCAATTATTCAAACAAAAACAGAAAATTAACAAAGAAAAAAAAAATTCAAATTAACAATGCCTTTGCTTCGTTGATATTGAAATCAACAATCTCCGGCAACGGCGCCAAAAACTTGTTGGTCGTTTTGGGAAGTATACCAAATCGCGACAAGTAATAGAGTGAGAGTAAAGTATTGCTCCCAACGAGGATTGTTGTCAAGTATCAACATGGCATAGGAAATTGATATTTGAACTAATGAATTTCATGTTTATGTAAGACTATAAGAATATTGAATTTAATGATGTCACAAAAATGAATGAATCAAGTAAAAGTAAAGAGTGAAATAAATATAGGTAAAGCGGTTAGGTATCAGAATCCTCCAAATCTTCACTTGACGTAACCTTATTTAATCCTAACTTCAATTCATTCCATACCATTGACATTTAAATCACTAACCTAGATTTATCCCTAATTCCTTAGGTGATAATCCTTTTGTACTAATCAAGATCCCTAATCCCTTAGGTGATGCAATATTAGAACAAACATTAAGCATTAGATTCACAAGAATGCATTGCAATATAGTTCTATTCCTAGACTCAACATCACAATATTAATCAACTTCATTTCCAATTCAATCACCAATTTTCCAATTGTGAAATTGAATCCAAAATCAATTCTAGGTTGATCAATCCAAGAAAAACATTAAGCATAGAAGAGATTAACCAAACTGAATGAAATAGAATTGGAATCAGAGATAGAAGTCAATTGCATCAAGCTTCAAATTGAAATCATCGTAAACATAACCTAAATGATCTATCTACTCATTTTAGAAAGGGAAAAGAGAGAAGAACATGAGTGGAAAAGTGTGGAAGACTCCATAGAAGCTCCAAATCTTGTTCCCAAGCTTGAATCTTCAAGGAAGTGGAGAGAAAGTGATGAACCAAGGTGAGAAAATGTGAAAAATGAGCAAAAGATCCCGTATCAACTGCAGAAACATGAATTTATAGGTTCTCTGCATGTCGCCCAGTGCTGAGTGTTGGGCGCTTCAGAACTGCCCGAAAACCTGCTCTCTATCTCAGCTGGTGCTGAGCGCAGCTTCTGGGCGCTGGGCGCCAGGTCTTTTCCATCATGCCAGCGTTGGGTGCTGGTGACTTGAGCTGGGCACCGACCAGCCTCTTGTTCCTGCTGTTTTCTTCTGTTTCTGTCCGGGCTGAGCTCCTGGTTCCAGAGCTGAGTGCTCGGCCTTCAATCCTACATATTTACAACATATTTTGAGTATAATTTTCACATCAACAGATCAAAACTCTAATCCAATGAATCCAAACTTTATTCATATCAAAGTATGTATTTTCCTATCACTTTTCCTATGATTTCTAAGATTATTTACAAACTCTTTCCTAATTACACTTACAAACTAACATATTTTGCATATTCATCAGGTGTCACAAATAATACTCGTAAGCCTGAAGAGGTGCTGAATACTTGTAAAGCCATTGGATTATAGTGGAGAAAAACCTTCAGGTAGAAGGGACTGGATATAACTCTTGGTTGGAAGAGAGTGAACCAGGATAAATCAACTGTTTGAATCTTCTATCCTTATCTTTTACACTCTTTGTTTATACTAACTATGGGGATTTGGATATGAGTTTTTTAAACTCATTTAAAAGGTTATTTCATTTGTGTGTATTTATCATATCTTGCTTGCAAAAGGTTTTAAAAAAAGGAGTTTTCGAAAAACTGTTAAGAAACACAATTCAATCCCCCTTCTTGTGTTTCCCTGTGTCAATTTCAATAATTAATTTAAAATTATTTTAAGGAATTAAATATTTAATTTTGCCTTTTTTTTATTTTTGACCGGTCAACCCGTCGTTAAACGGGATGGGGTGTGATTTTCAACCCACTTTTAACATTCAACCTGCCCCGCCCGTTTTAGGTGGGTTGGCGGGGGGGAGGGTCGGGTCGCTGCGTGTTGCCCATTCTGCCATCCCTAAACATATGAGTCTGTTGTTATTTCCACCCCTCTCTTTTAAATTTTTCCACTCTTTTATCCATTTTACCTCTAACCCCTTATCTATTCAGATAACCCCTTCTCTGAAAATCACCCACATCAGTCCTACCCCACTTTCAATTTTCACGCTCACCCTATTCAAAATATTATCACCTCCTAATATCAAAAAGAATCTCACCGAAGTAAAGCACTATGGAGGTTAGCGACGGTGATGGGATGTCCCCGAGGAGTTGCATAGATCGAAATCGATGGCATGGTGCCCACCGCTGTTGGACTGTGGCCACTCTTCCTTGCTTCGTCTTTCTCCATTTCTACCGACGGGTTTGTATATGATATTAAGGTCCTGCAAATATGATAATAGACGATGGTTTCAATAAATATTTTTTTGATACAGTTTATGTAGGTGTCAGTTTTTTATACTTACGATAACTATACTTTCTGTAAGTGTAAAAAATTTTACCCTTACGGAAATTATAATTTCTGTAAGTGTAATTTTCTTGTACACTTACGATAACTATACTTTCTGTAAGTGTAAAAAATTTTACCCTTACGGAAATTATAGTTTCCATAAGTGTAAAACAAACAAGAGCTAGCGAGGGAAAAGTGAAGCCGGTAAGGGGATGTTTAGGGTATTTAGAGAATAAAATAAAAATGAATGGGAATGGGGAGGTGGTAATAATAATTTATGGGGTGGGAAAATCAATAGCCATCATATGATTGGCAACTGGCAACGATTCATTCTTGGAGAAGGACTTCACATATGTTTAAAAAGGCTCTTGATATTCCCACCCCTTAACTGGATATTCTCACCTCTCTTCCCCAACGTTTTTTAATTTGTTCTCCAAAATACCCATCACCCCATTTCTTCTTCTTCTCCTTCTTTTGGAGCGACAACCAATGAAGAAAAAAAAATTGTCCACTTACGAATTGTAAGTAAAATAAAAGTGATCACTTACGGAAACTATAGTTTCCATAAATGAAAAAATTTGATCACTTATGGAAACTATAGTTTTCGTAAGCCATTTAAGGTATCAAATTTTTTTGCTTACGGAAACTATAGTTTCCATAAGTGATCAAATTTTTTTCACTTATGGAAACTTTAGTTTCCGTAAGTTATCATTTTTTGTGCGTACAAATTTCCTTAAATGATAAATTTTTTTACTGGTTTTATAAGACACGTTAAATTAGAAGAAAAAAAGGAGAAAACTAACTTCACATCATTGTGCTCATTGTCTGCCGTCTTAAAGCCTGGTCTCTGTCGTAGATAAGGGTGTTGTTGGGTGTGGGTTGGGAGGAGATGATAAGGGTGAAGAATGGAGAAGAAAGGGCAGAAGAGGAGGGCGTGGGGAGGGGAAATAAGAGGAGAGGGAGAGGAGGGTATTTAAGGAAACAATTTTTTAAAAAATGGGGGATAAGAGGTGGGAATATCAAGTTATGGGGTGGGAATATCAAGACCCGTTTAAAAATTGTCAAATTTGGGTATTTTACTCCCATAAATAGACATTATGTAGAGCCATGTGAGCCCATAAACATATCAAGATAAAACATACGGGCCTTCAAAATTCACTTTCTTTAGGCGAAAAAGCCTACATTTTTTTAACACCCGTTCTTGGGATTTGATATTCCCACCTCTCACTTGGATATTTCCACCTATAATTTACCAATTATTTTTATTTTATGCTTTACCGATTTTACCCCACCTACCCACTACTATAAATCCTACTTCCCAGCCCACCTTATCCTCACCTCCTTCCCCCCCCCCCCCCCTCTTGGGATTTGATATTCCCACCTCTCACTTGGATATTTCCACCTATCATTTACCAATTATTTTTTATTTTATACTTTACCGATATTACCCCACCCACCCACTACTATAAATCCTACTTCCCAGCCCACCTTATCCTCACCTCCTTACAGATTCATTGAAATTATTTTTTTATTACTTTTACTTAATCTTAAATTATCATAAAAAACATTTATTTACAGTATGTCACGAACATCATGCACGGTTAACTCTTTCGGCTGGTTGGTTCCAATATCCGCCATTCTTTATTGATTGTATGTGTATATATATAAATGGACATATGCTTCTTTACGGTGGCTTTCTTTTTTTTTTCTCCATGACCTTTTTTTGCCTTTTATACATAAAATATTCAAAAATAATTATATATGTATGTATAATTGGATCCAGATTTTCATCCCCTGTAAGTTCACGTTAGAGGCATTCAGCCTCTATTTTTTTATATTTATATATTTTATATAAGTGATAAAGTGAATCTTTATAGAAGATTAAGGAAGGTCCGTTAAAGTCAAAAGATGAATTTGACCGAAATTATCCTTGATTAGTTATCGTAAGATAAAAGATAAGCTCTAGATAACAAAATATAATAATTCTGGTGAGTTCCATCTCGCAATAAGGGCTGCCTAACAGTCTTGTGACTGTTAAGCGGCAAGATAAGCATACAATTGTCCCTACATTTGTAGGTAATGTAAATTCAAGACCTTCCCATTTAATTTTATTAAATTGTCTGGTAATTTTGGTTGAGTTGGTTGAAACAACATGTTGCCGAAGTAACCTATGTTGTGTAAATTTGATTCAATTGAATTTACAAAAGATGTAGTGTGGAATTATTCATGCGAGCTGTTGTCGGCCCGAAGGAAGGCACAGCTTGGCCGGGTAATTACATGCCTGTGATGGTAAATATGCGGTGATTATAAAGTTTTTTTTTCAATGTGGATAATGGGACACCCGAAGGTGACCATTATTTGACAGGACTTATCACCAATATTTGATCATTGCGTTGAGAGTACCACTAGCAGTTAATTCTTACAATCCGAAGATTGGGAATTGATGGTGCACTTGGTATCTTGTTTGGGTTTTATTTAATTTACATATAAAGATTATTGAGCATGTCTTTATGGTTATTTATTGACATGCCTATCGATGTTATTGTATGCTTGTTATTCTCTTCTTATAGTTGTTGCTGCTACCGCTCCCAACTTCACTGCTCAGATTAGCACCATCCCTATGCTAAATGGAATGAACTACAAATCTTGGAAGGAGTCTGTGGAGATTATTCTCGGATGCATGGACTTAGACTTAGCACTAAGGGTGGAGCGCCCGGTTGCCACTGCTGAGAACCCAAATGAAGCAAAGATTGAGAAATGGGACCGATCCAATCGTATGTGCCTAATGATTATCAAGAGATCCATACCTGAAGTATTTAGGGGCTCAATTGCTGAGAGCGAAAGTGCCAAGAAGTTCCTAGAGGCAATAGAGCAATTCTTTGCCAAGAATGATAAGGTTGAGACGAGTGGTGCTTTGTCTAAGCTCATCTCAATGAAGTATAAAGGTAATGAGAATATTAGGGAGTACATTATGGAGATGTCCAATCTCGCGTCAAAACTCAAGGCACTAAAGTTAGAGCTTCGTGAGGATTTTCTCGTGCACTTGGTTTTGATCTCCCTTCATACACACTTTGAGCAGTTCAAGGTGAGCTATAATACTCAAAAGGACAAATGGTCCTTGAATGAGCTTATATCCCACTGTGTGCAAGAGGAAGAGAGGCTGCAGAGGGATAGGACTGAGAGTGCTCACTTGGCTACTAGATCTCAAAAGAAAAGGAAGAAAACTGCGGGAAACTCTTCTCAAAAGAAGAAGGCAAAGGAACAGTCAAAGGAAGTCTCCTATTTCTTCTGCAAGAAGACAGGACATATGAAGAAGGATTGTTCCAAGTATGCCGCCTGGCTTGAAAAGAAGGGTAATTCTCTCACTTTTGTTTGTTCTGAAATTAATTTAGTTTCGGTACCCAAGGACACTTGGTGGGTAGATTCTGGTGCTACTACTCGCATTAGTATGTCCATGCAGGGTTGCCTGTGGAGCCATCCGCCAAGTGATGCTGAAAGATTCATATATGTGGGCGACAGAAATAAAGTTGCAGTTGAAGCTATACAGACTTTTAGATTATTATTAAAGACTGGTTTTCATTTGGATTTGATTGAGACATATGTTGCACCATCTATTAGACGGATTTTAATTTCTATTTCTGTTTTGGACAAATCTGGTTATTCTTGTTCATTTGGAAATAATAAAGTTAGTCTCTCTTGTGATTCAAATGTTGTTGGTTACGGATCTTTAATTAATAATCTTTATATGCTTGATATTGAGTATCCCTATAACGAGATGCTGCAAATAGAATCACGTGGTACGAAACGTAAATTAAATGAGAATTCCACCACTTTATGGTATAAGCGATTACGTCATATCTCTAAACAGAGAATTCAGAGGCTTGTGTCGTATGAAATTCTTGGACCCTTAGATTTGTCGGACTTTCATGTCTGCATCCAGTGTATTAAGGGTAAACAAACAATCAAAAGGAATTTTAATGCTGATAGAGCTAAGGATGTCTTAGAACTAATTCATACGGATATCTGTGGTCTTTTCCTTACGGGTTCTTGGAATGGACAAGGATACTTTATTACGTTCATAGACGATTACTCAAGGTACGGCTATTTGTATTTAATTCATGAGAAATCTCAGTCCCTAGACGTGTTCCAATCTTTCAAAGCCGAAGTTGAGCTTAAGCTTGGAAAGAAAATCAGGGTTGTCAAATCTGACCATGTGGTGAATACTATGGTCGGTATGATGGATCAGGGGAACAACATCCAAGGCCCTTCACGCTTTTCCTAAATGAGTGTGTAATTGTACCGCAATACACCATGCCGGGCAAACCCAGCACGAACGGAGTTGCATAACGACGAAACCGGACTCTTAAGGATATGGTGAAAAGCATGATTAGTCATTCTTCTTTGCCAGAGTCACTTTGGGGTGAAGCTTTAAAGATCGCAGTTTATAGTCTCAACAGGGTACCAAGTAAAGTAGTCACTAAAACCCCTTATGAGCTGTGGACTGGAAAAAAGTCTAGCATAAAGCATATGCATGTTTGGGGATGTCCAGCTGAAGCAAGGCCTTATAGGCCACATGAAGGTAAGTTGGACTCAAAGACTGTTAGTTGCTACTTTGTAGGGTACGCTGAACGCTCTCGCGGGTACAAGTTTTACAACCCCACTGCTAGAACATTTTTTGAAACGGGAAATGCAAGATTTCTTGAGGAAGTTGAGTTTGGAAGTGAAGGAAACATAAGGAGTGTTGTCTTTGATGAAGAAACTATTTCTAACAATGATGAGGTCTTTGCACCTGTCATTGCTCCAGAAACAGATCCAGAAATAATTAATGATGTTATTCCTAACATCACTGAAGAACAAGACAATGTCGAGTTTCTTCCTGAACAACCTTTAGTTCAAGCTCAACAGCCTCAATAAGTGCCATTAAGGAGATCCACTAGAGAAAGGAGAAGTGCAATTTCATACGACTATGTTGTATTTCTTCAGGAACATGAGGATGGCATTGGTTTGACTGAGGAAGATCCAATCAACTTGAGTCAAGCTATGCAGAGTCCTAACTCTCTTAAGTGGGTTGATGCCATGAAGGTTGAGATAAAATCAATGGCTGACAATGACGTTTGGGATCTCGTCAAATTACCTGAAGGAAAGAAACCCATCGGTTGTAAATGGATATTTAAAACCAAAAGGGATTCAAAGGGTAATATTGAGATATATAAAGCTCATCTTTTCGCCAAAGGGTTTACTCAAAAGGAAAGCATCGACTATAAAGAGACTTTCTCACCAGTTTCTTCGAAAGAATCTCTTAGGATTATAATGGTACTAGTAGCTCATTTTGACTTATAGCTGCATCAGATGGATGTAAAGACTGCGTTTCTAAATGGAGACATTGAAGAGACGATTTATATGGTGCAACCAGAAAATTTTGTGTCTGGATACCCAAAATCTATGGTATGCAAACTTAATAAATCCATCTATGGCCTTAAACAGTCTTCCCGTCAATGGTATTACAAATTTCATCGAGTTATTACCTCATATGGTTTTGAGGCTAATATAGTTGATGATTGCGTATATCAAAAGTCCAGTGGGAGTAAATACATTTTTCTAGTGTTATATGTTGATGATATACTATTGGCAAGCAACGATATAGGCTTATTGCACGAAACCAATAAATTTCTTGCAAAGAATTTCGAGACGAAAGATCTTGGGAACGCCTCTTTTGTATTAGGAATCCAAATACTTAGAGATCGCTCTCAAGGTATTATGGGACTATCACAAAGAAGCTATATCGATACAGTCTTGGATAGATTCTGCATGAAAGATAGTAAACCAGGAGATACATCTTGCTAAGGGAGACAAGTTTTGTCTCAAACAGTGCCCCGTTACGGATCTTGAAAAGAAAGAGATGCAGAAGATTCCTTACGCTTCGGCTGTGGGAAGTCTCATGTATGCTCAAGTTTGCACTCGTCCTAACTTAGCTTTCATTGTGGGAGTTCTTGGCGGATATCTGAGCATCCCTGGTATGCAGCACTGGAAGGCGGTAAAGCGCGTGATACGCTACCTGAAGAGAACTAAAGACTTTATGCTTACATATTGGAGGTCAAATAGCTTGGAGATCATTGGATACTCTGACTCCAATTTTGAGGGATGCCTGATAGCAGACGTTCCACATCTGGTTACATCTTCCTTTTGGCTGGAGGAGCCGTCTCCTGGAAGTCTGCCAAACAGACTTTAGTGGCTCCTTCGACCATGGCAGCGGAGTTTGTGGCTTGTTTTGAGGCATCAAATCATGCGTTATGGCTGCAGAACAGTGTCACAGGCCTACGCATCATTGGGAGCATCCAGAGGTCATTGAAAATTTATTGTGACAATAGTGCAGTTGTGCTCTACTCGAACAACAACATGAGTTCTACAAAGTCAAAATTCATCGACATCAAGTATCTTTTTGTGAAGGAAATAGTCCAGGAGAAACAGATTTCAATAGAACATATAGGGACAAACTTTATGCTAGCTGACCCACTAACCAAAGGCTTGACACCTAAGGTTTTTCATGAGCATGTTGCTTGCATGGGTGTTGGTTTTGAGATTGCCTTAGATTGGTGGGATTTTTCCCCCCTTTTGTTTTCTATGTTCTATGTTTTGGTTTTGGTACAGACTTTATGTTATGATTAATTTTCTGCAGAAATAAAGTTTATAAGGTTATTATTATTATAACTGTCTTAAGTTTTGGTTTTGTGCACATACTTAATTTGCACCTAAGGAACCTCTGTATGATCTCACTAAAGACTTAAGTAGGACCAGTTTGGAAATAGGCATGATTTAGAGATCACAATGCATGAAATTTCCATGCCACTCATCCATATCGATCTATGTCATCAAGTGCATTGATATGGTGGTTGTCGGGGTTTAGTCACAATAGACGTTAGTGACGACAGCCGTGGTGGTCCCGTTATTGATGCATGAGATGGACCGGATTGTAAAGTTGAAATCTAAGGATCAATAACATTCGGATGCGTGCCTAAAGAACTCTGATATAATTATTACAATATATTGCCCAAGTGGGAGATTGTTGGAATATTTTATCCAATATCATAATGTGGGCAGATATAAGTAGTTAATTATATTAGCTATTTATCAATTAGGGGCCTTAATTGATATGTGATCAAATTAAGAGATAAGACCAATCAGATTTCTTATTTGATAATTGATTATATCATTAATTATCTGATATGGGTGAAATATGAGTGGATGTCACTGATGACCAATTTCGGAATAATGGGAACCCTAATTGGTCATCACCCTATATTTAGGCTATGGTCCCCAATATACCGGACACAACATATACTGCCTCTTCTCCCCATCTGAAGAGTGACTAAGGCATAAGGAGTCCAGGTTGAGGAGGAACCACAAGCCAACGGGTGTTCATTACCTGTCTCTCTTTCTCTCCCTTCTCTGTTTTTCAGGTTACCGCACATTGATCGTTAGCAATGGATCCAGGTATTCCTATAATCTTTGATAAGCCAACATGTTGTAGATCCTAAAATTATTGAGATATGATTGTTCTTGATAATATGAGATGCATGCTTACATGTTTATTATGTTTGCATAATTAAGATTTATAATAACATGTCTTGTATATGGTTTATTGAGTTTAAATCTAACACCGTACTCATAAATGAAAAGTCTATCCCTTTTCCTTCACACCACTTAAATAACGTAAAAAAAAATATTACTGGTTACTAATTTAATAAATTACTAAATGTTTGAAGTTTCAACATTTCTCCCTTTTTACATTACAAACTTCCACCGTGGTTGTCAAGTTTTTTGGTTTTCAAACTAAATTGCATAATACCCCTCCGGCCTCTATTATAAGCAAAAAAATCACAAACTTTTTGGTCCAATATATAAACAAAATTTAATTATTTCTATCCAATTTAATGACGTTATTCACAAAATACCCTCCATTTAATACAAATTTTGTTTTCCAATATCTCATTTTATCCCCAATAACACAAGCTTAATAAATAAGATGAATGATAACTTAGGTAACAAATTTAATTTTTAAATAAGATTAAAAATATTAAATGAGATTAACTAACCACTTTAGTACATGTATTTTATTTATTTTTTGCCTATAAAAGAGACCGGAGAGAGTACAGGGAAAAACTATAATGCATGAGAAAACTAAACTGTACAGTAAAACTATATTGTATAATGAGAGAAAACTATAACTCACGGAAAAACTACGTTGCAAAATGTAGGGGAAAACTATAATGCAAAATTAAACTGCATGGGAAAACTAGATTGCAGAATGCAGGAGAAAAATTATAATGGGAAGGAAAACAACGATGCACGGGAAAACTAAATTGCAAAAGCTAAATTGCATAATGCAAGGGAAAACTATACTACATGAGAAAACTAGAATGCACTGGAAAACAACAATGCACGGGATAACTAGAATACAGAATGTACAAGAAAACTATAATGTATGGGAAAACTAGATGGTACGGGAAAACTATAATGAGCGGGAAAACTATATGCAGTGCACTAGCACAATATATACTAATTTAAAAAAATCATTCCATTTAAAAAAACGGTTTCATATGTTGAAGTTTATAACTAACCTTCACGAGGAGAAATGAGAAACAAATCAAATAGATTTTCAAGAGGGAAGAAAACAAAATCTGATAGATTAATATATTTTATAAACAAGGTTACCTCACACGAGAAAATGGGAGAAACAAATCCAATAGGTTTTCAAGAGAGAAAAAATATTATGATAGAGAAATATATTTTCTAAAAATAGTTAAATGTTATAGTAAAAGAGGGGAAAAAATAAAATAGATTTTCAAAAGAGAATTAAAACAAATAATTGGATATATAGATAAATATATTTTCTAAAAATGATAAAGTGTGCGTTTGTTATTGCTTATTTTGCTACAAAAATCATTTTTTAACTGAATAATCATTTTTTAAAACTTTTAGGGTGCGTTTGTTATTGCTTATTTTACTAAAAGATAATTTTTTTTAACTAAATAATCATTTTTTAAAACTTTTAGTGTGTTTGTCTTTTCTTTTGAAAATAATGAAAAGCATAAAAAAAAATCATTTTCAGGGTTAAAATGAAAAGCAACTTTTATTAGCTTTTGTAAAAAATTCAGTTTTTTTAACTCACCGCAAGTCATACAGTTTAAATATCTTGGGTCTATTATACAAAATGACGGAGAAATTGAGGGAGATGTAAACCATCGGATTCAATCAGGATGGTCGAAATGGAGGAAGGCTTCGGATTTTTTGTGTGATAAAATGGTACCTCTTACGCTAAAGGGAAAGTTTTACCGTTCAGCTATTAGACTGGCGATGTTGTATAGGACGGACTGACGGAGTGTTGGGCGGTAAAAAATCAACACAAGAGTAAAATAAATGTAGCAGAGATGAGAATGTTGCGCTAGATGAGCGGAAAAACTAGACGTGATAGGATTAAGAATGATAGCATTAGAGAGAGTTGGGGTAGCACCTATTGTAGAAAAGATGGTTGAATATCGACTTAGGTGGTTTGGGCATGTATGGAGGAGACCTTTCGATTATGTAGTAAGGAGAGTGAACTAGGTGGAGGGCAATCCAATAGCTAGAGGCAGAGGTAGGCCATGAAAAACTATAGGAGAAACTATTAAGAAAGATTTGGAGGCCAATGATTTAACTATTAACATGATTCATGATAGAACATTATGACGCCGTATAATCCATGTAGCCGACCCCACCTAGTGGGATAAGGCTTGGTTGTTGTTGTTGTTGTAAACAAACAAAAATCTGCTTCTGATTTTCTTTAAAATCTCTAAACATAATCACTAAATTATTTTGCGTTAAAACCATTTATTTTTTAATCTTAAACACACAGGCTCTTAGTGTGTTTGTATTTGCTTTCGAAAATAATGAAAAACATAAAAAATCATTTTCAGGGTTAAAATGAAAAGCAACTTTCATTAGCTATTGGAAAAAAAAAAAATCAATTTTTATAACTAACTACTGTTTAAAAAAATGATTTTTTTCATTGTAAACAAACACAACCCCGCTTCTGCTTTTCTTTAAAACTTCTAAAAATAATCACTAAATTATTTTGCATCAAAATCGTTTATTTTTTAATCTTAAACAAACAGGCTCTAACTCATACGGGAAAAGATGAGAAACAAACCAAATAAACTTTAAGGAAAAAACACTAGCATGTGAACAACAATGTTTTCGAGTACTTAGTTTTATTGTGTAATCTTTTATTGTATGAATAATATTTATTGAACGTAATATATATTCTTTCAACATATATTAATATTTTATAACTTTTATTATTCAAATTTATATGAGTAGATTGAAACAATATAAATAATATTTACACCTAATTAGAACAACATTTATATTTATAATTCTACGAAACTATATTTAAAATAAAATCTGATCCTATGTAGAATGTATCGCACCACAATGTCACAGTGCCATTCATCATATAATCCCGTGCAGGGCACGGACAAAAACACTAGCATTTCACATTTATGAACAAGAATACCATATAGTATGCTAACATGGAAGAATGGGAACCTCTTAAGATAAGACATGCAACATCCACTTAAAATTTCAAAAAATAATAAAATAAAATAATAAAATAATGGGTTTATTGAAGAAATGACAATAAAATTTGAAGCAATGGAAAAAATCATGGGAGAAATGAATAAAAATATTATCCAACTAATAGAAAATACTAACAAAATTACAAATTACACTTATAATAGAATACAAAGGGGACAAAATGAAATAAATAATATAAGAGATACATTAAATAATATAAGTAAAGGCAAGTAAATAGAAGAAAATAAAAATATCAAAAAAATTAAACAAGTTATTGAACAATTAGAACATCTTTAGAAGATGAAGAAAAGAATAGATGTATAACAATAAAAGATTTAGAAGAATTGCTAAAATCAAGAGAATTAGATAAAATAATAGTAAAACAAGAAACACATTTGGAACCATCAAAATTACCTAAACCAGTAACTTCATGGAGAGAATAAAAGATGAATATATGGAAACATTAAAGAAATCAAATGATTTAGAAGAAATTCAACAATTACTATAACAATTAAAAACACTAGTGCAATAAGTGCTTTTTACGTCAGTTAAAATTGATTTTTTACGTTAGAATACTGACTGACGTAAATACAGCTGACGTTAATAGTTACTATTTTAACGTCAGTTGAGAACTGACGTTAAATATAACACTATTAACGTCAGTTCCTTAACAAAACCGACGTTAAAATAAAACTATTAACGTCAGTTCTTTAATACAACGGACGTTGATTTTGTTAAAACTAACGTCAGTTGTTATAAAGAACTGACGTTAAAGGTTTAATTTTAACGTCAGTTGTAATAAACAACTGACGTTAATATAGTAATGTGTATTTTATAAAATACTATTAACGTCAGTTGTTTGATACAACTGACGTTAATAAGTTTTTTTTTTTTAAATTCAGTTTTAAAATATCACTCCCCTCAGCTATCCCTGCATTCAGTCCCAGTAACACAGAATATCACACACATTACAGAATTGCAAAGGAAAATTGAACAATGGGGGACTTAAAACCAAAACCCATGTATATATATAAATAAATTTTAGTTCCAATGTCTAAAAAACTAAACTATCTAAGGATATATATATACATGTTATTAATTAGTTTCTAAAGTCTAACAAAAAAACTATTTATCTAAGTAGTGCGGAGGTATGTTGGCAATTCCTTTTTCAGCCGCATACTTGAAGAAGAATTCGGCGAAGCGCATCCTCAAGTCTCTTAACTCATCTTGTTCAATAGGCGATTGGTCGATAAATGCCTAGACACGTTCAAATAATAACAATAACATCAATGCAAGTCATCTTCAAAACTATAATATATAATTTAACAAGTTGTTTAAATATTACCTTCTTCCATCCTTCCGTAATAGATGCGGAGACTATGTTCAGCATATGAAGCATCACATAATAGCCGCATGACCAACTGTCAGGTTGAAATCGAGACTGCCAACAAAATTAATTTCAACGTCAGTTGAATATACACATAAATTAGTAATTATAATAATAATTATTTGATAAATAAACTACCAAACCTTGAGGATGTTCCATGCAGGATTTGCTTTAGCCTTAGAAGTCCTACTTCTCCCGTTGGCGCAACTTATGCTACTCGCCTTGCCAAGCTATCATAAACAAATAATCATGTCGATCAATTAACAAACTCATTTATCATGTGCGTAATAAACTAAAAACAACTGATATTAAAACTTAAATTTAATTTAAGATTAGTTACTTACATATTTACAGCTTCCACCACCTTCGGTGGCGGATCATGGTGGAGAGAGCAGAAGAATATGACAGTATGCCTAGACGGGTGAAGTACCAACAACTGCCAATGGTCATTCATACAGTAGGGAGCCAGATATAATTCTTTCGGATTGTCTCCCAACAACTTCCCTATGTATTTACTCAATGCATCGCCAGCAAAGAACTCGGGCACAAGGATTGACAGATCTAAGAAACCGTAAACTGATGCAACGTCCTTATCAAGCTGAAGACGATGGAGATACCTAAGATATGAAAAGGGTGTGGATGTTAATTACATAATATATATATTGAAATTAAAATAAATTATTAAATGGAAAAATACCAAAAATAAATAAGTTATAAAATTAAAATTAACTTACGTGCACGGTAGACCGATGACATTCTTGTTCATCCAGACGTTATTTCGCGAGCGTTCCGAGAGATCGTCACCAACGAAGGAAAATATCCTCTCTTGATTTGGGCGTGCCACCCATCCATCGTGCTCCAATGGACATTCAAAAATCTCATACGAATAATCCTCACCAAGTGAGAACAAACGAGTGATAGGTGACAGCGGCACCGACGTCGACTTGGCCTTCAGTTTAGGAAAATAAAATATATAAGTTTTTGATAATTAAAAAAACACAAGTAATTATTTGACTATTTTGGACATTAATAATGAATAAATACCTTTGCTAACATTTCGAGCTCACGTCGTTTGGAGTCCAACTCAAGCTCACGCCTTTTCATTTCCAACTCATGCTCATGGCGTTGGACTTCCAACTCCCGCTCCTTAGCTGCCAACTCATCGTCCTCCACATGTGCCATACTAAAACTCTCTTTTGTGCTCACATGTGAAGCGTTGGCAAGCCTTGCGGTGTCCTGGGATGTACCGACGGAGGAAAGCTCTCTGGCAAGCGCCTGCTTGAATTCTGGGTTGGCTATTAAGCCTTGCATCAGATGTGATGTAATATCTGGGTTGGTCATGAGGTGCTGAGTAATGTCAGCCAAAATTGATGCTTCATTGACCACCCGCTTTCGTGAAGCAGACTTGCCATAATATTGTTTGATGGTCACGTTCCCAGGAACACCGAGAACCCGACCAGGATGGTCTTTCTTGCCTAGAGCGATCATCAAGACGCCCCGCCGTCGGAAGGGACGAATGCGCCCTGGGAGGATTTTGCTTTAAGATCCATCTACAATGAAAAAAAATGAAAAAACGTGAAAGTGAAAAGTGTTGCAAGTATCTATACAAATATCAATTGAAATCAAGTTAATTATTTACTTACAATCTTATCTGCCACTTCGCGAGTGGCATCAGCTTTAAAAGATCCCGCCTTTGTCATGCGGCCGGCTAACCAGACAGCCTCGCGGTCGATGTCCGACGGAGGACTTGATGGTGTGCCCTCAGGCACATCTCCTCTTTCAATCCTAGCAGAGTGCTCTTCCTGCTTCGCCCTCAGCCTATCCGCCATCATCTGCTTGATCCGAGTATGGTACCCACCCTGAGACATGGTGTGGCGGTGGACGTTCTTCGCCTGATTCTGCCGACCCTTATTTGCCTTAGCCTATTCAAACAAAAACACATAATTAAATATAGTTAAATGATCTATAATAAGCATACAAAATTAACTTAATCAACCAACCTGAAATTCTTCATCCCGTCGACTCTCTGGCAAACATATCCCAAGTATCCCGATCAATCCAGGGGATAATCCGAGAACATTTTATCAAGCCGCTTCTTCCCGGATAGATAGTACCTGGTAAGATCATGCTTGAACCCATTCCAACGCTTTGATGCCATTTTCATACATTTATGACGATGATCCTCGTCATTTGGCACGATCAAGCTACCTACACATTAGATACATATATAACAACTGGATGAATTATAACTCGGATAATTATCCGATAATGTAAATCAAACGAATGTAAAGGTAAAATACCGTGATAGCCTCCCAAATCGATCCTTAACGCTACGTGGAACGTCATTCCGATGGTTGTAGTTGATGCTTACGTCTTTGCTTCGCTTGTAGAAACACCCACTTATTAAATTCTTTAGCACGGGGTCCCCGGGCATTTAGATTAGCATCGAAGGACACCTCAAGCTTCATCCCGCTCTTCCTGTCCTTCTCTAGTTTCTTCAACGAGGTGGCTCCTCTACCCCGTTTCCTATGAGCCTGTGATGTCCGTATGGACAAAAAAAAATGATAAAATAGAGGGTTGTAACATTATAAACTTACATTAACAAGAAGGACTAAAGACAAGTATATAACATGCATGTAAACTTACACTAGAATCAGCAGGCGTAGGCGTGATCGGGTCTGCGAAACCCCAACAAGTGTCCTCCCGTGCATGTGGGCTATCCGACCGATCCATATGTATGCCTGTTCAAAAACAATATATATGTATTAACATAGGTTATAACTCAAAATAAATACAGAAGTATAAATAAAAATAACTAGATAGGTCCTGTTGATATACAAAACATCTATATATCCAATATAAGGACAATACGGGAGATTGAAAACTATAGTTTTTGAACATTGCCAAGCACTGGTCACGGCCTGGCCGTGATGTCCATCACGGCCGTAACGTGCCAACTGAATCAAACCCTCATATGCAGAACTGATCACGGCCGTGACAGATCAACCAGCAGAGCAACATGCACTCAAAACCAAAAATAGAGACATTCCAAACAACTCAAACTCACGGTTTAAAGTTACACCTACTGAGACTACAGTTTCAACATACACTCAAAACCAAAAATAGAGACATTCCAAACAACTCAAACTCACAGTTTCAAGTTTCAACTACTGAGACTACAGTTTCAAACCAGCAGAGCAACATGCATGCACTCAAAACCGTGAATAAAAAAATGTGCCCTAATTAAAGACTCACCAGAAATAGGCGCTCGCGTGGTGGTGGGGGGGAAGCTCGAGTGGTGGCCAACGTTCGATGTGGTTACTGAGAGCAGAGGGACAAGGAGAGTTAGTGCGCGGGAAGGCCGGGGGGAAAGAGAGATGTCAAGTAATTGCAAAGAAGGAGCGGGAAATACAGAGTTAGGGGTTAAGAGTGTACCTCACGGTGGTGGCGAAGAAGCCCTCCCGGTGGTTCCGGTGGCGATGAGCGCGCGATTAGGGCAGAGTGAGAGCGAGAGTGATGGTAGAGCATGAAGAAAAGAGAAAAGACGTAGAGAAGTGGAGAAGGCGCGCGGGGTAAACGTTATAATTAAAATAAAACAACATTTTACGTCGCTTTTGGTAAAACCTGACGTTGAAGATCATATATTTAACGTCGCTTGTCTTAATAAACCGACGTTAAAAACTCTCACACTTCTTACGTCGGTTGTTAGTAATAATCGGCGTTAAATGTCACATATTTAACGTAAGTTGTATTAAGAAACTGACGTTAAAAACACTCACAACTTCTTACGTCAGTTGTATTACACAACGGACGTTAAAGGTTTATTAGTTTCTGCAGAAACATTCAATCCCTTGACTACTGTGCTACTTACCCATTCACCTTTGTACCTAATCCTCTTAATGAGCATTAAGTTTATAGATAAGTTTTCAAGAAAATCAGAATAACGTAGGAACTTCATCCACTTTGCTCCTATAAATAGCTTCCTAGCTTCCATCTCCTTTTAATTAATTTTCTGCTTCACAATATGGCTCTGCCGTGGAGATTAACTTCATCACTCTTTCTTCCTATTCCTAGACTCAAAGGTCTTTGTCTTAATGGTCAAACAACTTCTGAGTTTGTTTAAATTACATTGCATGGATATTAAGGTTGGGTGAATCACGTAATGTGATTCTCTCACTTTATTTCATCCCCGTCATCCCTTTCACTTTGCTTTGGAAGCAAGTGATTGTGGATTCAAGATGATGCATCAAGGAACTCCACTGAAGAAGAAAGATGCAAAGATCCATTTCACTTTGCTTTCGCTGCTAGTGACTGAGGATTTACTTTGCATCTTGGAATTCAAGTGAGGGAGGTGATGCATCCATTGGAGTTTCTGATGACAGGACTAAGAAGAAAATGATGTTGATGCAGAAATTTTTTTATATTTTAGGGCTATGTTGCAGAAATTTTTTATCTTTTAATCATGTAATTTAACTTATGAATCGCTTCAATTAATGTCATATGATTTGATTATACATATAACTTGTTTTATGTTAAGTGTTTATTTATTTTAATTTGCACAATAATTTGTTTACTAATTCAAGCTAATTAATAAAAATTAAAAATAAACTTGTATAAAAAAAGGTTTAGAAATAAACTGCAGTACTATATGGAGTGATCTGCGTTAAGAGGGACAACAGGGACATGACAACCAATGAATAATTATTTACGTCGATTTTATTTATAGAACTCGACGCAAATAGTTTACCCACCACCTCATTTTTAACGTCAACTTATTTGATGACTGCCAAGTTCCCGTGATATTAATTACATTATTTCCAATATTCATTCTGCACGTGTATAATATATAGGATTATTTACGTCGCCTATTTATTTAATCGAAGTAAAAATCAAACTTTTAACGCCGGTTGTATAAAAACCTGACGTTAACAATTAATATTTTTTATTAAAAACACTTTTAACGCCGTCGTTTTTAAAAACGGCGTTAAACGTGTCTGCAAAAACATTCATTCCATTGATCATCTTGTGCTACTTACCCATGCACCTTGTAACTCAATCCTCTTAATGAGCATTAAGTTTATAGGTATGTTTTCAACAAAATCAGAATAGCTTAGTAACTTCATCCCCTGCTCCTATAAATAGCTTCCTTCCATCCTTTTAATTTTCTCGCTTCACAATATGGCTCTGCCGTGGAGATTAACTTCATCACTCTTTCTTCCTATTCCTAGACTCAAAGGTCTTTGTCTTAATGGTCAAACAACTTCGAGTTTGAGTAAATTACATTATATGGGTGATAAGTCCGAGTAAATTACATTATGTGAGTTGCTCACCTTATCACCTTCCGGAGAATCACTTCTTGGAGGGCTAATCGGTGCTCGGGGTCACAGTTCCAAAACCTCAGCTTTGGCGAGGCAAGTGACCGTCTTGGAAGTCTCTGGAACCACCGCCTTTGCTTGAAACGGATCTGTGCACCTGTTTTTGCCTCTCTCTTGAGCTCTCTCATGCCCCCCAGTTTTCTGAGGTCTTCGGAGTATATATAGTTTTCCCTTTGGCATATTTCATAAAACTCTCTGATGGGATGTAGCTTTAATGTTTAGGATTTTAAACCCTTTCAATGTAACTTTTTATAGGATTTTAAACCCTTTCAATTTAACTTTTTATAGGATTTTAAACCCTTTCAATCTTCTCATCGATCGATCAGTATTACACTTCATGAATGAGATCCGGTTTGGGTTATTGACTCAACTTATACTTCGCACATATATTTTAGTTTTCAAAACAGAAACACAAAACATCAAAGCAATTCATGTGAAACTGAAACTTTGAGGAAGGCAATGCGGAAGGAATCGTATACTAGATAAAAAAAATTATTAAAATAACTTTTAACGTCTATTGATGTAGGGACTGACGTTATAAGTAAGTCTCTTCACTTTTAACGTCAGTCCTTAAAACAACTGACGTTAAAATTGAATTAATGAAGCCTGATATTTACAAAACTGCCACCGCCTCCTTTTTAACGTCTAGCTTTTGGTTAACTGACGTAAACATTTACCGTCTAATGTATATTTTCCACTAGTGAAATAATTGAAGAAGAACATGATCAAATACAAAAAATAGATCCCATAGACCAAGTAATAAAAGAAAATGATGAAAACGAAGAAATTATTTTAAACTATAGTTCAACCTCAGAATTTGGTAAAAATTATATAAAAATGGAAAAATGAGAATATAGTGTAACAAAGCCCAAAAGAAAATGGGAAGAATATAAATATACTCCCGATGGAGCATGGGATAAATACGAAGAAGAAACGATGTATAAAAAAGGATATGCAAGAAAAAATAGTAAATGGACAAAATTTCAAGAAGAATTTAAACCTCATTATGAATCCACTAGAATAGAAAATGTATTAAATATCGATTGTGCAAGAAATAAAGAAGATGTATTAATACAATGGACCAATGAAATGATATTACTAATGGCAATCGATGAAACCGATGAAAGATTTAATAAACTAAATATAACGGATGTAAAAAACTTTTTAACATTTAAAACAACAGGAAATGTACAAAGATTTTTACTTAGCATTAAAGATGAAGCTTGGCAAAGACATGCAAGATTAGTAAACAATAACCAAGATTTTGCCCAAATGGTTATGGCTATGATCTATCAAGAATTTATAGGATATACTATGTTTAATCAACAAGAAAAAACAAATAAATTCTTACATGAAAAAGCTAAAACTCATCTAAATAAAATGCAAATATGTGACATGTGTCAAAAAGAAAGCTTTATTTGAATACGAAAAATATTATTATCAATTGAATAAAGAAGCAAAAGAAACTTATAAATACATCTTTATAAACAAGCTACCATATCCCCTTAACTCGAAAGTAAAGAAATTATGGGAATCTAGACAAGATGAAACGGCTAATACTTTAGGAGGAATTATTCAAACCATATACCAAGAATTAAGAGAACAATGTTTAGCAAGAGAAACAATAAGACAATTAAATAGAGGAAGTAATACAATCTGTTGTGATATTCCAGAAATGGAAAAACCAGGAAATTCTGGTTGTAACAAAACAATAAGAAAAAAAATATTATAAAAAACCAAAATTAAAAAGAACATTACCAAGAAAGAAAACATATTATAAAAATAATAAGAAAAAATTCTTTAGAAAAAAGAAATCAACACCAAGGAAATATTACCCGAAAGGTAAAAGGAAATGTATTTGCTGGATATGCAATGTTAAAGGACATTATGCAAATAAATGCCCTCAACGAAAAGAGCAAGACTTTAAAGAAAAATCAAAAATAATAAAGCAAGTATACCGAATATATGAACTTCAACCATTGGAAGAATAATTAACTGATACTGATGAAAGAATATATGAATATCTTGAAGATGAATTATCTTCAGAAGAAACAAAATCCGAATAATACTTATATAAAAATAATAGTAGAAAAAAGTAAAAGAGAAACTGAAGCATATATAGATACTGGAGCCCGTATTTGTCTAGCAACGAGAGCATTGTTTGACAAATGGGAAAAATTAGAAAAACCTGTCAAAATACAAATTGCAGATGGATCAATACATCCACTACATTGGGTGGTAACACGAATCACATTAATCATATAAGAAAAATTATTTGTAGTACCAACAATATATCAACAAGATACCAACATCGATATGATTGCTGGCAATAATTTTTTAAGATTACATGCACCATTTTCCCAGTATGTAGAATATATATATCTAAAACACCATATATTTATCAAAAGTAAAAAAGAGAAATAATTAATATCCCAATTATTTACTTTTCTGAATGTATTTATTCTAAAAAAATCAGAGCTTAACAAGTTGAACCGTGGTGAGTTAGTCAACAAAATAGGTTTAAAAATTCGCCAAGTATTAATAAACTTAGAACCAAATAGAAGAATACCCGCTCATATAGAGGAACTTTTAAACTAAGTCAGTAGTGAAAATCCACTAGATCCTGTTGGAAATTCAAGTGTGAGTGGTTAGTCCCACATTGGCTGGGAATGAGCTAAATGAATGATATATAAGAGAGGTGACCCATATACTCAATGCCTTAAGGTTTTGGGTGGAGATGTGATGTCCTGGCCTCTTGGTAGTCCCGTTCATTAGCCCATTGTTGCTCCCGGTGCTCCTCGAACTCCCCAACAAGTGGTATCAGAGCCATGGTTTGGCCTGATGGTGGAGCGGGAGTGGATCCAGGTGTATTGGATCCTTGTATCGAAAGTCTTCCTAACCAAGGTGGAGTCAGGTGGCGTGTCTCGTTGGTTGGTAACGGCGGTGCAAGTATAGTGACGTGGGAGACTCACACTCGAGGGGGAAATTGTTAGAAATTCAAGTGTGAGTGGTTAGTCCCACTGTAACGCACTTTGTTACATTAGTAATCCCAATATAAAATCAATAAAAATCCTTTGAAACATTTAATTAAAGCATAAATCTCATAAGAAGAAAAAAAATTTAAAAATATTTATAGTCTGAAAATACCTCATATTAAATAATGTAGTAATAAAGTATCCAAGTAATGAATATAAATATAAATCCACACGTTCGAATAATAAATAAAAACCAAAAGCCTCAAACCCTGGCGTCTAATTACAATCTAATAAAAATAATACGTAAAACAAAGCACGTCGCCAGCATAGTGCTTTCAACCATACTACATTACTAACCAACTAGGTAATAATAGATGACTCCTTAGATCTCTGGGTCCTCGACAGCGATGCCCTCTGTTTCTGAAAACAACACTTATAATGAGATATAAAATCCCAGTGATCAACAATACAGTTTTATAAAATATTTTCGAAAATAGTATTGTTCTCAGCCGCGCGCGGTGACCGGAAAAACTGTCCATGGCACCCACTAATTTTCCAAAATAATATAAAAGAAAATACTTTTAATAGCAATAATAATCTCATCAACTCGATAGCATATAACGTAACAACAACTTATCTCAATGTATTACATTCCATATACCAAGTAAATTCTGTTTTAATCCAAATGGCCCGAAGACCTCCTAATTAAATTGGTCTCTTGTCGGCATGCCATAAATTCACACATCACATGACATTGGCATCCCATTGCCCACCCCTACTCACGAGGAGTGTTTCGATATCACCCTCATGTCAGGGACATTTCCATTTCTATACCTCCCATGTGCACATGGCGGTATTTCTCCCTTTTCGACACCTCAATACGTGGCGGTGTTGCTTTCAATACCTTTTTTAGGTGGTATTGCTTGTTTTCGACATCCCAATCACATGGCGATGTTACTTTCGATACCCCATTAAGGCGGTATTACTCTTCGATACCCCTATCATAGGTGGTATTGCGACAAACATCATACAACTCAACATAAGGCATAAATTTCATATCTCATACATGTAACAACTTATTTACCATAAATTAAATATTTAATCTTATTACGCATACCAAATAGACTCATATCATGTCATCAAGTAATTTTTATAACTACACTATGACAACCACGAACATCAAGACATAATATATGTCATCAAGCATATCATTCAACTAGTACAAATATCAATCATGTATTTCATGCCATCAATAACAAGAGCAAATACTCAATTTAACAAATTTTTGTTTTAATTGAAAACCCCCGATTTTAAAATTTAGGTTGGTGATATCATTCATATATTCAATTCAAATTCCAAAAAAAAAACCTATGAGGTAAACCCTTCCACACACATACAAACAATTATACCATGGAAAGTGTTCACAAGAAGTGTTGTTACTTACCTCTCAAAGACTCCAAAATACCCTAAAAATTATTTATTATAAAAGGTAGTGCCTTTCTAAAAATTCTTCTTCCGTTCACTGGTGTTTTTGGATCTGTGTGTTGATATAGTTGCACTGCCCAAGAAAAGAAACGCCTTTCTCCCTTCCTAGGTGATTGTGCGGCGCGCAACTCTCCACCTTCCTCACTCTGACGTGATTGCTTAACATAAGCATATATATGTTTTTTTAATTATTATTTAAAAAACCCATGTACGACTACTTCTTTGGCAAAATCCAATATTAATAGTGGTGTACTTGGGCTTGTTAACGTGAACAGCCCGTGAACACTTATCATTAACTAAGTAGTTTTTTTTTAATTTTCCATTCTTTATAATAATTAGGTAATTTCAATAAATTTTTATACTATCAATTTTTTATATTAAATCTCTTAATTATATTCTATTTACACTATACATTTTGTAACTTAATTTTTGTAAAAAATTAATTGTATTGGAATTTTAGGATGTTACACCCACATTGGCTAGGAATGAGCTAAATGAAGGATATATAGGAGAGGTGACCCATATACTCAATACCTTAAGGTTTTGGGTGGAGATGTGGTGTCCTGGTCTCTTGGTAGTCTCGTTCATTAGCCCATTGTTGCTCCCGGTGCTCCTCGAACTCCCCAACAAGATGATTGTTGGAATTCAAGTGTGAGTGGTTAAGTCCCACATTGGCTAAGAATGAGCTAAATGAAGGATATATAAGGGAGGTGACTCATATACTCAATGCCTTAAGGTTTTGGGTGGAGATGTGGTGTCCTGATCTCTTGGTGGTCCTGGTCATTAGCCCATTGTTGCTCTCGGTGCTCCCCGGACTCCCCAACAAGTGGTATCAGAGCCATGGTTTGGCCTGATGGTGGAGCGGGAGTGGATCCAGGTGTATTGGATCCTTGTATCGAAAGTCTTCCTGACCAAGGTGGAGTCAGGCGGCGTGTCCCGTTGGTTGATAACGGCGGTGCAAGATTAGTGATGTGGGAGACTCACACTTGAGAGGGAGATTGTTGAAATTCAAGTGTGAGTGGTTAAGCCCCACATTGGCTAGGAATGAGCTAAATGAAGGATATATAAGAGGGGTGACCCATATACTTAATGCCTTAACGTTTTGGGTGGAGATATGGTGTCCTGATCTCTTGGTGGTCCTCAGATCCAAATATCGTAAGCATTTGGCACCAGCTTTTTATGTAGAAAATCATAATGAAATAAAAAGGGGAAAAAGAAGGATGGTAATTAATTATAAACAAATAAATGATGCAATGGAAGGTGATGCTTATTTTCTTCCAAGAAAATATTTAATTATTGAACGAATTAGGAATATGAATTGGTTTAGTACCTTTGATTGTAAATCAAGATTTTACCACATCAGATTATCTGAAGAATCTAAAGCATTAACAACATTCAGTGGTCCTCAATGTCAATATGATGGAATGTACTTCCAATGGGAATGAAGCAGTCACCAGGAATTTTTCAACGAAGAATGGATTCAATACTCAAAGAATTTAAAGATTTATGCCTTATATATATTGATGATATCTTGGTCTTTACTAATAACGATTTAGATGATCATTTTAACAAAGTAAAATTAGTGCTTAATAAATGTTTAGAACATGGAGTAGTCCTAAGCAAGAAAAAAACGATATTAGCTCAAAATAAAATTAATTATTTAGGTCTAGAAATTGAGAAAGGAAAAACTCTAATGCAAAAGCATGTGTTGGAAAAATTAAGGAATTTTCCTATCAAATTAAAGAAAAAAGAATTACAAAGATTTCTTGGATTACTAACATATATTTATAGCAGAGGTTTCATCAAGGATATTGCAGGTGAAAGGAAAGCACTTCAGTAAAAATTAAGGAAAGATGCCCTTTGGTCATGGACCAAGGAAGACGAACCAATTATCAAAAAAATGAAATTAATATGCCAGGATCTTCCTGAGCTATATCATTCATCGGATGATGATCTAATTATTATAGAAACCGATGCATCTAATGACCGTTGGGGAGGAGTCATGAAAGCAAAGCCCCCAGGGAAAAAGAAAGAATTACTATGTTGATACGCTTCTGGAACTTTTTCAGATAGCGAAATTAATTATCCAATACATGAAAAAGAAACTCTAGCCCTAATCTGAATGTTAGAAAAGCGTCGGATCTATGTACTAGATAAAGAATCATTGTTCGGACTGATTCAACTTATGTTTCAGGTTTTAAAAATATTAACCATAAAGGAACCTAAAAGCAAGGAAGATTAATCCGATGGCAAATGAAGCTATCTGAATACAATTACTCAATGTCCCATATTAAAGGAGAAAAGAATGTCCATACAGATATCTTATCCAGAGAATGGAGCGAGGCACAGCAGAATTATTGAAGCAGCAGTACCAGCTCAAAAAAGCACTTGAAGAACAAAAGCTGAAGGAATTAGATCTAATTAAATCAGATTTAAAAGTACTGGAACTCCAAATGCAAGTAGAAGGACTTTTGGAAAGAAGAATCCCAAATGAGATCAAGGAAGCAGCTCGAAAAGAAATAAATAAATGGTATGTTGTCTTTAACGGCCCAATGCCAGGAATCTATGATGATTGGTACGAACCAGTCCCTCATTGTCAAGGAATATAAGGAGTTCATCATCAAGCATTTCCAACCAAAGAAGAAGCAGAAAAAGCTTTGAAGATTTCTCAAGAAAATGAAAAAACAAGGAAAGGAAAAGAAGTCCAAAATGTAAGTAAGGAGATTTATCTCGGACCCAGAACTTACTCGGGAACAACACAAATAATAAAAACAGAAACAAAAAACACTATGAAGATTCTAGGGAGAATTCCAACCTCCTTAAATAATTACCCAATAATTACCAAAAAAGATCGTGAATTACTAGTTCAATTTTCCGAAGAAAAATTTATGAACACCTTAGAAGACTAACTAACTAGAACGAAAAAGAAAAAATCAATTGTTTCTATATGATTGATAGAAATGTCTACGGACTAAAAACAATAATTACACTAGGAGCAACCTCAGCTCTGACATTCAATATGTTTCAATTTGGATTAATTGAGTGTCTTTATCCAAGCAAGAGTCTCGAAGATATTAATCTGTTCCCACATTACTTCAAAGAAGCAGTTCAATTATACAAGAAGAAGGTAGTTGGAGAAAGAATTATTTATTTAAAGTTCTACTCAGCATACTCAGACTTCCAAACAAAACAGTCAGCCAAGCATTTCGCCTTCATAGGCATAAGCAACAATTGTAACATCCCAAAATTGTAATGTGGTCTTTTTAATAAAATATTAAACTAGTAAAATTTTAGTGTAGGCTAATTTTATAAAAAAAAAAAAGGTAAAGAGATGGAGCAAATGAGTAATTGAAGAGTACAACACTTACATGATCTCGACCCATTCAATTTGAATATTGGTTTGGTCAAATATATGTCCCAGTGCAAGAAAGCTACAAAATTTAAAGGGTTGTCTTTTTAATTAAAAATTCAGCACGAAGATGAAAGAATAATGTTAAAAAAATGTATACTGGGGTTTAAGCCTTGATTTGGTTATTAGTGAGAAAAATAAGAAACGTGAGAGTTTGAGCTTGGAATAGGAAGTGGGAGCCCACACTAGAATTGAAAATTATGGAAGCCTTATTTTAAATAGAGTCACACTCCAACCTAGCAGTATGCGTAACTAGGGAAAGACATATAGCGCCGCACGAATAAAAAAGGAGAGCAGTGTCGCAGCGGGGGAAAAAGTTTTCTAACTTGAAGATGATTGATTTAAAGGGTATCGTTTTTGGGTTATTTGGAGGTCTACAAGAGGTGAGTAAAAACATCTTTATTCATCCTTTCATGGTATAATTAATTTTAGAGTTCTTAATTCTTGATTTGGGGTTCTTAAAATACTTTGATATTATTTGATGAGTTGATATAATAAATATATTTTCTCTGAATTTATAAAAAATGGTTTTACTTTTGAGTTATTGTATTCTGCCTGCGTCAAATTCTCATATGCTTCATGTGTGAGTCCTACTCCTATATATTTTGCTAAGGCCAATAATTTTGTTAAGGATTCGGTTAAAGCCAATTTCCTCTACGCATGAGATTTTTTGTTAACGCCAATTATTTTGTTAAGGCCAATTTCCTCTCTGACGCATGAATTATGTGAGTTTATATATATATATATATATATATATATATATATATATATATATATATATATATATATATATATATATATATATATATATAATTCTTTACTATTTGAATATAATATTGTCACACTTAAATTATTATTGTTAAATATATATATATATATATATGTTTGATTTATATGAATTGTGGTTGAATGGCATGTTAGATGATGCTATATTGTTGTCTTAGTATGACATAATATAATTGTTATTGAGCATAGAGTTTGAGAACCTTGATAGTCATCTGGGATGACATAGTGCATTATGCATGAGTTGGTCATCGCCTTCCAGAAGGTATGACGTCGGTATACATTCTATTCCGGGAATAGGATGGAGATATCACCATTTGGGATGGGTTATCAGATAATTAAAATATTCACATCTGGGATGGAATATTAGATACCTCCATCGGGGATGGAGATGGCAGTGGGATGCCATTGCATGGATATGAGCTAATAGACCTTAGTGAATCTGGGATTCACACCGGTTCTGGAAACCAAAGAGTCAAGTCAAGTGATTCTGGGAATCACCGAGTCATGTTCATGGAGTTGTATTGCATAGAGTTTGCATGGTGAATATGATTAACTGTAATGAGATGTGACCGTGGTTGGTTTTATGAGCTTGTGGCTTAAATGTTTGACATTGATTAATTTATACGTTATTATTTTGGAGATTTATTATATTTATTATTTTGAAAATTAGCGGGTACCATGGATGTTTTTTCGGTTACCGCGCCGGCTGAGAACAATACTATTTGCGAAAATATTTTTACAACTTGGTTTTATTCACTGGGATTATATCTCATTAAAAGTGTTGTTTTCAGAGCACGAGGACGACGTCACGGAGACTTGAAGACTTAGTGAATTTTTATTATTTATTATCTAGCTTGGTTAGTACTTTTTGAAATAAAGAGCCGTTTGTGGCTAGACACGTTTATTTTATTTATTTTTAACATTGGGTTAATTTTAGTAGACGCCCGGGTTTTGAGGTAATTCGTTTTTATTTATCACTAGTGCAATAAGTGCTTTTTACGTCAGTTAAATTGATTTTTTACGTCAGAATACTGACTGACGTAAATACAGCTGACGTTAAAAATTAAAATTTTAACGTCAGTTGAGAACTGACGTTAAACATAAAACTATTAACGTTGATCGGTTCTTTAAGACAACGGACGTTAATTTTGTTAAACTAACGTCAGTTGTTTTACACAGCTGACGTTAATAGTGTACTGTATATTTTATAAAATATTATTAACGTTAGTTGTTTGATACAACTTATGTTAATATTTTTTTTTTAAATTCAGTTTTAAAATATCACTCCCCTCAGCTATCCCTGCATTCAGTAAATATCCCAGTAACACAGAATATCACACACATTACAGAATTGCAAAGGAAAAATGGAACAATGATCCATATGTATGCCTGTTCAGAACCAATATATGTTTATTAACATAGGTTATAACTCAAAATAAATACAGAAATATAAATAAAAATAAATGTATACTAAGTTTAAACTACCTATATCAATATCCCTTCGTGATGATCATCACGAGTGGCATGTACATCGTCCACCTATGTCTCCTCGATTATAGTAGGCATGTTTGTTGAAAAAGAAGGAGTCTCAGGAATATCAAGATTTGAATCTTGATTTTCATCACTACCATTATACATGCTTTTTCCTTGGAGAACCACGGACAACCTTTTGTTAGAAGGATCAGTGATGTAGAACACTTGTTTTGCTTGGGAAGTCATTATGAAAGGCTCATTTATATGACCTAACTTGTTGAGGTCTACCAATGTGAACCCCAATTCGTCGGTTTGTACACCACCGTTACTATCAACCCACTTACATTTGAAAACTGGCACCGTAAGCTTAGTGTAATCGAGCACCCAAATATCTTCAATATATCCAAAGTAAGGTGTCGGTGCTTTAACGGGTTTTGTGTCCTTTGCACTAGAGAAGTGCATTGCTTCGGCCACGATCATAACCCCATTATTTTGCATGGTACTCTTGTTATCTTGTTCCTTTGTATAAAAGGAAAAGTTATTTATGTCGTATCCGCTCCAACATATGGCGTTGAAGCTAGGCCCACGTGCTAGCCATCTTACGTCATCAGAAGTAGTACTACCATCCTTAAGCATTTCTACCTTGAACCATGGTAAGAAAGTCTTGTTATGCTTGTTCAACAACCACCTTTCGCCCATTCGAGGGTTTTCTTGATTGACTTTTCTTTTATGTTCAAATAAGAAAGGCTGAACACATTTGATGTTGTTCAATACATATAAATGTGCTTGAAGCACTTCCTCCCGATCCTTGCTATTAATTCTTAAGCCATGTGTACCCTTACCTTGACATCTGATCTCATCATGCCGAGGCTTAGGAACCCCTATAGGATCCGTGTTATGAAGGTAGTCCGAACAAAACTCAATAGATTCTTCTACAACATACCTTTGAACAATAGATGCTTCCGGACGATGAGGATTCTTCATGTACCCTTTCAAGATCTTTATGTAGCGATCAACTGGGTACATCCATCTCAAAAAAACCGGCCCACATAATCTAATCTCCCTCACCAAATGAACAATTAAGTGAACCATTATGTCGAAAAAGGAAGGAGGAAAATACATCTCCAATTGGCACAAGATTGTAGCAGCCTCAACTTCCAAGTCATCCAACATACGGGGGTCAACGACTTTGCTACATATAGAATTGAAGAATGAGCACAACCGAGTAATGGCATGTCTCACATTTTTTGGAGCAATACCACGAATAGCAACGGGCAGAAGTTGTTGCATCAAGATGTGACAATCATGAGACTTTAAGCCAACCAATTTAAGATCGCTAGAGACAAGCCTCTTCATATTTGAAGAGCAACCATGTGGAACTTTGATGCCCTGAAGACACCCGCAGAAACTTTCTCTCTCTTTTTTTGACGAAGTATGACATGCTGGCGGCAAATAAGTCCGCTTACCATCCTCAACAACTGGAGCTAACTGCTCTCGTATACCCATAGCAACGAGGTCGAGACGAGCATTCACACCATCCTTTGTCTTACCCTGAATGTTGAGAAGCGTCTCGATCACACTATCACACACATTTTTCTCCACATGCATCACATCAATGCAGTGTCTGACATCAAGCTTACGCCAGTATGGAAGATCAAAGAATATCGACCTCTTCTTCCATATGTTTTTCTCAGCAGCTTTACCTTTCTTTTTGGACTTACCGAATATAACATCGATGCCCTTTACCCTCTGATAAACATGCTCTCCAATTAAGGCCGCCGACGCTTCTTCTGTCTCTTGGCATCCATTAAAAGCTTTTTTCATCTTACGATATGGGTGATCATGTCTAAGAAATCTCCGATGCCCAAGGTAAATCGTCTTCTTTCCATGATGCAACTGAGTGTAGCATGTGCCTTCTTCACATATAGGGCATGCTTTATGCCCCTTGACACTGTACCCGGACAAGTTACCGTATGCTGGAAAGTCGTTGATGGTGCAAAATAACATGGCACGAAGCTTGAAAGTCTCATGAGAATACCCATCAACTACATCAACACCTTCCACCCACAGCATTTTCAAGTCTTCAATCAAGGGACCTAGATAAACATCTAAGTCATTTCCCGGTTGCTTTGGGCCCGAAATCATCATAGACAACATCATGTATTTGCGCTTCATGCACAACCAAGGGGGCATGTTGTAAATTACCAACAGAACAGGCCATGAACTATGAATACTACTCATGTTACCATAAGGATTCATTCCATCCGTAGCAAGTCCAAGCCTTAGGTTTCTTGGCTCATCGGCGAAATCCGGAAACATAGTATCGATATTCTTCCATTGCATAGAATCAGCAGGATGACGAACCTTTCCATCACGTTTCCTCTCATCATTATGCTATCTAAGATTCTTCGCATCTTTCGCATTGGCAAACAATCGCTTGAACCTTGGAATTATTGGAAGATACCACAACACCTTCGCAGGAGGACCCTTTTTTCTCACATCATCAAGATCATCACCACCCTTCACTTTGTATCGTGATAACCCACATTTGGGGCAATCGTGATTGTCTTCATGAACACCGGTGTACAATATGCAATCATTGGGGCATGCGTGTATCTTCTTATACTCCATACCCATTGGACACAATACCTTCTTGGCCTCATAGTTACGGTCAGGCAATGTGTTGTCCTCCGGAAGCAAGTATTTCAACACTTCAAGCAATTCCGTGAAGCTTTTATCGATCCAACCATTTCTCGCCTTCACACAAACCAATTTTAGCACCGCCGACAACCGTGTATGAGTAGTACACCCTGGATATAAAGGCTTATCCGCATCACCGCACAACCTAGCATACACATGAGCTCGATGAAAAGATTCTTGTCCAATATCACGGATCATGTCCTCTACTCGATCATCCTCCATATCTACGTCAACGTCCTCACTTTGGGAGACACTTGCCGTACTACTCAACAACACATCACCATGCCATATCCATCTTGTATAACTCAAGCAAATCCCTTCACAGATCAAATGAGTACGTATATCCTTCACCGTACATTTCCTCGTATTCAAACACTTGGCACAAGGACAACAGAACATTCCATTACTATTAGGAACATTCCTTTGAGCAAATTCTATAAATTCTCCCACCCTCTTCAACTACTCAGCACTAGTGCGCTTACAAACCATCCAACTACGATCCATAACTAGATAGCTCCTGTAGATATACAAAACATATATCGAATATAAGGACAATACGGGAGATTGAAAACTATAGTTTTTGAAGATTGCCAAGCACTGGTCACGGTCGTAACGTGCCAACTGAACCAGACCATCACAAGCAGAACTGATCACGGCCTAGCCGTGATGAGCATCACGACCGTGACAGATCAACCAGCAGAGCAACATGCACTCAAAACCAAAAATAGAGACATTCCAAACAACTCAAACTCACGGTTTCAAGTTTCAACTACTGAGACTACAGTTTCAACATACACTCAAAACCAAAAATAAAAAAATGTGCCCTAAAGACTCACCAGAAATAGGTGCTCGCGTGGTGGTGGGGAGGGGAGCTCGAGTGGTGGCCAACGTTCAATGTGGTTACTGAGAGCAGAGGGACAAGGAGAGTTAGTGCGCGGGTAGGGGAAAGAGAGATGTCAAGTTATTGCAAAGAATGAATGGAAAGACAGAGTTAGGGTTAAGAGTGTACCTCACGGTGGTGGCGAAGAAGCCCTCGCGGTGGTTGCGGTGGAGATGAGCTCGCGATTAGGGCAGAGTGAGAGTGAAAGTGAGAGTGAGAGTGAGGGTTGAGAGTGAGGGTTGAGTGTGATGAAAAGAGAAAAGAGACGTACAGAGCGAAGTGCAGAAGGCGCGCAGGTGTAAACCAAAATAAAACAACATTTGACGTCAGTTGTTTGTAAAAATTGACGTTAAAGGTCATATATTTAACGTCAGTTGTTTTAAGAAACTGACATTAAAAGTGTAGACGTTTATCCAAAAACATTAATTCCTTTGACTATTTATTTAATTGAAGTAAAAATCAAACTTTTAACGTCAGTTGTATTAAACAACCGACGTTAAAAATATTTTTTTTTTATTTTGAAAGCACTTTTAACGTCAGTTGTTGAAGACAACTGACGTTAAAAGTGTATAAGTTTCTGCAAAAAAATTCATTCCTTTGACTACTGTGCTAACCCATGCACCTTGTAACTTAATCCTCTTAATGAGCATTAAGTTTATAGATAAGTTTTCCAGAAAATCAGAGAGACTCTATTCTCTATATAAAGTGTCATTCTTCTGTATCAGTCTGTAAATACACCCTCTTCTTTTCCTCTATATTTCGTGCGTTTTCTATTCCTTCACAATATGGTTCTATCACATTTGAGACTTTTGTTATTTCTTCCTATACCTAGACTTAAAGGTCACTGTCTTAATGGTCATAAAACTTCTGAGGTTGAGTAAATCACATAATATGACTCCCTCACTTTATTCCATCTCCTCCCCAAGTGACTGTGGATAAAGCACAGATGGAGCATCAAGGACTTCATCAAATGAGGGAGGGGATCGATGCATCCATTGGAGTTTCTGAGGACAGAACTGAGAAGAAATTGATGTTGAAGCAGAAACTTTTTAATATTTTAGTGCTATGTTGCAAATTTTTTTTATCTTTTAATCATGTAATTGTAACTTATGAATCGCTTCAATGAGATACGATTTGATTATACAGATAACACTTTTATGTTAAGTGTTTTTTTATTTTAATTTTCACAAGAATATGTTTACTAATTCAAGCTAATTAATGAAGATTAAAAATAAACTTGTTTAATATTTACACAAGTTTATTTTTAATCTTCATTAAAAATAAACTTTTTTAATATTTACACAAGTTCTTTACACAACTGACGCAAATAGTTCTTTACACAACTTGTTTATGACTGCCAAGTTCCCGTATATTACATTATTTCCAATATTCATTCTACACGTTTATAATATATAGGATTATTTACATCAGCTATTTATTATACTGAAGTAAAAATCACACTTTTAACGTCAGTTGTATAAAAAACTGACGTTAAAAATAAATATTTTTTATTTTAAAAACACCTTTAACGTCAGTTGTATTAAACAACTGACGTTAAAGGTGTACAAGTTTCTGCAACAACATTCATTCCTTTGACTACTGTGCTACTTACCCACGCACCTTGTAACTTAATCCTCTTAATGAGCATTAAGTTTATAGATAAGTTTTCAAGAAAATCAGAATAGCTTAGTAACTTCATCCCCTGCTCCTATAAATAGCTTCCTTCCATCCTTTTAATTTTCTGCTTCACAATATGGCTCTGCCATGGAGATTAACTTGATCACTCTTTCTTCCTATTCCTAGACTCAAAGATCTTTGTCTTAATGGTCAAAAAACTTCTGAGGTTGTGTAAATCACATAACATGGGTGATAAGGTTGTGTAAATCACATAATGTGAGTTGCTCACCTTATCATCTTTCCGGAGAATCGGCAGCTTTGGAAGCAAATGACTGTTCCAAGACCATTACCGAAACAGATCGGGTGCACCCTTGCTCAGCCGCTCTGGAAAACTCAGTCGCTCGACTCTCCTCTCTTGCTCACCCGTGAAGGGAGCGAAGCCTCGACAAATGTTTAGGATTTTAAACCCTTTCAATGTAACTTTTTATAGGATTTTAAACCCTTTCAATCTTCTGTATCAGTCTGTATTACACTTCATGAATGAGATCCGGTTTGGGTTATTGATTCAACTTATACTCCGCACATATATTTTAGTTTTCAAAACAGAAACACAAAACATCAAAGCAATTGTGAAACTGAAACTTTGAGGAAGGCAATGCGGAAGGGTACGTATACTAGATAACAAAATTTATTAAAATAACCTTTAACGTCTGTTGTTGAAAGAACAGAAGTTAAAAGTGAAGTGACTCACTTTTAACGTAAGTTCAATGAAGAACTGATGTTAAAAGGTTCACTTTTAACGTCAGTTGTTTATTGAACTGACGTTAAAAGTGAGTCACTTCACTTTTAACGTCAGTCCTTACAACAACTGACGTTAAAATTGAATTAATGAAGTCTGATATTTACAAAACTGTCACCGCCTCATTTTTAACGTCAAACATATGGTTAACTGACGTAAAACGTTCCCGTATATTACATTATTTTCACTAGTGTATGTAGGATTTATTATCATTGAGGTATTTTCAGAATATTATATTTATGAAAAAATTTATTTAGCCTTTTTTTGTGAATCTATTTTTGGTTACTATAGTAACGAAAGGTGTTACATTTATGGTATCAGAGCAATTCGATTCTAAATCGGACTGTGGTAGTGAGGCTTTTTCTAAAACAAAACTTGGGCACATAGGATGCTTGTTAGAGTTATAAATACTGCATGTTATTCTTTGGGATATTGGACATGATCAACCCAATATTTCATAGGTAGTGAGCAGATTTATAGGACTAATAGGCGAGGGACGGACATTGCACTTGCAGCAGCTTTGGATTGTATGAACAGAGCTACGCAAGGGCTGACGGAGACTCTCTGTCAACTGTAGGGGAATGGAGGCCAATCACTGGTGGAGTGGTAGCTACCTAGGACCCTTAGCACGTGGAGCTTTTCAAATTCAAGAAGAATGATCCGCTATTATTCCGAGGCAGCTTAGAATCCGAAGGAGACTTGATTTCTTTAACTCGTATAGGGGAAGAAGTTACTATATTGTTTGATTCAGGAGCTACACATCCTTTGATATATCCTTCATGTGTGAAATTTGGAGTTATCTATCTTTCGTTTGTCCTTTAATCCATGTGTTTCTATTCCTATGGAGGATAATCTTATTTCTTTCAGTTCTTGTTTAAATTGTTTCTTATGCATTGGGACTTGCCTTATGTCATCGATATTATTTGTTATCTATGTTTGGGTTAGATGCTATTCTTGGTAAGGAGTGATTGTCGTTTAGACTTATTGTCATAAAGTACTCTAATTAGATTTTTTTTGTTGCCTCTTCACAAACAATGTCTGTATTTGTTGTTTCTTCTAATAAGTGCTTAGTTGATATAACTCAAGGATCGATACATACTCTAATTTTCTAGTAAGGTAGAGATTTATAGTGACGTGACAGTAATACTTATAGCATGTGAGTAAAACACTTTCTTAAAACCTTAATGGAATGAATTATTGAAGGATGTGATTTCTTGATTTGTCTTGATTTTTTTTTTTTAATGTGGAAATGGGGGTTTATACATCTGGGGTTGTCTATTCTGAAATACTAAAATATTATAAGGTTCTTATTTTTATTTGGGATGCTTAAAAAGTGGGGTTGATATGAGTTTTTTTAATAAATATTTTTATGTTGTTTGATGAATTTATTTAGTGAATATGTTTTCCTTGTTCTTTCCTTTTAATTGTTTGATGGCAAAAGATGTCACTTTAACGTTAATTAATTAGATTACTCCCCAATGTCTCAATTCATGTTTTTATTCAAACTCAAAACTACCCCCCTGTGCGTCAAGTGCTTGCCACACATTGTTAAAGCTGAATATGTTTGTTTGGAGTCAAAATTTCAGCATGATCCTTGGACTTATATTTCACTTGTTGAGATACATTGATTATTTTATTTTATGTTATTTTGAACTTTAATTTATTATTGTTAAATTATAGTATAATATCAAATCACACTTTAATTATTGTTAAGGAATATGTTTGATTTTGTAATAAGTTTTGAGTGCTTTTAGTGAGGGGAAAATGATGGGAGTATGAGGTTATGTGTGGACAATATAAAATCGAACTAGGGATTGATATCTCTTCTCTTGGGTAGATGAACCTAATAGAAGAGTCTAGGGACATGAATTTGGATGTCTTTTAAGGCTTTAAGCATGAAATTTAATAGATTGAAAATTTGTAGTGACATTAGAAAATAGATTAAGCGGGTATAGTTTTTAGGCCAGGAATTGCAATCTCCTTTTGACCAAGAGAATTATGTGTTATATAATATTGGTCTAGTGTTGTTTAAGAACAAGATCAATGTTCCCAAGGAAGGGAGTCTTAGGAAAAAAAATATTAGAAGATACACATAAAGGAATATTCACGATATATTTAGGAATAACCAAGATGTATCAAGATTTAAAGATGTATTGGTGGACGTGAATAAAAATTAATTTTAAATCAAAGAAATTGTATATATATGCTCAAATTTTACTATTACATTGTAATTTTGTTATATAATTTTTTTTAGGTAATTACTTTCCTTGAAATTTCAAATTGTTTTTCAAGTGACCAAAATTTAATCTTGATTAATATATCACTATGATTTGTTTTCCATATAGATTAATGGCATGTCTAATCTTAACAAACTTATATTTCTTATCAAAAAGTAAAGAAAATGTTATTTCTTATTTGTATGTGCCTACTCAAAGATTGAGATTGAATTGGTTTCTTATACTACTGTGGTGTTAATATTTACAGTTGTTTTTGCACAATGTATGCACAGTTTAATCGTAATTTTGTTAAACCTTATTCTCCATTTTGTTATCACATTTTTTTTTATAAGATCTTCTTATCAACATAAAGTGAAACTATTTCTTCCTCTTTTGAAATTATCATTTTGGAATAGCTAAAAATTAGTATGTGAACGTCTGCTTCACATTTCTTTATTTATAAAATTCCTCAATTCTGTGTATAATATAAAAAAATTTGGTATAGAGTCCGTAAGAGATGTTATATATATGTATGGATGATATAAAATATTACATCAATTCCTTTTATGGATTGTTTGTCAAATTTAATTTGTGAGAATGCTTATAAAGATGAAATGCAAGTGAAGGTGTTCTAATTATAGGCGGATGGATAGAAACAAATGCTTAAGTGCATGATTTTATTATATAAATGTTATTATTGACTTCATTTTAAAATTAATTTTTTTCCTTTAAAAAAAATAAAATGTTTTTTTAAAGTTAAGGGGCCATGAATTGTACATTTATTATCTGGTGGAATATTTAACGATTATATATATATATTAATGATGTGATTAGGAATATAGGTCCCCTTTTATGATAGTGCGTAGTAGGTGAGAAGACATTGTTAAGATCAGATTTAATCAAAGAGATCGCAATTAGGATTAATAATTGAGGGAAAGATGTGCATTGCGCAGAATAGATAAAAAGTGTTATGCCGACAAGAAAAGAAAGCATTTAGAATTTTAGGAAGAGGAACATGTAATCTTGGGAGTCACTCTTAAGTTTGGGATGAGGAGGTCAATATCATTCAGTAAGCTAATTTTTTGTCTCACGTGTCCCTTTTAAATCATAAAGAGAGTCGGGCATGTTGCTTGTCAATTGGTTTTTTCACCACAGTTGTCAAATCTCCATGACGTCTTTCATGTTTCTCAACTTCGGAAGTATGTACCAGATGTTTCACACGTGATAGCTCTTGAGTCAATACAATTGAGGGATAATTTGATCTTTAAGCCCAGGCCTATTCAGATCAATGACAAGAGAACGAGGACTCTAAGGAACAAGGCGATCCCATTGGTGAAAGTGATTTTGGAAGGGTTGACTCCAGAGGAAGCTACTTGGGAATTTGAGGAAAATGTTAGGCAGCATCATCCAGATCTTTTTAGCACGGGTACATGACTAGTGTTGCTTTTAATCTTGGGTTGTTTGGGTAGGACGTGTTAATTTCGGGGACGAAATTCTTTAAGGAGGGGAGAAAATGTAACATCCCAAAATTGTAATGTGATCTTTTTAATAAAAGATTAAACTAGTAAAATTTTAGTGTAGGCTAATTTTATAAAAAAAGGTAAAGAGATGGAGCAAATGAGCAATTGAAGAGTACAACACTTACATGAGCTTGACCCATTCAATTTGAATATTGGTTTGGTCAAATATCTGTCCCAGCGCAAGAATGCTACAAAATTTAAAGGGTTGCCTTTTTAATTAAAAATTCAGCATGAAGATGAAAGAATAATGTTTAAAAAATGTGTACTGGGGTTTAAGCCTTGATTTGGTTATTAGTGAGAAAAATAAGAAACGTGAGAGTTTGGGCTTGAAATAGGAAGTGGCACACTAGAATTGAAAATTATGGAAGCCTTATTTTAAATAGAGTCGCACTCCAACCTAGCAGAATACTATGCGTAACTAGGGAAAGGCATATAGCGCCGCACGAATAAAAAAAGAGAGCAGTGTCACAGCAGGGGAAAAAGCTTTCTAACTTGAAGATGATTGATTTAAAGGGTATCGTTCTGGGGTTATTTGGAGGTCTACAAGAGGTGAGTAAAAACATCTTTATTCACTCTTCTATGGTACAATTAATTTTAGGATTCTTGATTCTTGATTTGAGGTTCTTAAAATACTTTGATATTATTTGATGAGTTGATATGATAAATATATTTTCTCTGAATTTATAAAAAATGGTTTTACTTTTGAATTATTGTATTCTGCTGCGTCAAATTCTCAGATGCTTCCTGTGTGAGTCCTACTCCTATATATTTTGCTAAGGCCAATAATTTTATTAAGGATTCTGTTAAAGCCAATTTCCTCTACGCATGAGATTTTTTGTTAAGGCCAATTATTTTGTTAAGGCCAATTTCCTCTCTGACGCATGAATTGCATGAGTTTATATATATATATATATATATATATATATATATATATATAATTCTTTACTATTTGAATATAATATTGCCACACTTAAATTATTATTTTTAAAAATATATATACATATATATATATATATATATATATATATATGTTTGATTTATATGAATTGTGGTTGAATGGCATGTTAGATGATGTTATATTGTTGCCTTAGTATGATATAATATAATTGTTATTGACGCATAGAGTTTGAGAACCTTGATAGTCATCTGGGATGACATTGCATTATGCACGAGTTGGTCATCGCCTTCCAGAAGGTATGACGTCGGTATACATTCTATTCCGGGAATAGGATGGAGATATCACCATCTAGGATGGGTTATCAGATAATTAAAATATTCACATATGGGATGGAATATTAGATATATCCATCTGGGATGGAGAAGGCAGTGGGACCCCATTGCATGGATATGAGCTCATAGACCTTAGTGAATCCGGGATTCATACCGGTTATGGGAACCAAATAGTCAAGTCAAGTGATTTTGAGAATCACCGAGTCATGTTCATGGAGTTGTATTGCATAGAGTTTGCATGGTGAATGTGATTAAATGTAATGAGATGTGACCGTGGTTGGTTTTATGAGCTTGTGGCTTAAATGTTTGACATTGATTAATTTATACGTTATTATTTTGGAGATTTATTATATTTATTATTTTGAAAATTAGCGGGTACCATGGATGTTTTTCCGGTTACCGCGCCGGCTGAGAACAACACTATTTGTGAAAATATTTTTACAACTTTTTTATTCACTGGGATTATATCTCATTAAAAGTATTGTTTTCAGAGCACGATGTGATAGTAGTTAAGTAGGGGTGCAAAGATTTTCACCAAATTGTGATTGTCTCAGCAGGTGGTCCAGGGGTTGTATTGCGTTTGTCAAAACACTTTGCTTATTTCTTTGTTGAGAGGAGGAAATAAAGAATGTCACAGAGACTTGAAAACTTAGTGAATTTTTATTATTTATTATCTAGCTTGGTTAGTACTTTTTGAAACAAAGAGTCGTTTGTGGCTAGACACGTTTATTTTATTTATTTTTAACATTGGGTTAATTTTAGTAGACACCCGGATTTTGAGGCAATTCATTTTTATTTATGTAAGAATTTATTATCATTGAGGTATTTTCAAAATATTATATTTATGAAAAAATTTATTTAGCCTTTTTTGTGAATCTATTTTGGGTTACTATAGTAACGAAGGGTGTTACAACAATGATTTTCCATTAATGGACAAAGCAAGGGGAATCACGTATGATGAAGATGATATGACAACAATAATAGCTAACCAGTTGGCAAGCATTTACGGACAGTGCAATGCAATAGGACAAAATTCTTTTGTCAAAACCAATTACAAAGGTCCAAATACTTTGCTTCTAAGCAAAACACTCGGTAAAGTAATGAAAGAAAAAGACTTAAGCATCCCGACAAACTTTGAATTCTCATTCTATGCATTGGAAGGACCACAAATGAATTACAGGCCAGCTATCCTAAGCAAGCTATGCGCATTAATTAAAGAAAGCAGGAATCATGAATGCAAAAGATGCACGAAAAGACAAATAATGACAGAAAGCATTAGCAAGCACCAGGAAGAAGATAGAGACTCGGATGAAGCAATAATTGAAGAATGACGTAAGAACTGACATCATCAAACAAAATTATTGAACAATGACATAAGTACTGACGACACTAGTCGAACTATTAAGACCAGAAACAACTATTTGGAGGTCATCTATGTAAATTATGTTTATGTATCTATGCTATAAATAAGTCCTCTTATGCTGAGGCAAAAGCAGAATTCAAAACCTAGCTTCATTTCTCACTTGTGTGTGATCTCTCTCCGAGAGTAGTTTGCTAAACATTTGTGGTATAGCTCGGATGGTTGAGTGTCCATCCAACCCCCTCATGTAAGATAACCAATTACTAAATAAAGCCTCTTTTTCTACAAATTATTCTGTCAATTACTCTATGCCAAGCAAAAATTAAAAGAAGGAATCGACGAAAGCAAAAGTGGGCAAAAGCAAGTAACTTCAAGAAACCAAAGATCAGGTATGATTACTAAGCCACTCTTTTTAGAACTAGAATTAGTCTATGCAAAATAATGTCTGAAATAGATCGGATAGAAACCAACGAGATAGAACACTTACAAGTTACTGAAGAAGATGGAAATTATGAAGGAAGTATTTTAATTAATCCAAAATTATTTAAGAAAATTCATAAAGAAGATCTAGATTCTGTAGAAACTGCAAATATGGTAGGAAAGAAAGAAAAATTAATAAATATACTAAAGAAATTCAATCAAAAAGAAAATATAATATATTATGAAAAAATAATGAATGAATTGCCCAAGGAAATACAAGTATTCAGTTGATAAGTAAAGAAAAAAATTCATAACTAAAAAGAAATCTAAAAAACCAAGAACATAGAAGGAAATTAGGATATATCCATATAGGAGCAATACAAGTTCTAATTAAAGCAATATTCCAAGAAGGAATAAGTTCACCAATCGAATTAGTTTTAAAGGATAATAGAATAAATGATCCAAATGACAAAATATTAGGAGTAATAGAAGTAAATTTAGCTTATGTAAAACTAAAATTTGAAATCAGACCAAATATCCATTAAATACTCAAAGACTAAATCAAGCATTAACCCTTGAACACAAATTTTTAAGAGAAACTCTAATGAAATCGGGAGACAAAATATTTTCAATCACATATTGTGTAAATTATGCATTAACCAACTCACACCATAGTATTACCTTCAGAAATAATGATAGAATAGATATACCAAGATTATTTGAAGACATAGGAAAAATATATTATCCAAAGAAAAATGAAATAACAGAATTAGGCACTTTTATAAGCAGACCAAGAATTCTCGAAATAGAATTAATCCCAAGACCAATTAGTCTTCCAAAGCAAAAAAGAACCAATGAAGAAAATGATATTAGAAAATTATCAAATCAAGTAAAAGACTTAACCCTATATTTAAAAATTAAAATATGAACAATAAATAAAAATTCAAAAAATTAAAAGAATTTTATCTAAAGAAAGATAAAGTTAAAATAGATGTTAGAGATCTCTCTGGAGCCTTAGATTATTATCTAGAAAGAGATCCAGAAAATAGAAATAGAAAATCAATTGAAAGACATCTAATAAGAAAAGAAAAAGAATTAATAGATTTAGAAAATAAAGAAAAAGAAATGAAGGAACATTATAGAAAGAGAATGAAGGATATAATGGACGGAATAAAGAAACTGGAGCTTGAAGCATCAAGTCCTCTTCAAACCCAACCAATTACTTTAGAATTGAAGCACCATCTTTTGAAGATAGTGATTAAATTAAAATGGATCTAGATGAATAAACATGTAAAGAAATAATAAGTGTATTACAATTTAACCTTCTAGTTGATTGTAAACAAATTATAATAAAAAAGATAAAAGAACAATTTTGACAAGAAAAATACTATTTACACTGCTTAGATATTGAAATCGGATTTGAATATTTAGAAGAAATGGAATTAATTGAAGAACAAAGATATTCTGATGATGAATACTGGTATTCAGAATAATGGATATGAAAATATTAAGCATATTGGCTATGAAATTATCAAAAGATTGAAAACAAATAATAATTAATAAGTTAAAGCATCAACATTGACAAGAAGAACTTTATCTAAAACAAGTACAACGAAAAGTTCAACTAGCATTTTGTAAAAAATACAGTAAACAAATAATTAAAGAATTACTAGAAATAGATGAATCTATAAATATGTTCCTGTATGGATATGAGTATGAAGTATGAACTATTTAGTGATCCAAATTACACATAAATACTACCCTAAATTTATGAATAAATCAAATCAAAAAATTATAAAAATTAGTGAAACTAATATGGTGGTACCAATTTGGTATCAGAGCTAAACAAGTGAATGAATCAACAAAATATAGAAAAATTTGTATATAAACTAAACATGCTGGATCTAACTAGTCAAAACAATTTAAAGAATCTAATACAAGAATTAAAAGCTGAAATTACAGATGTATGTAAATGACATATGAATTATCATTATAAATTTTGTGATTGTAAAAAATATGATAGAAAAATAGAATTAATAAAAATAATGATTATAAAATTAGAATTATGGATACAACAATAAAACCATCCGTACCAAAACCGTTGAATTTGCTGACCGTAGCTGTCCCCAAAATGAAAACGCAATAGACAGTTGGCCCTACGCGATAGGCCATGGCCGATGACAACCATTTTGAGTTTTAAATTTGAGTTATAGACGTCTGACGTTTGTGGACACATTTAGCATGGGATTGTTGAGCAGTTTAGGTAATTATTGCAACGGAAGAACAAATTGAAATTTATGGTAGGGGTGGCAAATCGGGCTAGCCCATCCCGACCCGTCGTGAACCCGCCATTAAATGGGGCGGGGTGGGTTGACCTGTCAAAAGTCTTGGGTTGAGTACTCCAACCCACCCTATTTTTTGATGGGTTGGCGGGTTAGCCTGCTAAGGAGGAAAATCTAGTAAATGGGTTGACGGGTTTGCAGGTTGGCCCGCTAAAATTATACAATTTAAAACAATATAAAACTAAATGTTACATAAATTAACAATGCAAACATTACTCAAAGAGAACATAGAGATAATATGATAATATATAAATAGCTAAATACCTTCTGATATAGAAATTTAAATCATGTACCTTTGTCCTTTGAGTCATATCATATTGTCATACTCATACTATTAAAGTGATAATTAAAATTCCTAGTAGCAACTTGTAATTTAAAAAGTCCCACATCTTACAAACCAAATTCATAATCCAAACACAAAAAAAATGACATCATATAATTTAAAATAAGCTAATCATTCTTCATCATCTTCCATATCAACAATATTAGATGGCGCCCTAGGGGTAGATTGCTCCACTTTTCGATCCTCCTCATTATCATCATCTACATATCACAATTTAAGTGAAAATAATTAAATTAACAAATGGCCAACAAAACAATATCATGATAAATAAATACATTAAAACTAAATAAATTAGTAAATTATCATCGCAAACAAAACCGTGCATCCAATTTCGAGTACAAACTAAAGCTTCCACATTTTTTGACAAGAGACGACTTCTATACTTGTTGAGTACAATGGAGCCAATGCTAAATGCAGATTCAGACGCAACTGTTGTAATAGGGATGCTCAACAAGTCACGAGCCATTATAGATAGATCTGAAAACCGACTCTTATTATCCTTCCACCATTGTAACACATCCAATTGGTCATAAAAACCGAAATCCAAATTTGCCTCTTCCAAATAAACATCTAGTTGAGACTTCCCAATTTTACACGCAAGTTGTTGATTGTGCTCTTTCAATTCCTATTATATTTAACATGTAAAACACATGAAAAGGAAAACATTAAAGCAGGATAAGGTTAATAAAATTCAATAAAAAATAATTAAACTATATATAAACTTACATCAAACAAGTTTTGAGGAAAAGCCTTGGGTTCCTTCGACATGCTAGGAGTAGAAGATGAGGGCTGTAATACGTCTCTTTTTGGAAAAAGTAGTATACTTCTCAAATAGCATGTACAAATTTTTCTTTACGTTTTCCAACTTCAACTCATTTGTAGATGGATCAACTTTTGAGTAACAACAACTTAACGAAGAAAGCTTCATTCGTGGGTCAAGAATAGCTCCCATTGCAAGAACATTACTGTACTCTTCCCAGTATTTATCAAACTTCTCAAACATCTTTTCAGCCAAGCTTTTATAACCATATCTTCATCTTTCAAACTCTCAATCAAAACACACTGAATTTTCCAAACTTGCAAAAAATACAAGTTGGAGGTAGGATAGGATGCGCCAGAAATCAACTTGGTGGTTTCATAGAAAGGCAACAAGAACACACATATTTTTTCACATCTTTTCCATTCTTCCTCCAAAGGACAATACTTATAATTATCATCGTCAAAGTCAAGATTTTCAAATACACGACGATATTTAAGAGCACTCTGAAGCATCAAATAAGTTGAGTTCCATCTTGTAGGAACATCTAGACACAAGCCAACTGAAGTATCAACACCACCAATTCGTTCAATGCATTCCCTTAATTTTTTCATTCGAATCTCTGAACCCCGCACATATTTCACACTTTCTCTAATTTTGCTCAATGCTTCACTAGCCAGCTTCAATCCCTCTTGGACAATTATATTTAAAATGTGTGCAGAACAACGTACATGAAAAAACTCTCCATCACATAACAACCAAATTTTCAAGACAAGTTGGCTTTTTAAATGTAGTTGCATAACATTATTTGCGGCCGCGTTATCTAAAGTGATAGAAAATTTTTTCTTCTCTATTCCCCAATCAGTCAAAAATTCAAGTATCTTCCTAGACAACTCCAATCCAGTATGAGGGGGAGGCATATGACAAAAGTTGAGAATTTTGCTATTTAACTTCCAATTTGTGTCAACAAAATGAGCGGTCAAACAAATGTAACCTTCAGTAGTACAAGCTGTCCATAAATCAGAAGTTAAAGAAATCTTGGTAGGAATACTAGCCATTTCTTGTTTAAGTTTTTCCTTCTCTCTCAAGTAAATATTCATGACATCGGTTTTAGCAGTATTTCTAGTAATATAAATTACATCCGGATTCAGGTATTTCTACCATATTGTTATTGTTCCTGCCTTTCTGCGTCTGCCGATTAGAACAACTGTATATGGAATATGCTTGCTAGCTATTGGCTTTTATGGAAAGAAAGGGATGGTTTTGTCTTTAAAAGATATATTATATTAATCATTAGATAAGGCTTTCTTTATATAGAAAATTGAGTTTCTGAACAGAAAAGTCAGAAATACAGAATGACAGAGTCACAACTCACAAAGATTCGCAGGCAAAGGCAATCACAATATCACAATTCACACAGTCAACGTCTCTGCGAGGAAAATAAGGAAATACAGAATGAGTGAATTATAAAACATATACCTGCAACTGCAAGGCTGCAAGTGGCCAAGTGGGTCGCGCCGGAGGGGGAGAACAGGTGTCGGGGACGTGCTAACGTAATGGGTCGTCGGAAGTCGGAACAGAGGACATCGTGGCGCGGTGGCGGCACATAGATAGCGAGAGAGAGAGAGAGCAAGACAGCAAGCGCAGATGCGCAGTGACACTGAGATAGTGATGGTCGTGACAATGGGGCCGCCGTCCGGCACCGGAGGTGAGGAAGAAAGGTCGTCAGAGAGAATTAGGGAGTTAAGGTTCCTCTTATGTGTTGAACTTTGATGGACTGGTCTGGTACAAACTACAAAGTGAGAAACTGAGAGTCACTTACGTAAGTTACGTTGTGAAATGTGAATAAACCAAGGGTCAGGACTCAGGACCATGCAAAAAAACATAGGAAGCTGAAAAGTTTTTTTTCAAATCAGACGGGCTAGCGGGCTAACCCGCCCCGACCCGCTCTTATCCCATTTTTTGGGCGGGTTGAACGGGGTGGGTCAAAGTCGGTTGATGGGTTGAGGACCTCAACCCAACCCACCAAGAAAGATGGGTTAAACGACCCAACCCGACGGGCCCAACCCATTTTGCCACCCCTACAGACTGCAGTGAAGATGAAAGGTCAAACTCTTAAGTTGTTATTTTGATTGCGGATCTGGAGTGTCACAACCGTGCGACGAGAAGGAAAAATAATTCTTCCTTTTTAGATGATGGAGTCGCCAACAAAGTTTTTTATTGGGAGATGTTGGGAAAACCGTTTTCCAAAAGCAATTGGCCTTTCTTTTGAATAGAGATGAACATGGTTTAGGAGTCGATCATGCCTGGGGAAGGCATGGAGAATTATCCCCACGACACCCTAAAGCATCTGTCGCTAATGACGGTTACCCTTGATCGTGCAAATTAAAATTTTCCACTAAGAGATGCCATTAAACATTGTTGTTTCTGTTACCATAATTCTCTTAAAAATGGTTATTTTATGGCAGAACAAGTCTTTTCAGATTAGGGGTGCTGCATAAAGGGAAAGAATCATTAATTAATTAGGTAAAGTATGGTTAGTATGCAAAATATACTATTTTAAAAAAATACAAAACATACCTTTATGAGGCGAAACCTTTTTAAAGCTAATAAAAAATTTGATTTAGTAATATATATTTTTTTAGTTAATAGGTGTGTATCAAAACAACTATATTTTTTGAGGCCTAAAGCCCTAGTCTTGGTGGCTTGGGCCTCGGGCAGGCCCTGATTGGATTAGAGATGAATGATTAAAATTAAAATATAAAGTTATGCGACGTTTAAATGATCACATGAACATTAATTAATTTCTAATCATGATCATTCATGAGACACAAATTTTTTCATCTAACTCTCGTATAAAAATATCCTTCTTACTGCATCCTCTACAATAATATAACATGTTAATTCAAAATTTATAATGTAGCTACTCGATCAATTCTAGCATTGTTCTAATCACAATCCATGTTGTTGAATGGCTGGTAAAAAAAAAATCAGATCAGATCCCAACAAGCCACGATGACTATCACTTTCGTGTTGTACCCATTATCTAGTCAAATGTGTCTCTCAACCTGAATTTGGTGGCGGTAGACTTTGTCTTCAATTTTTTTTAGCAAAAATTGGATTAGTGGAAGGCTCTGCGAGTGTATTAATTAATTGAAAGGGTATAGAACAATGTGACATTCCAATATAACGTGCCCCGGAAAGGGTCACAATTTCATCTAGAGTCCGACCCTTTCTCGCGGAGTTTTCATCTAGTTGTTTGACATTGAAGAAAAAGTGCAGGGAGGCTTGGAAGGGTTGGGATTGCATTGGTATGCCTCCAATTTTGTAGGCACTGTCACCAGCCACAAAAGCAACGAATAAAGATATCAGATGAGACAGTTAGTGGACATCTTACTTCTATTTCCCTTCTTGCTTCATCAATGACTTCAAATTTCAAAGCCTCAAAAGCTTGGGTTGTTCACCGGATGTTCCTTTTCCGAAAGATTTTCAGGGATTGAATCAAGCAGACAATGTATTACAAAGAACAAATTTATAACTATGAACTTTATTGTTTTAAAATGTACACATTTTATAATATCCACAATATAAGCATGTAGGATCAATCATTAGACACATGTACACAAAAAATATAGTGAATTGGGGTGGAACTTAGCTCCCAACAATCTAATGATTTTCCTGATGCAAATAGAAAAACTAAAACAGAAAAAAGGAAACCGAATAAAAAGAGTATTTTATAATATATAATAAAACGCAGAATATATGAACATGATGGTCTTGTAGCTCAGTTGGTTAGAGCATTGGTCTTATGAGCCGAAGGTCGTGGGTTTGAGCCCTGCCAAGACCATTTTTTTTTTTTGCCAAAACTCCCTAAGTTAGTTGAACTTCGAGCGCGTATCTTGGTAAACAGGTCAACTAATGCCCTCCTGAGTCAACTTGTGCGTCTCTGATCCAATATCAGCATCGGTGAGAGTACATCTCTTCCTTTCGTTCTTTCTATTCTCCCCCGCGATCTCCAATTCAATTTCATTCATATCTCAAATTTCTATTTTACTTGTAATATGATTTTAAATGAAGTTTATAAAAACATGTTTTAATGTAGTTCTTACATTTAAAACATCATTTGCATCTAATTATGGATACATAGAATGTTAATGCTAGTTTGGTCCTTAGCATTTAACTTATGACCCAGTTGATGGCTATTAAAATATTTTTGCCTGAATTTACATCCTTAAAGTTATTGATTGAAGGATGGTAATAATTTTGGGTAAATTGAATTTACATTCTTGTAAGCTACGCATGCTTAGTAAAAGACCAAATTTGTGTTCAAATGAATGTGTATACTTGTTACCTCTTTCCCGGTTTTGCTTCATCTTTAATAACGAGACAAGAAAATCTGATGTGGTTCATTGTAGAAATATGCAGGGTTCTTTAGGTGGGATTTGTAAGTGTACTCACTTGCTATTAGACATTAATGAATTTTAGAGGTTACATATTATTTAGTTAGGTAGCATTTGCATGCATGTTGTTAGTTAGGTAGAATTTGCGTGTTGTTTGACCGTTGCGTTTAGTTGCTACTGCATATAGTGTTTAGCACCCATGCGAAACATATGGGATCATTTTTCTTTAAAACAAAAATAATTCAGAGCACCAAAAAAAAAATCCAATATTTAACAATACTAATAATTGTGGTAAAAACTTTTATACAATAATAATTTTTTACTAATTAAAACATGAAGGCATAAATTAATAATGCAACAAAATTACTATACTAATTAACACATACTTTAGGTGCACATAACATCAATTCCTAATTTTTTAACAGCACATTTAAAACTGTTATAAATATGCACAAATCTATAAACCAAAAGTTGACCAAGTAATTTCTATTTTCAATTTATCATTTTTTTTACACAATTTCAATTTATCATTTAAAAACAAATACCTCACATATGTTATAATTATAATTCCAAAATAAAAATCTAACAATAGCAGTCTAAATGGTTTGGGTCAAACCAAGAATTCTTATTTTTGATCTAAATTCCAACTTCAACAAATAATTTTCATATTGAAAATTTGCCTCAAACACAACCTTTTTACTTTCTAAGGCTTTAACATTTATACATATACAATACACGGGATAATAATTAATAAAAGTAATAAAAAATATAAATATTCAAAACAAATAATTAATTTTAAATAATTATTTTATAACATTAACATTTTTTCACGAGCCAAACTTAGAATTTCAAATCTTTGACTTAGCTCCACTTAGGGCTAGACAAAATATTTTAATCGACCGCAACCCGAGAAGATTGAACGAGAAAGTAGTCACGCGGGCGGGCAGATTCGGGTTTGCGGGTCACCGGGTTGAATGCTCAGTTTCACACGGATTAGTTCGAGTGGGTTCGGGTGTGGTAAAAAAAATCTGTTTCCGACCGAACTCGCCCGCATATAATTAATATATAATTATTTTAATTTTTGATTCTCCTTAAATTTGATTGGTTGTCTCTGATTTCTCTTAAATCTTATTGGTCCTCATATAACCTATCATTATCCTTATCCTTTAATCCTTTAATAATAATAATTTCTCAAGATCTGTCATACTCTTTCTTCGTTCAGCCTCTCTGACTCCTCAAGACTTCAACATCTCCCATCCTCTCTCTTCATTGTTGTCCCTCTGGTTCCTTCCTCTCCCACCACCACGACTCACAATCGCACCACCACGGCTCACAGTCGCACCACCACGACCTCCTGGCGGCCTGCCATCACACCACCTCCCCTCTGGTTCCTCTCTCACCACCACGACTTCACATCGCACGACGCCTCTGTTGCTGCGACCCGCCACGCGAACCCACCACCACGACTCCATATCGCACGTTCTTGCTCTCAGACCTCGCGGTACCACACCACACTGGTTCGTGCGTCTTCCTCAGATCTGTTACCGACCTGCCTTCACCTATGGTTCTTCTGGTTCACCATGGCGACATCACACTTTCTCTTCTTTTTCTTTCAGATCTGCTTTGTATTAATGTTAAAGTTGTTTTTTGGGAAATTTTGTTCAAAGTTTCAAACTTTACGTGTTCTTCGTTCTTGATGTTTGATGATCTGGGTTTCAACCATTGAAGTTTGATGTTGCTGCATTTGGGTTTCTTTTCTTCTCCTCTTAATTTTTTTTATTATCTTGAAACATTATATTTTTAATTTGGCCCTCAGCCGCTTCGACTCGACCGCTGACCCGTCGAACCGACGACATGCCAACCCGCCTAATCCGAAGGCTGCAATGGTCGGGAATGGGTGACATGCTTAACCGACCAGTGTCCACTCCTAGCTCCACTCGTGCACACCCTAATTCTTAGAAGACACAAGGCCAACTTGTGATACATTAAGGCCCCGTTTGTGAGAGCTTAAATAAGCTCCTTATGACTTATCTGATGTCATAAGTTCTTATGCCACATGTTTGCCACAACTTATGAAAAGAACTTATGGCATTTCATAAGTTACTTTTAACTTATTCTCATAAGTTAGGAAAACTAGCTTATGGAAATTGCAGAAGCTCTTATGCGGACCAGCGCCCAGCGCTGGCAGCAGCGCCCAGCGCTGCAGACGAGCAGCGCCCAGCGCTGGTCCTCTGCGGGAAGTGATTTTGGAGATTCGCCCCGCGAACCTTGGCTCGCCTCGCGAGTGTGGAAACCAGAAGCCAGCGCCCAGCGCTGGTGATGTAGCGCCCAACGCTGGTGAAAAAATTAAGCGTTTTTCATCTTTGTTTAAAAAAAAACCAATAAATCAAATTATTTGGTTTTTTTTAAGCAATCAAATTGTTTGTTAAAATTACATTTTTATTGTAATTTTATAAAAAAAAATGTCCATAAGCACTTATATAGTAATGTATCCAAACGCTTTAATTTCGTATAAGTGCTTTTGGAAATATGCATCCAAACGCACATGACTTATTGAATTCAAGCTCTTATGGCATAAGCTCTTGTACAATAAGGCATTATGCTATAAGTGCTTAGTTAAACGTTTTTCCCAAAGGCACCCTAAATATAATTTATTTTTGGATTCAAATATAAATTTAAAAATAGCATTTATAATTTTTCAATTTAATAATATAATTAATAGATAACACATGCGGCGCCAATATAAAAAAAAAAATCTAGATGTTACATGATAAAAGTTAGCGATGTGAGATGACAATATGCATTAGCACATAACATGAAGTAAACCAAATTACTTCACGTATATATATTTTCATTTGGACGATCTTTTAAAAAAAAAGTATTTATATGGTATAAAAGTAGAACCAGGAGTTATTTTGTATTTAGATGAGTTTTATAAAAAAGGATTTTTGAAAAATTTATTATAAGGATATTATTATACAATAAAATATTAATTATCTTTACTCTTTTTTTTTATTATTTCTCCTTTTTTTAGAAGTTATGAATTATAACTTTTTAAAAAAACATCCAAATATGCCTTTTTGATTGCTTTTGTTTTTTTTTTTAAAAGCCCATCAAAACATCTATATTTTTTTCAGAGCACTTTTATTTCAAAAACAAATGTTTTTTTTCCAAAAAAAACCAATCCAAACATATTTTTAATACCGGAAGTTAATGTCCGATACACTGATTTTATAATACCGGAAGTCTAATACGGAAATACATTTCCGGTATTGGAATCCCATTTCTCAATTCTCAAATTCACATTTCGCCCAAAACTTCACTTTCCTGAACTTGTGCCTCAAACTTAGAAAGAAAACCGGAGCATATATTACACACACGAGGTGATAAATATATTTGCAATTTGCAACTAAGTAAGGTTGGCGGTTGATGGGCACATAGAAATATATATATATATATATATATATATATATATATATATATATATATATATATGAAAAGCGTTATGGAGGCAGAGGGAGAGAGCAAGTACAAGAGGATAAATTTTGAAGAAACCGAGTTGCGACTCAGGCTTCCTGGTGGCTCTGCAAATGATCATGGCGAGTCAGCGCTCAAGTGCAATACCACTGGGAAGAGAGGTTTCTGACAGTCACAAACCGGTTGTATAATTGCGGTATGCATTGTAAACTAACCAACCGGATGTATAAGTCCGGTTTATTTAAATAGTGTACATGAAATTAACTACCGATATCATAAAGAACGGAAATTCTTTATGTATTGTTCAAATCAATTCAAATCGCATATGGTGCGAGATTTATACGATTTGAACAAGAAAGGAAAGAATCGTGAGGTTGCACCACCCAACCCATATCATGGATCCCTCCCCTTTGATTGCGATTCCCACGCTTGTAAAAAGGAAAAAGGGGATTTTGTTTCCTTCCTTCCATGACTGTAGCGCCGGAGTTTGCGAGGTAAGCATCGTTTCCTTTTTTACTCTCGATCACGAAATTAATTGCGTTTTATGGCTGTGCAGATTGAGGAAGATGCGGTCACAAACAAAGCAAGGGTTGGGGTGATATAAAACAGAGAACAAGGTACATACAAAAGAGGGAAAAACTAATTCAATTGATTCGGCTGTTGTTGTCTGTAACGCATTAAACATGTTGACATTTTTTGCTAATACTTCTTTGTCAGGTCTTGGATTCATAACTTCCATAACATTCATCATCACGTCATCGTGGTTGGGTGCCTCTGTCCTTGGCCTTGGGGAGTGGTTTATCAAGCGAATGCCACTTGTTCGCCATATTTATAACGCCTTCAAGCAGATTAGTGCTGCTATCCCACCAGGTGTGTTTGCCAACAACATCTCACTCTTAATTGTGATACAAACATTATTGTAATATTGGGTGAGAACAGTTTATGTTGACATGCGTATTGTGACAGATCAAAATACACAAGCCTTCGAAGAAGTAGCCATCATTCGGCATCCACGTATTGGTGAATATGCATTTGGATTCATTTCCTCATCCGTTGTCCTTCAGGTTTCTAAGAAACTTCTGTTTTTGGTAGCCTTTTAGATTGCTTGAATTGGAGTTTTGTTTTGTATGCCATTATATTCACTACTTTAGTAGTTTATCCTTACTTTTACTTCAATTTTAGTTATTTTCTGATGGATCTGTGTCTCTCTGGCAGGAAATAGTTCTTTTCTGTTTATCCCACTCTTTTAGTTGTATATGGGGATTATCTCTGCCTTCATAAGTATTTGTCTGACTGACTCATTTCTATTTCTTGTTTCCGTAAATTTTGTAGACTTTTTACAAAGTTGTTAGGAGCTGGGCATCAAAAAGGTTTATGGCCGGATGGTGCGCGATTCTTTCTTTCAAGTCAATATCTTGCTATTAAAGCCATGGATTATGCTATGCCATCATATATTCTTAAACAATAAACTAGTGCTCACATAACGGTTGCTATACATTGGAAAGCTTTTTCTTACTATCTCTTTTTGGATAGAAGATATGTTCCTACTAATATTCAAAGTGATACTCTTCATTTATTAGGAAATTCTAATTGAATGAAATCCGGGGGTTCTAGAATCTGTACCATTGCCCTCCCTAATCCAAATCACTTATTGAACCCACTAACTATTTTATAGACCTTTATTACTATTCCCAAGATAATTACGACAAAATCATGGAATAAACTCATTGCTATCTTATCACTTGTTTTAAAAGGATAATGTGTTGGAGAAATAGATAAACATGTAATATTCCATGTTAAGTACTTGCTGCATAGAATGCTTATTCTTGTCAATCCCAGTGGGAATCAAAGTCAGACGTAGTTCTAAGTTCATCCCTTGGCGGGGCGGTGATCTCGATCCCTTAATTTTGTATCGGACGAGTACTAGGGAGCAAGGATTGTCTGAGAGTCTCTTGGTCGACGCTAGTTCCTCTAACACGCTCAAGAGAGAGTCCTTGGGATGCGGTGAAAAGTGAGTTTCTTATGAGGGGTACTCCTCCTTTTATAATAGGATTCCCCTATCTCTTAGAGATCTGATTTATCTCTTAATATCTTTTAGAGATTTGATTTGTCTCTTGATATCTCTTTTGAGATATGATTTATCTCTTAATATCTCATTTGAGATATGATTCCTTAATTTAAGGGATATTATCTCTTTTAACCAGATAAGGTTATTTTAGATAATATCAGGATTTAATACCAATATCTTATTTCTTTAATTAAGTGATCTTTGATTTATTATCTTTAATTTCCGGACTGGGCCGGGTACTTGAGCTTGGTGGCCGGGTTAATAACCTTGGCCAGTACACAAGCCCCCCAAGCTTTGAGCTGATTAGGCGTAGAAGCTTTCATGATGTTTTAGCCGAGCTCTGTATCTCGGCTCATACACAAGCCCCCCAAGCTTCGAGCTGAAGCTTTTTCGAAGGAGCCGAGGCTAGGAACTTGGTTTCACCTTTTGATCTTTCGTTTCGGCGAGGTGAGTGGCCGAGCTTCATACCTTATATATATGTTCACATCCTCCAACTCGGTGAGCATCTCGGGTGACCGAGCTTGACGCTTTCGAGGTACCGAGCCGAGGTGGGGATGGTTACTCGTATCCTGTTGAGGCTATACTTTCTCGGTTCTCGAGATGGAAAAGAGACGTTATTGTGTGTGACGCGTGACCTTCACGGCATCATTTCTAAGGCTTGCGCTGTAGTTGCGTGCTCAACGGTAAGTCAAGAACCGGAGCTCAACCGAGTGGTCGGGAGCCGGAGCTCAACTCATTAGGGAACCTGAGCTTCATGTTTCAGGTTGTCGAGCTTTTCATTTCGGTCAATTCTTAAGTTCAGCGGGCTCGGTGGGCGAGCCTAGTAATCATTTCCCTTTGATTGTTTGGGTTTGGAGATCTAGCTTCATTTCTCATCCAATATTTTAGTTTGGTGGGCTCAGTGGCCGAGTTTAACATCTCGATCAGTATATAAGCTCTCCAAGATTTGAGCTCGAGAATAAGCGAAAGAGTTTTATGAATGAAGTCGAGCTTGTCCTTGGTGTTGATAAGGTCTTGGATTTGCATAGATCCTCTTACTTGGTTAATATCTCTCGGGCAGCACTCGAGTTTAGTGGTTGAGGTTCACATCTCGGCCAGTAACATGCTCTGAACATAAGATACTTCAATCTTACCTTTGTTTAGAAGCTGGCAGCTGAGATTCGACTTAGCAGTGGTTCAGGTTTGAACCGATCTTCTGAAGAGTCAAGTTCAAACTCGGTCATTAGGAATTTGCCTCGGTGCTTGTATTTCACCCTTTAACTTTTGATGCTTTCGAGATGCTTATCTTGAGAGTTTGAATTTGACTTGCCCTTTGCCGAATGTAGCTTGGTCTTTGAAGTTCTTGGGAGCTCTTGACATTTTCTTCGAGTAGCTCATAACCCTTTCATTTGGTGGATTTTGAAATACCCACTAACTTTGCAACTTGACCTCGAATTATTTTTCCCGATCTTGAAGGTGTGCCTCAGAATAAACTTTCCAATTTGTATGAGAAAATAGTTTTCATACAGGTTCTTCGAGTTGTAGGCTAAGGAATATCCTTTCTCTGTAATTTCCGAGAATATCCTTCCTTTATCCCTGTTAGCCCCCCAAGCTCCGAGTTTGAAATAAGCGAAAGAGCTTGAATGTCAACCCGCATGTCTTAACACGCCTTTTGGTGCCGAGGACTTTGGACTATGATTCGCGGAAGCATTGCTCGGAAATCTGTTTTTTGTAGAACCAATCCTTTCTTGGGTTATCGTCTTGCTTGGCCGAGCACTGCTCGGATTTTTGTGCGGAGGGAAACATTGCTCGATTTCGACTTTTTCCAGTGCATAGTGCGAGGGAGCATAGCTCGACCTCGGCTTTCTGGTGAGAGGGGGCAATGCTCGACCTCGGCTTTCTGGGCTTCTGTCCTTCATTATTAGCTGGATGATTTTAACTCTGGCCCTATAGTGGGTTCTCTAGTTGTTAAGCCAGCATATGCTCGGCTTTTACTAGAATTGGTCCATGATGCGAGTAGGAAAGCTGCGGTCGCTTACGCTCTTCTGAGTCTCCTCCATTACCTGTTTTTTGAGCCGCGAGCTTTCTAATAATGAAAAGTATGAAGGCGGAAGCTGCCCGAACTTTGCGCACTGGGGATGAGCTTAAAAAAGCCATGGCAAAGTATGAAGAGCAAGCTCGGCTAATCGGGCAGTTGAAAGCCCAAAAGGTGGAGCTGAAAAAAGGCAATACTACCCCTATGACCGAGCTGGGAATGGAAAGAACCGACCGGCTCAACCTTCAGAGGGTCGTGGAAGGGCTTCAAGCCGCGAAGGAAGCCAGTCTTGAGTTGTGGAAGTTGCTGGAATCCGAGAATGGGGAGAATCGAGGCTCAGCTTCGATCCGGGCCGGAGCCGAGGCTTATCATGAGGGAGGATGTTAATGGCTTTTCCCGAGCCGTGAAGCGACTTCACATTTCAATCCGAATACTGACTTCTCCTGTGCTGACGTGGACAAGGATTTTACCCGAGATGGAATCCTAGTTCCAATGTCCGAGCTAGAGGATGAGGAGGATGAGAATGCTCAGGCTCTGGCCAAGTGTGAGGAACAAGGCCGGGTCATCGGTCGGTTGAAGGCCCAGAAGGTGCAGCTGGAAGAAAGCCGAGCCACTCTTACGACCGAGCTAGAAGCGGAGAGACTTCAATCATGAGGGAACATGTTAACAGTTTCTCCCGAGTCGTGAAGCAACTCCAGCACTTCAACCCTACTGCCGACTTCTCCAGTGCCGATGTGGACAAGGATTTCAACCGAGACGGGATCCTTGTGGCATTGGCCGAGCTGGAGGATGATGATGAGGCTGCAACTCCTGGAGAAGAGGGCGAGGATCAATTGGTCGAGGAGGGACCCGAAGGTGAAGTGGGCCAAACTGGCCAGATTAATACCGTTCCTTCCGAGGCGGAGGAGAACCTAGATTCCTGAAGTTGTATAAGCAGTTTAGAAATATCTTTGTTTTTGTAAGACTTTATGTACTTGGGGACTTGCCCCTAAAATTTCTTATTTTACTTGTGGATTTATTTATACTATGGTGAATTTTCTGATGTTTTATGGGTTGATCCTGATTGATCACTTATTAACTTGATATATTTATATAGGCTCGGCACTTCGACCCTGATCAATCGAATGTGGCTCTTGCTTAGGATTCAAGCACCTTTAGAGGCTTTGGTTGACCTCTTCAGGGTTTAGTACCTGCTTAGGAGTCTCCTGCTTAGGAGTCAAGTACCTTTAGAGGCTTCGGTTGGCCTCTTCAGGGTTTAGCACCTTTAGGTGTTATCTCCTGCTTAGGAGTCAAGTGCCTGCTTAGGCTTTATCTCCTGCTTAGGAGTTAAGTAGTTTTTTCTCTTGCTTAGGAGTCAAGTGCCTGCTTAGGCTTTATCTCCTGCTTAGGAGTCGAGTAGTTTTTTCTCTTACTTAGGAGTCAAGTGTAAGTAGTTTTTTCTCTTACTTAGGAGTCGAGTAGTTTTTTCTCTTACTTAGGAGTCAAGTGTAAGTAGTTTTTCCTCTTATTTAGGAGTCGAGTAGTTTTTTCTCTTACTTAGGAGTTAAGAGTCGAGTAGTTTTTCCTCTTACTTAGGAGTCAAGTGTAAGTAGTTTTTTCTCTTACTTAGGAGTCGAGTAGTTTTTCCTCTTACTTAGGAGTCAAGTGCCTGTTTAGGCTTTATCTCCTGCTTAGGAGTAAGTAGTTTTTTCTCTTACTTAGGAGTCAGGTGTAAGTAGTTTTTCCTCTTACTTAGGAGTCGAGTAGTTTTTCCTCTTACTTAGGAGTCAAGTGCCTGTTTAGGCTTTATCTCCTGCTTAGGAGTAAGTAGTTTTTTCTCTTACTTAGGAGTCAGGTGTAAGTAGTTTTTCCTCTTACTTAGGAGTCAGGTGTAAGTAGTTTTTCCTCTTACTTAGGAGTCGAGTAGTTTTTTCTCTTAGGAGTCAAGTGTGAGTAGTTTTTTCTCTTACTTAGGAGTCGAGTAGTTTTTCCTCTTACTTAGGAGTCAAGTGTAAGTAGTTTTTTCTCTTACTTAGGAGTCGAGTAGTTTTTCCTCTTACTTAGGAGTCAAGTGCCTGTTTAGGCTTTATCTCCTGCTTAGGAGTAAGTAGTTTTTTCTCTTACTTAGGAGTCAGAGTAGTTTTTCCTCTTACTTAGGAGTCAAGTGTAAGTAGTTTTTCCTCTTACTTAGAAGTCGAGTAGTGGTGTCTGAGTGCTGAAGCCGATGGAATTTTATTTTCCAAGGGAGAGCTTGATCTTTCGGGAGCCGGAGCTCAATCACTTTGTAGCCGCAAATCTTGTGACTCTGGGAGTGGTATCAGCCGAGCATCACTTTGCTCAAATAAATAACTTGATATGATGCTACATAACACAACATTAAAGGCGTGGAGCAAAACATACCAAAACATATTAGTTTTACTAGATTTAAGGAATAATATCACCTGGGCATTTTGCGGCCTCTGATCTAGGCATTCCCTGAAGTTGCTATGGTCGAGCTCTGGGAGTGGTATCAGCCGAGCATCACTTTGCTCAAATAAATAAACGATATGATGCTACATAACACAACATTAAATGCGTGGAGCAAAACATATCACATCATATTAGATTTAAACTAGATTTAAAGAACAATATCACCTGAGCATTTCGCGGCCTCTGATTTAGGCATTTCCTCAAGCCCATATGGTTGAGCTCTCCTAGACCGAGCTGTGCTGGCTGAGCTTTTGTAATATTCTACATGAGGTCCATGGGTCCATGGGTCCATGAAATAATAAATATAATCAGTAGGACCTATAAGCTGCAATATCAGTAACTTGATATAAGAACATTGAACAAGTTTTGATATATTAAATTGCATAGAATAACTCCCTATTGAAGACCAGCCTTGTTGCCATTTGCACCGTTGACCCTCGGCGACTCGGTCATCTTTTTGACAAAGTTTGTTGGCGAGGTTTGGAACCTACCAAACACTCCTTTAACTTCGGAATCTAATTTTTCCTCACAACAGCCGTGACATCACCAAGAGGACTTCTAGGGTACCAAGAAGGTAACACGCTACGCCTCGTTGAACTTCTTCGGGAAAAACTTCCCCTTCCCAATGGAGGCGTATTCTCGCTACCCGCAGCAGGCGGCGACCCGTGAAGAAAACGGCCACCACCGCGATCGATCTGGTTTCTCGGTGTTCCCGACCCAACGCGGTATGAACCCGGCCCGGGAGTGGACTCGAATATTACCGGGTCTGAGTTGCCGTCAAAAATCGAAGCTCGGCGGCGTGCGAAGATAGCTGCCACGTCTACAGGTGTTACACAACGGTCTCTTCCCTCTGGCATGGCTGAAGGGTGGTGTTAGGGTTTGCTCGGTGATGGTGCTGCTGGTTGTTGCAAATGAAGCATAAGAAGAGAGCTTTGGAAGAAGACCGAATTCATCCATGCCCTCCTTCTAGCACCAAGAGTGTGGAGTGGTTCATGGATCGTTTTTATCAACAAAATCACTGGTCTTTTAATACGTCTCTCAGTCTCAGAAAGTTTTCTTCTGCACTAGCAACTCCACGAACTTTGGAAATTAGATCTACTTGGATTGCAGCATCACTTGCAGATAAACCAAACCTCTCTTCACTGTTGTTCATCCAATCACATACCTCAAGGGCACGGTCATGTCTTTTGTGTTTCCTCACCTCTGTGACCACTTTACCAAGTTCCGATTTTGTGGGGGTTTTTCCTTCATCCTCCCACTGATTCAACACCGTGGCAGATCCCAATTCTGGGTTTAGCATAAACGATACTCTCCTGAATAAGTTCTTCCACGTGGCAACGGGTCTGTGTTCGGCGAAGGAATTTGAGACGGAGCACGTGACAGAGAGTCTCTGAAAACACAGGGTTTGTGTTTGTGGAAGAGGCGTGAGAGTGGGGAGTTTGGAAGGAAGTGGTGGAGAATAGGAGTGGGAGAGGGAGGATGCATGATGAAGGGAAACGTTTTGAGGGTTCGAATTCAGAGAGAATTGAAGGAGCATCTTTCTGGAAAGTTTGACAGATGTCGATGGATGTGTGGCCCGGGGAAGGTTTGCCTCGGCCCCACGGTGGGTGCCAAATGTTCCTGCCAAGATCCGTTTCGTCGGAGTCTCGCTATAGAACGTTAAACCAAGGGGGTTGTTTTAGATTTTGGCTTGACAGAATTCAATGATTCCGGTCCTACGTATCCCAGTGGGAATCAAAGCCAGACGTAGTTCTAAGTTCATCCCTTGGCGGGGCGGTGATCTCGATCCCTTAATTTTGTATCGGACGAGTACTAGGGAGCAAGGACTGCCTGAGAGTCTCTTGGTCGACGCTAGTTCCTCTCACACGCTCAAGAGAGAGTCGTTGGGATGCAGTGAAAAGTGAGTTTCTTATGAGGGGTACTCCTCCTTTTATAATAGGATTCCCCTATCTCTTAGAGATCTGATTTATCTCTTAATATCTTTTAGAGATTTGATTTGTCTCTTGATATCTCTTTTGAGATATGATTTATCTCTTAATATCTCATTTGAGATATGATTCCTTAATTTAAGGGATATTATCTCTTTTAACCAGATAAGGTTATTTTAGATAATATCAGGATTTAATACCAATATCTTATTTCTTTAATTAAGTGATCTTTGATTTATTATCTTTAATTTCCGGACTGGGCCGGGTACTTGAGCTCGGTGGCCGGGTTAATAACCTCGGCCAGTACACTAAGGTTTCCAGAATTACATATCTGCCTCATGGTTGCCTGTATTTATTAGGACCAGTTGTTGCTTAGGCTTTCTCAAATTCATGAGGTTCTTTGTTTCTCTGTTATGATGAATTGGTGAAATTTTGCTGCTAGTTCTTTTGCAGTGTCATTCTCTTTCCAATTGCAATCACCTATATAACATGGTGGTTCATTCATTTCGTCGATGGATTTTTCTCCCCAATCTATGCTCAACTTGGAATTGATGTTTTTGGTTAGTGCTTCTAATTTATGGTAGTTCCCAATTTTCCTGTACTCAAGTAAAGATCGTGCATTATAAAAGTCTGGATCTCAGCAAATCTATGTATTTTTTGCATGTCTATGATCAACAACCTAGTTTGTCTATTTTTATATCCATACTATTCATTTTATATATGTTTTTTCTATTTCAGACACCACCTCGATGCCAAAGAATCAAAAAATTAATATTTCCAAGGAGCAGAAAAAGAATCAGATGAAGAAGCAAAGACATGTTGCTGAGCCTGAAGCAGCTACACCAGTTGTAAGTCTACTTTTATTGTCATATTATGTCTCTAGGCAATGTAGCAGTGTAGTGTATTAGAAAATACTCAAAATAGAGTTTGGACTTTGGATTATGTAATCTATGAATGAAGCAAGGCCTTCAATCTGAGTTTTGCTTTACTATTTTTCTACACAGGCTGAACAATTTGGAGAAGGAGAAGGAGAAGAAGTAAAGATTATCGATATTTCTTGTGAAGATGATTGCACCGAGATTAGAATCATTACTACAATAGCAGATGATCTCGCAATGGAGCATGAAGTAAATGCTTCTGCAAATAATACTGGAGGTAAATTTCTCAAGTTAATACTAGTGCCACATATTTAAGTTAGATGATGGATAGCATCACCTATATCATTACACTGATTAAATCAGTAACTTCTTTATAATTCATGACATAATGGTATTTTTTATTCAACTTATTTCTCCCTTTTTGATACATCACAGAAGATTGTAAGCAGAGCAAGAGATGTTCAGGTGATGATATTTTGATGCTAAAGTCTGAACATGAAATTGCTACTATCCCTGCTAAGGAAGCTCATGACAGCATCAATTGCTGTGAAACCGATCACAAGCCTGACAAAGAGGGGTCTGAGCTGAAATATTTGCTTTTAACTAATCAATCATTTATTAGCAATGCAGAGGAGCTCCTCAATCTTGATTTGGATTATCCTAAGATCCTACCCAAAAATGAAACCAATCAAAAAGCCAATGTCAGACTCTACTTGGATTGCGCAAATGAGCTGACCGAGCGCAAAAGCCTTCAAGAGTCACAAGTAGTTCGCCCTTTATTGCTAACTTATGATGCAGGGAATTCAAGATTACACATCTCTTTAGGCAAGTTGGTTGAAGAAATCTATAATGCCATTAAGAATCTGACATGTTACAGCGAAAAATCTGGGAAGAAACTTGGTTCATCAGATAGTATCTATGCAATGACAGAGAGAGATATGAAGTGCAATGGACTGATAAATGGAATATGGAACTGGGGTTGGAGGCATGGATTTTCTGCAGATGAAGCTGAGCAAGTTGTCAATGAAGTATAGAATCTAGTTTTTAGTGAATTAATTGAGGAGGTTATTGTAAATTTATGATTACATCTTTTGAGACATGGATGTAAAGTATTTAGATATCAGCATCTTCACATTGTAGATAGGGTCTGATTAAATGGATACAAGATAGAAGAGTTGAACCGTTGACTGCATAATTTTGCTATGAAAAGTCAAATATAAAGACGGAAATAATAGGTTTATCAAAGTATACGTATTCAAAAAATCATGTCAGATCACCTCTAATTAAATGGTAAATATAAGGTACCGAATGTTTATATTTTGTGTATCCAATTAATATCACCTAACGGCGTTCCATTTTCCTGAAATGAATTATACATAAACATATCTATGATATACTGAAGAGGGGTTAAGTGTTTAATTTTGGGAAATGTTTTTTTATGTATTTATTTATACTTTACAGTTCACATCTCTCATGTTTCTTAGGTGACAAAATCAGAGTATAAATAAGTAAAAAAACGAGAAGAAACCAATTTTAATTAGTTAATAAAAATTGTATAAATATGAAGTCATGTATCAATAAATATATTTGAGTGATATTATTCTTTAATTTAGAAGATTAGGGTTAGGATGTCTTGCTCAGTAAAAAAAAAAGGATTAGGATTTTAAAAAAATAATTTTTAAAAATCTGAAGTTAAATATGTTTTTGGTCCTTGCAAAATGAGAGAATTTTGATTTTGGTCCCTATAAAATTTTTTCTCTGTTTTTGGTCCTTGTAAAATATCAAATAACTATTTTTGGTCCCTATTATCATGTGACATACTTATGTATCCAGCAGTGTCATATGATCATCCCAAGTGACACAATAATCGTATGTGGTGTCAAGTTAGCATATGAAATAGTTTGTAGTTTGTTCATTATCTTCTTAATGAGTGTCTTAAATTTTTTTAGAAAATTAAACAAAATAATTTATCATTAAAAAATAAGCATACATAATTTTTCCTAATCTTTATGATGTCCATTAGCAGGGGTATTGTAAACACCTAATTTTGTTCGAATATTTTTTTATTTTAATTAATATTTAAATAATAATAATAAACAAAAAAAGCAAAAAAAACTAAAAATATTTTTATTTCTGATCTATTACATCATCAAATATAATCCATTTTCGTTTTTTTCCAAATTATCTTTTGGATCCATTATCCAAGACCAGCTAACAAAAATTGTTTTTTTATTAATATGATTTATTATTAAAATAAAATAAAAAAAATAAAAAAGTAAAAAGAAATTGAAAAAATGGTCCGCTTCGACTTTGCTTTTTTAAATATGGATCAGATTTTGCTTTATTGGTCCCTTTGTTTTCATATGCTTTGTTTCCAAAAATGATGGTACCACCCTACACCATTGTTGCACCTACAAGGTGGTGGAGCAAAGGCTCGTATGCTCCTCACAAAATATCGCAGCCTCTGCATTTTTTGTCTACACTTCATAACATACCAATAACAAATTTTGACACTATGTTGTTACTACATAAACAGAAACATCTTACTGAAAAGGGGGCGTAAATGAAGAGGCATCAACACAAAGCCATCAGAGGGGGGCGTACGAAATATGGATCAGAATAGAGATTACTGAAAAATCTCTCCCCAGCTTAAATCATGAATCATCCACAGCCACACTCCATCTCCTCTTTCAACCTTCACAATCCCTTCTAACTCTTGGAAACCAAGACTGTCCTCCTCAGAGAGCAAAAGAAAACTATCTTCATCACTCATTCACTTCTTCTCAATAACATCATCAAAATTCACAACACTGCACAAACACCTCCAAATCATCTGTCACAACCCATCATCATCATCCTAATCAAACTTACCTCTAAACATTTGCGAAAAAAAAAAAAGAACAGAACCTTCCTCCGCCAGTTCCGCCACGCTTTCCCGCCGTACTCCGCACGAACCACCACCGATGTGATCCCGTCGCCGATCGATCTCCTCAGCCGCTTTGTTCCCCTTGTGCTCAGACTGGTAATGATGGAAAGAAGCCAAAGGCTTGTCTGATGCTTTCTTTTCTTTTATTTGTTATGTAATATATAATTTTTTAAATTTTAATTTATTCTACTGGGCTTCTTATAGTTTGTGCTGTGTTTATTTTATTTCTGTTTTAGTTATTGATATGTGTTGACGGGTGGGCTTAGTGTATCCAGGGTTAGTAGATGAGTTTTTGGGTCAAGCTTTTAGTATGAGTGGTCTATGTCAATATATATATATATATATATATATATATATATATATATATTTATATTGGGCTTCTTTTCAGTCAGACCTAAATCTAAATTTTATTTTATATGATTTGTGCTTTGGGCTTAAGATTTTTTTTTAGTTATTTTTATTTTTGTTTGGATTTACTGATTTGGGCCAAAACTAAACCAGCAAAAAACTAAAAAATTTCTAAATTTTTTTTGGTTCCTTTTTTCATATAAAGATCTCCTAAAAATGTTTTGAAACTAAATTGGCTTGTTTGAATTCACGCAACAATTTACAACATTGATGTACGATTTTTCGTCCTCAAGTGTTGTAAAAATTGTAAGGGTTTTTCGTATAGTTTCTCTATCTTTAACCCTGTACAAGAGTGAGTTCTCTAATTTTATAAATAAAAATTATTTTTATGTTCTATTTTGACAAAGTTTATTTTTTAAAAAAATAAATAAATGAATACTTTTAAGTATCTCTAATAAAATTTCAATAAATAAAAATCTTTATCAATTCACGCAACAATCTATGATGTTGATGTACGATTTTTCATCCTCAAGTGTCATATGAATTGTAAGGGTTCATCGTATAGCTTGACTATCTTTAACCCTGTGCGAGAGTGAATTATCTTCTATAAAAATAATAAAATATTTTCAATTTATACATTTAACCAATTTCATCCGATTTAATTCTATAGAAATATCTTTTGAATTCAAGCAACAATCTAAGACGTTGATGTATGAATATTCATCCTTAAGTATCGTATGAATTGTAAGGGTTTCTCGTGTAGCACTGCTATCCTGGACCCTGTGCATGAGTGGATTAATTTTAAAATAAAATCCCTTTTCCAAAAAAATAAATCAAATCTTTACCTAAAATTAAAATCAACCAACAAATAAAATCTTTTTCTATAAGAACTACGTGGCTTTGAGTTTCCCATCGCACCCAAAAATACGTAGGAGTAAAATCAATCATTCTGTCAAGCTAAAATTTAATTGTCACTTTTGTTTTGTTTATCCTTTTTATTATTTATTTAAAAAGTGGGGTAAAATAAATATTTTCAAATGTTGTTAAAATTATTTTTCCCAATTAACTTGAGGTACCATTTTTAAACGGGCGATGTAGGGTGCTGATACCTTCCCTACTCGTAACCGACTCCCGAACTCAAATCTCTCTTTTTTAAAAGACCAGTTTCCTTAAAATAAATGGGTTTTCCAATTTTTCCCCAAATAAAATATTGGTGACGACTCCTCTGTTTTTTACATTCTTTTGGCGTCCCCTGGACGGGACGGTCGCGACAGTTGGCGACTCCACTGGGGATTTTTGAGAGTCAGGCCTGTAATAGTTGGTTGTGAAACTTATTTTAATAACTTTAAAAATATTAGTTTTACCCCTATTTTTTTTTAATAGTTTTATATGTTCTCATAATTGCCTTTGTATATTGTTGTAACCATATGGTAGAGAACTATTGTGTTGTTGTTTGTTATTTTTGCAAGTGTGGTGTAGTTTTTATTTTAATAGGTTTTGTGCAGGTTTCAATGCTTCCCGCACACACATCACCATTACTGGTACCGTGGACTGCCATATTGTGATTCATTTGTCCCTGTGGTGAAGTTCATGAATCCGGGTCTTTATCTTTTAGATGAGGGCAATCTGGGAGCCATGATTTTTAGAATTCTAGATCCATCCTATAATTCACTCATCGAGCAAACTTAGTGAGCAACCGGTTAGAGTCATGACCTTAGGTGTGTGCAAATATAAGTCTTACCCGTCTTACTTAGGACACAAAGGGAGCATTTTGTTTTTCTTTCACTCGTGTTCATGTTTTTTTTTTTTTGTCAAAGAAAAAAATTCACTTTTTTTAGTTTTTGTGAAAGAAAAAATGATTTACGCAAGTTTTTTTGCTTGTAACAAAAAAAAATCCTTTTTCATATTTGTATCTCATGTATTTCCATAAATAAAAAAAGGGACTTGTGTAAATCATTTTCTGTAACTCATTCATATTCTTTGTAGAAGAATAAAAAAAAAAAAAAAGAGATCGCTCGTTTTTTTTCATGCATCTCATGCATTAATGTTTTGGGGGTCAATAAAAAAAACACTCATATCAAGCGTTCATTAAAAATAAAACCATTTATCTCAAGCATTTATATTAAAAAAATCATTCATCTCATGCATAAAAAAAAAGATCAAAATAAGAAGCTCATCTCATGCATTGGCATTTCACAAGTAAGGGTTTGATTACATTTTTCTAAATTTACAGTGACCTTTAAACAATTGCTCTGCGGCACCCTTATCGGACTCGATCACAAGCCAAAATCATGGATGAGGAAGAGCAAACTCAGAATTTCATAGAAGAATGGGGTCAACTCAAAGAGAAAAATGACCCAAATGATGGTAATGTTGCAAGCCATGCAGAATGAAAAGAACACGGATGGGAATACTTCAGCCTCAAATGAAGAGCAGCCGGCCATACCTTTGCTCACTCGAGATAACAACCAACAAGGGGCCGTGATGCCTTTCCCTGTCTACCCAAGCAATCAAACTCTTCCTTCATTTGACTCAAACAATCCCCCATATGGTCTTCCTCGAGGATTTGTGCCGCCAGTGGCCCCTGGTCCACAAGACAGCAACCCAAGCTCCCAAAACACTACCCAGACACAAATCCCCCCACCAATCCACCGGAATGTAGCATTCCAATAATGGAGGATTATGTTAACCCAAACACTTCACCCTTCACCTTCCACATTGGTGCCAATGGGACCCAGGCGGCACAGAACTTCGCTTCCCCATAATATATTCCTGTGAATCAGTCGGGTTGGAATCCTCAGCCACAAGAAAAGCTGGAAGTTCTAGAGGAAAGACTGCGAGCTATTGAAGGGGCAAACAGTCATGGTCTTCGGGATGCCTCGGAACTCTGTGTAGTGCTCAATGTCATAATACCTCCAAAATTCAAAGTGACAGATTTTGACAAGTACATGGGGACCATTTGTCCCAAAAACCACTTGACCATGTACGTCAGGAAGATGGCATCACATGCCCATTATGATAAGCTCTTAATTCACTTCTTCCAAGATAGTTTGACTGGGGCAGCTTCAAATTGGTACATGCGTCTCTAGCGGGTCCACATTCGATCCTTCAATGATCTAGCAGATGCATTCATGAAACAATACAAGTACAACATTGACATGGCTTCCGATAGGATGTAACTTCAAAATATGTCAAAAAAGGACACACAGACCTTTAAGGAGTATGCACAACGATGGAGAGAATTGACTGCTCAAGTAGAACCTCCATTATCTGAGAAGGAAATCGTGGCAATGTTCATTGATACACTCTAGTCGCCCTTCTATGACATAATGATTGAGAGCGTATCATCAAACTTTTCTGACATGGTTATCATTGGAGAAAGAATTGAGAATGGGATGAGAAATGGTAAGATTGCCGAAAGTTCTATGGGGGTAGATGGGATGAAGAAAGCTCCATTTGTCAAAAAGAATGAAGAAGAGGCACATGTTATGGCATCCGAGCAAAAATGGTCGGGGCATTGGGTACCGGGTCAAAAGTCCATCAACTCCAAACCATCTTTTCAAACAACCTACACTCCATATTATACACCACATCAACAACCTAACCATCCATCCCACAATTTCCAAACCAATCTTATCCTATGATGACAAAATATCAACCATCAAACCCAATCCAAAATCAAAGCTTTCCCACTATACCACCCCAACAAAACCCAAATGCAAATCAAAAGAGACAGCCTTACAACCCAGAAAAGAAACTCATGAAAATTGACCCGATACCCATGACTTACACAGAGCTTCTATCTCATCTTATAAAGAAGTCCATGCTATCACCCATTCCAACAAAACCAATGGAACCCCTGTATCCGAAGTGGTTTGATCCAGATGTCAAATGTGATTATCATGGGGGAGTAATGGGTCATTCCACTGAGAATTGTAAAAAGTTGAAAGTTAAAGTGCAAGAGTTGATCAATGCGAATTTGTTGAGTTTTGCACAAAATACTCTTGATGCGGGAAGTTCTGGAGTCAATGCCGTAGGGGACATTGTGGAACATGACCTTTGAATCTTGTTTAGAGTAGTTCTTAAATGCTAATCCTTTAGCTCTGCCTAAGGCTTTTGGAAATCCTTAATAATGGGCTTACTTGTTTTCATTTCAGTATGAATAAATGCATCGAGTCTTTCTTCTTTCTCTTTCTTTTCGATTTTTACTTTACTTTACCTTTTATAATCCATGATAATTATCAATAATGCATTTCTGAAAGTGATTCTCTGGGGGGAGGGGGGATAGTGCTAGCATCTCATCACATGGTTTTGATCACCCCGTTAATCAAGTTGGCAAAAAAACCTTCCCACCGACTTTTGTGATTAACTGAGCCGAAAGCATCAAATGATCATTCTTGTCACAGTTGAAGGTGAATGGGGCAATAAAAAACGATCAATGACAACTTTTAGAGAATGTGCTCCAAAAACGGAAACAAGAAGATCACTCACTCAAACTAGGTTCTATCATTTGCAAATAATGAAGAAAATCAAAAGAAGCAATGAGTTATCATTTTGACGAGCACCATTTTTTGTCTTCAATTTAAATTTTTGAAAATGAGCAACCATGATTTGAAAAGATGAATGGCCATCTTTCTCTATCTTTTATATACTTGAATTATCCCTCGTTAACCCTTTTTGAGCTTGAATTTTTTCAAAGAATCTTGGGCAAGGATCATCCCTACACTTGGGGCTAATATCAGTTGAATGAAGACTGTCAAAAATAAAGAGAAAAATAATGAGAAAGAGTTCCATAAGGAAGGAAGAAACAAATAAGGAAGTTCCAAAAAAAAAAAAAAAGAGGAAAAAGGGAAGAAAGAAATAAAGGAAATGATTAAGGAAGTTAAGAGTAAAAGGAAAAAGAGGAAATGTTTGATGGAACTTATTGATCATTGATCTCGTTCAAACCCTTAAACACTTTCTTGGGCCTTATATCTTTTCTTCTATACCTTCTAACCCGACCACATTACAAGTCTAAAAAGTCCATTCTGATCAATGAAAGGTTGTTATCATTTTCATCAATTTAAATTTTGAGATAAAAATGTGTTCTTCATTACACTGCTAAAAAAAAAGAGAGAGAGATGAAGTGGCTCGCTGGGCTGAAAACTTGAAATGGCGGTTCAGGCAAAAATTAGAGTAAATCGATGAAGTGATCTACGCAAAAGCTAGGGGTCAAGCAAAACCCATCAAAGAGATAAACTTGGCCAGTTTGAATTTGAAGGCAGATTATGATATGCCCATAATACATGAAGAGTGGGGCAAGTCATGTCCTTAAAGGCTGATTAAAGCGATGCTCGAAATCATATGCATCAGAGACTAGCACTAATCCTCCAAAAAAGTATCATTTGAAGAAATGTGAATTTTGTAACGACCTTCTTTACATTAGTAATCCAAATAAATTCAATAAAAATCCTTTAAAACATTTAATTAAAATATGCTAATCATTAAAAAAATCTCAATTATATAAGTATGGAAAATGTCTCATATTAAATAAAATAATAATAATGTATCAAAGTAATAAATATAATATTAAATCCATACATCTGAATAAAACCAAATAAAAAGAAAAGCCTCGAAACCGGGCGTCTAATTATACTCTTAGAAAAATAATACATAAACCAAAGAATGTCGTCCACATAATACTCTCATCTATACTACATTACTGACCCACTAGCTAATCAAAAGGATGACTCATTAGATCTCTGGGTCCTCAACAGCGATGTCACCGGACTCTGAAAACAACACTTATAATGAGATATAAAATCCAAGTGAACAACAATACAGTTTATAAAAATATTTTCGAAAATAGTATTATTCTTAGCCGGCGCGGTAACCGGAAAAGCTGTCCATGATATCCGCTATTTTTTCCAAAATAATATATACAAAAATACTTTTAACAACAATAATAATTTCATCAATTCAAAAGCATATAACATAAGAACAACTCATCTCAAGACGTCACCTTCCACATACCAAATGAATTCTAAATTAATCACAAACCATGTAATTTTCAACTTTAATCCAATTGGCTCGGAGACCTCATACTTAGATTGGTCTCTTGCCGGCATGCCAGAAATCTCACACATCAGACGACAATGGCGTCCCATTACCCACTCCTACTCATGAGGAGTGTTTCAATGTCTCCTCCCGTCGGGGACATTTCTATTTCGATACCACCCATGTGCACATGTCGATATTTCTCCCTTTTCGACACCCCAACATGTTGCGGTGTTACTCTCGATACCCCTCTTTAGGTGGTATTGCTCATTTTCGACATCCCAATCACATGACGATGTTACTTTCGATACTCCATTAAGGCGGTATTACTCTTCGATACCCCTATCATAGGTGGTATTGCGGCAAACATCATACAACTCATCATAAGGCACAAATTTCATGTCTCATACATGTAACAACTCATTTACCATAAATTAAATATTTAATCTTATCATGCATACCAAATAGACTTATCTCATGTCATCAAGTAATTTTATAACTGCACTATGACAATCACAAACATCAAGACATAACATATGTCATCAAGCATATGATTCAATTAGTACAAATATCAATCATGTATTTCATGCCATCAATAACAAGAGTAAATACTCAATTTAACAAATTTTTGTTTTAATTGAAAACCCCCGATTTTAAAATTTAGGTTGGTGACATCATTCATATATTCAATTCAAATTCTTAAAAAAAAAAACTAAAAGGTAAACCCTTCTGCACACATACAAACAATTATACCATGGAAAGAGTTCGCAAAAAGTATTGTTACTCACCTCTCGAAAACCTCCAAAAGCTCCAAAAATTTATCTAAGATAAATGCTAACGTTTCAACAAAATCTTTATTCTTTAAACTAGTATTCTCTGATCTTTGTGACTCTACTCAATAAAATCGTCAATAAATCAGTGTTACCCCCTTCTTTATTTTATTTTTCTCTCCTCTGCTGGCGGGCGGTGCTAAGGAACTACGTTTTTTTATTATTATTATAATAACAAATCAGGTTTGCCTTATTCTACTTTTCATTTGTTACTTTGTTAGGCCCTTTTATCTAATAAAACCAACTTACCATGTACTTGTATTACTTTCACGTGACTAACCCATCCTCTATTTTGTTTTTAAATCATGGGCCGGCTTTTCTAATATATAAGAGTAACTCAACTTTAACATTTTAGTGCGTGAGATGTCAGCCCCCACCCCCTAATTGACTTTCAATTTAACCATTTTTTTATTAAACAATTTTTAATAATTTCTTGTATTAACAAATTCTCAATATTAAACCTCTTAATTATATTTTATTTTCATTATAATTTTAATAAATTAATCTTTTTTATCAAATTAATTATATTAGAATTTCTGGATGTTACATTTTCTCCCCTCCTTAAAGAATTTTGTCCCCGAAATTCATCCTTTTCTCACGCACTTATTTTAACATATGTCATATTCAAAACATAAAAGTTACCATACTTCAGATAATAAGATTTGAGTATTGGCGTACGATGTCATCCTCCATTTTCCAAGTAGTCTCCTCAGGAGTCAATCCTTCGCATATTACTTTCATCAAAGGAATCGTCTTGTTTCTCATAGTCTTAGTGCTATTGTCCAAAATTGGACAAGGCATAGGCTTATAGATCATATTATTTTTCAATTGTACAGACTTAGGAGCGATCACATGAGATTCAACAGGTACATATTTTCTTAGTTGCGACACATGAAAGACATCATGAAGGTTTGCCAACTGTGATGGAAGAGCCAATTGATAAGCAACATGCCCAACTCTTTTAAGAATTCGGAAAGGTCCCACGAAACGAGGATTCAACTTGCGGACTTTCATTGACCTCCGTACCCTTGTCTTAGGAGTGACTCTCAAAAAATACATGTTCCTCTTCCTAAAATTATAAAGGCTTTCTTTTCTTGCAGATATAGCATATTTTACCTATTCGACTTAGTGCGCATCTTATCCTCAAACACTCGAATCCTACCTGTGGTCTCTTGAATTAAATTGGGTCATAATAAGATTTTCTCACTTACTTCTCACTAACATAAAAGGGGACTTATATTTCCTAATCACATCATCAATATATATATATGTATAGTCAATAATTATTTCACCAGATAATAAGCATACAATTCTTGACACCTTAACTATAAAAATTTATTTTATTTTATTTAAAAAAAAGTCAATAGTAACATTTATATAATAAAATCATGCACTTAAGAATTTGTTTATGTCCATCCGCCTATAATTAAAATACCTTCAATTGCAGTTCATCATTATAAGCATTCTCACAAATTAAATTTATAACAAATATTCCACAAAAGAAATTGAAGTAATGTTTTATACTATCCATAAGTAGATATAATAGTCTCTTACAGATTCTACACCAAATTTCTTATATTATTTACATAACGGAAGAATTTTATAAAAAGAAAATAAAGAAATGAGAAGCAGTAGCAACACCCACATACTAAATCTTATCTAGCCCAGAATAATAATTTAAAAATAAAAAAATATAGTTTCACTTTTTGTTGATAAGAAGATCTGACTTAAAAGAAATGTGGTGACAAAATGGAGAATACGATTTAATAAACTTGCAATTAAATTTTGCAATAACAACTATAAAAGTGAACACCACAATAGTACTAAGAAATAGTTTCGTCTTGATCTTTAAGTTTGCACATACGAATAAGAAATAACATTTTTTCACTTTTTGTTAAGAAATATAAGTTTGTTAGGATTAGACATGCCATTAATCTATATGGAAAAACAAATCCTCGTGATATATTAATCAAGATTAAATTTTGGTCACTTGAGAAGCAATCTGAAATTTCAAGGAAAGTAATTATCTAAAAAAAATTAAATAACAAAATTACAACGTAATAATAAAATTTGAGCATATATATACAACTTCTTTGATACAAAATTCATTTTTATTCACCTCCACCAATACATCATTAAATCTTGATACATCTTGGTTATTCCTAAATGTATCGTTAATGTTCATTTATGTGTATCTTCTAACATTTTTTTTTCTAAGACTCCCCTCCTTAGGAACATTGATCTTGTTCTTAAACAATACTAGACCAATATCATATAACACATAATTCTCTTGGTCAAAAGGAGATTGCAATTCCTGCCTAAAAACTATACCCGCTTAATCTATTTTCTAATGTCACTACAAAGTTTCAATCTATTCAATTTCAAGCTTAAAGCCTTAAAAGACATCCAAATTCATGTCTCTAGACCAATATTCTAAAACTCTCCTCCTTAGGAACATTGATCTTGTTCTTAAACAACACTAGACCAATATCATATAAGACATAATTCTCTTGGTCAAAAGGAGATTGCAATTCCTGACCTAAAAACTATACCCGCTTAATCTATTTTCTAATGTCACTACAAATTTTCAATCTATTCAATTTCAAGCTTAAAGCCTTAAAAGACATCCAAATTCATGTATCTAGACTCTTCTATTAGGTTCATCTACCCAAGGGAAAAGATATTTATCCCTAACTGTTACTCTGTTCGATTTTATATTGTCCAGACATAACCTCATACTCCCATCATTTCCCCCCACTAAAAGTACTCAAAACTTAATACAAAATCAAACATATTCCTTAACAATAATTAAAGTGTGATTTGATATTATACTATAATTTAACAATAGTAAATTAAAGTTCAAAATAACATAAAATAAAATAATCAACGTATCTCAACAAGTGAAATGTAAGTCCAATGATCATGCTGAAATTTTGACTCCAAACAAACATATTCAGCTTTGACAATGTGTGGCTAGCACTTGACCCACAGGAGGTAGTTTTGAGTTTGAATAAAAACATGAATTGAGACATTAGGGAGTAATCTAATTAATTAACGTTAAAGTGGCAGCTTTTGCCATCAAACAATTAAAAGGAAAGAACAAGGAAAACATATTCACTAAATAAATTCATTAAACGACATAAAAATATTTATAAAAAAAAACTCATATCAACCCCACATTTTAAGCATCTCAAATAAAAATAAGAACCTTATAATATTTTAGTATTTCAGAATAGACAAACCCACATGTATAAACCCCCATTTCCACATAAAAAAATAATAATCAAGACAAATCAAGAAATCACATCCTTCAATAATTCATTCCATTAGGGTTTTAAGAAAGTATTTTACTTACATGGTATAAGTATTACTGTCACATCACTATAAATCTCTACCTTACTAGAAAACTAGAGTATGTATCGATCCTTGAATTCTCTCAACTAAGCACTTATTAGAAGAAACAACAAATACATAAATTGTTTGTGAAGAGGCAACAAAAAAAGTTCTATTAGAGTACTTTATGACAACAAGTCTAAACGACAATCACTCCTTACCAAGAATAGCATCTAACCCAGACATAGATAACAAATAAGATCGATGACATAAGGCACGCCCCGATGCAGAAGAAAACAATTTAAACAAGAACTGAAAGAAATAAGATTATCCTCCATAGAAATATAAACACATGGATCAAAGGATAAACGAAAGATAGATAACTATAAATTTCACACATGAAGGATATATCAAAGAATGTGTTGCTCCTGAATCAAACAATATAGTAACTTCTTCCCCTGTAAGAGTTATAGAAATTGAGTCTCATCCGGATTCTAAGCCGCCTCGGAATAATAGCGAATCATTCTTTTTGAATTCAAAAAGTCCCATGTGCTAAGGGTCCTAGGTAGCAACCACTCCATCAGTGATTGGCCTTCATTCCCCTACAGTTGACGGAGAGTCTACGTCTGCCCTTGCGTAGCTCTGATCATACAATCCAAATCTGTTGCAAGTGCAATGTTCGTCCCTCGCCTATTAGTCCTATAAATCTGCTCATTACCTATGAAATATTGGGTTGATCATGTCCAATATCCCAAAGAATAACATGCAGTATTTATAACTCTAACAAGCATCCTATGCGCCCAAGTTTTGTTTTAGAAAAAGCCCTGCTACCACTGTCGGATTTAGAATCGAACTGCTCTGATACCAAAAATGTAACGACATTCGTTACATTAGTAACCCAAATAAATTCAATAAAAATACTTTAAAACATTTAATTAAAATATGCTAATCAATAAAAAAATTCTCAATTATATAAGTATGGAAAATGTCTCATATTAAATAAAATAATAATAATGTATCAAAGTAATAAATATAATATTAAATCCATACATCTGAATAAAACCAAATAAAAAGAAAAGCCTCGAAACCGGGTGTCTAATTACAATCTTAGAAAAATAATACATAAACTAAAGAACGTCGTCCACATAATACTCTCATCCACACTACATTACTAACCCACTAGCTAATCAAAAGGATGACTCTTTAGATCTCTGGGGCCTCAACAGCGATGTCCCCGGACTCTGAAAACAACACTTATAATGAGATATAAAATCCCAGTGAACAACAACACAGTTTATAAAAATATTTTCGAAAATAGTATTGTTCTCAACGGCGCGGTAACCGGAAAAATTGTCCATGGTATCCGCTATTTTTTCCAAAATAATATATACAAAAATACTTTTAACAACAATAATAATTTCATCAATTCAAAAGCATATAACATAAGAACAACTCATCTCAAGGCATCACCTTCCACATACCAAATGAATTCTAAATTAATCACAAACCATGTAATTTTCAACTTTAATCCAAGTGGCTCGGAGACCTCATAATTAGATTGGTTTCTTGCCGGCATGCCATAAATCTCACACTTCACAAGACAATGGTGTCCCATTGCCCACCCCTACTCATGAGGAGTGTTTCGATGTCTCCCTCATGTTGGGGACATTTCTATTTCGATAGCACCCATGTGCACATGGCGGTATTTCTCCCTTTTTGACACCCCAACATGTTGCGGTGTTACTTTCGATACCCTTTTTTAGGTGGTATTGCTCATTTTCGACATCCCAATCACATGGCGATGTTACTTTCGATACCCCATTAAGGTGATATTACTCTTCGATACCCCTATCATAGGTGGTATTGCGACAAACATCATGCAACTCATCATAAGGCATAAATTTCATGTCTCATACATGTAACAACTCATTTACCATAAATTAAATATTTAATCTTATCATGCATACCAAATAGACTCATCTCATGTCATCAAGTAATTTTATAACTACACTATGACAATCACAAACACCAAGATATAACATATGTCATCAAGCATATCATTCAATTAGTACAAATATCAATCATGTATTTCATGCCATCAATAACAAGAGTAAATACTCAATTTAACACATTTTTGTTTTAATTGAAAACCCCCGATTTTAAAATTTAGGTTGGTGACATCATTCATATATTCAATTCAAATTTCAAAAAAAAAACCTAAAAGGTAAACCCTTCCGCACACATACAAACAATTATACCATGGAAAGAGTTCGCAAAAAGTACTATTACTCACATCTCGAAGACCTCCAAAAGCTCCAAAAATTTATCTAACATAAATGCTAACGTTTCAACAAAATCTCTATTCTTTAAACTAGTATTCTCTGATCTTTGTGACTCTACTCATCAACATTGTCAATAAATCAGTGTTACCCCTTCTTTATTTTTTTTTCTCTCCTCTATTGGCTAGCGGCGCTAAAGAACTAAGTTTTTTTTTATTATTATAATAAAAAATCAGGTTTGCCTTATCCTACTTTTAATTTGTTACTTTGTTAGGCCATTTTATCTAATAAAACCAACTTACCCTGTACTTGTATTACTTTCACGTGACTGACCCATTCTCTATTTTGTTTTTAAAATCATGGATCAGTTTTCTAATATATAACAGTAACTCAACTTTAACATTTTGGTGCATGAGTTGTCAGCCCCCACCCCCTAATTGACTTTCAATTTAACCCTTTTTTTTATTAAACAATTTCTAATAATTTCTTATATTAACAAATTCTCAATATTAAACATCTTAATTATATTTTATTTGCACTATAATTTTTAATAAATTATTCTTTTTTATCAAATTAATTATATTAGAATTTCAGGATGTTATAAACTTCACCCCAGCATTGTTTCCTTCCATAGACATCTCATATCCTAATATCATTGTTTTCCCCACATCCTTATATTATTATCACATTTTCTTTCCCTATCGTTTTTCTTGTATCCCTTCTTGTTGCCATCTACCATAGACTTAACATGCATTTTTATGAGAAGCATATACTGAAATGTGAAGCAAGTGTCAATAATAACAGAATTTAGAGTTTCTCTCAATATTCCAAAGGTGATGGAAAGTACAATGATCTCTTGACAAGGTGCAATGTTGGAAAAGAAAGACATTTGGGTACTATTATCATTATAAAGAAGTATATCCTTGACAAGAAGTGAGGCATTAGTTGAGCAAGCAAGTAACAAAATCAAATCAAAGGGTTTCATTTTAGTTCATCCCCTAGTCTGGCTGTGATCGAAGCTTTAAGGGGGCACGAACCAAAAGTGGCTCGCAAAAGATATCATAGAAAGGTCTTGCTTCATGCATTATCTGATGCAATAAAAATCAACATCGATTATGACATTGCATTATCAATCTTTAGCAGGCATAGGGCCTTTTAAATTTTCTTTTGTTTTGTTCAGGTTTAACGGGCACAGGGCCCATAAGCTTTGCCTTTGCTAGCTTCAGTAGGCACATGGCCTCAGAAGCTTTTTATCTTTCTTTTCAAGCTTCGATGGGTACCATATCCCGTAAGCTCTCATTTGTTTTGTTAAGCTTCGGTGGGTACCAGACCCCGTAAGCTCATTTCTGTTTTCAAGCTTCAGCGGGTACCAGGCCCCGTAAGCTCTTTTTGTTTTCAAGCTTCAGTGGGTAGTAGACCTTGTAAGCTCCGTTTTGTTGTCAAGCTACGACGGGTACCAAACCCCATAAGCTCTTTTATCATTTTGTCAAGCTTCGGCGGGTACCAAACCTCGTAAGTTCTTTTTGTTTTCAAGCTTCAACGGGTACTAGACCCTGTAAGCTACGTTTTTTGTAAAGCTTTGGCGGGTACCAAACCCCGTAAGCTCTTTTTGTTTTCAAGCTTCAGCGAGTACCAAACTCTGTAAGCTACGTTATGTTGTCAAGCTATGGTGGGTGCCAAACCCCGTAAGCTCTTTTATCATTTTGTCTAGCTTCGGCTGGTACCAGACCCCGAAAGCTCTTTTTGTTTTCAAGCTTCGGCGGGTACCAAACCCTATAAGCTCTTTTTTGTTTTCAAGCTTCGGCGGGTACCATACCACGTAAGCTCATTTATTTTTTCAAGCTTCGACAGATAATCGACTCCGCAAGCTTTCTATCTTTTCTATCAAGCTTCAGTGGATAACCGACTCCACAAGCTTTTTACCTTTCCTTTCAAACTTCAGCGGATAACCAACTCCGCAAGCTTTTAACCTTTTGTTTTCAAGCTTCAGTGGATAATCGACTCGCAAGCTTTCTATCTTTTCTCTCAAGCTTCAGCGGATAACCGATTTCGTAAGCTTTTAATCTTTCTTTTCAAGCTTCAGCGGATAATCGACTCCGCGAGTTTTCTATCTTTTATGTTTAAGCTCATTTTTTCTTTAATTTTGAGCTCCTAACGGGCAATCTAGGAAACAAGTAAAGATGGGCAGCTGTAAACACCAAATTTTGTCTGGGTATTTTTTTCTTTTAATTAATATTTTAAAAAAAACTAAAAATATTTTTATTCTTGGCCCATTACATCATCAAATGGAGCCTATTTTCGTTTTTGTTCCAAGTTATATTTTGGGCCCATTATCCAAGCCCAACTAAAAAATTTGTTTTTTTATTAATCTAATTTGTTATTAAAATATAATAAAATAATAATAAAAAGTAAAAAAAATTGAAAAAATTGACAGCTTTCACTTTGCTCTTTCAAGTATGGATCAGATTTTGCTTTCTTGGTCCCATTTGTTTTCATATGCTTTGTTTCCACAAATGGTGGTACTACCCTGCACCATTGTTGCACCTACAAGGTGGTGGAGCAAAGGTTGATATGCTCCTCACAAAATGTACCACCCTATGCATTTTTTGTCTACACTTCACAACATATCAATAACAAATTTTGGCACTATCAAAGCATCTTAGTGAACATGGGGAGCGTAAATCAAGAGGCATCAACACAAAGCCATCAACACAAAGGTGCGTACGAAATATGGATCAGAATAGAGATTACTGAAAAATCTCTCCCCAGCTTAAATCATGAATCATCCACAGCCACACTCCATCTCCTCTTTCAATCTTCACAGTCCCTTCTAACTCTTGGAAACCAAGACTGTCCTCCTCAGAGAGCAAAAGAAAACATACTCTATCTTCATCACCCATTCACTTCTTCTCAATAACATCATCAAAATTCACAACACTGCACAAACACCTCCAAATCATCTGTCACAACCCATCATCATCATCCTAATCAAACTTACCTCTAAACATTTGCAAAAAAAAAAAATAGAACAGAACCATCCTCTGTCAGTTCCGCCACGCTTCCCTGCTGTACTCCGCACGATCCACCACCGCTCTGCCTCGAATCACGTCCTGCCACCCCTATTTATCGCGCACCCACTGTCTCGCCGCTTCTCGGACTCCGGTTGCCGCCGCGTGCCACCACGCAAGCCCCTGCATCGTCCCCAGATCCGCTCCGCTCGTGGACTCTGCCCCAGTGTGCTACCAACACGATTCACCAGCCCACGCCGCACCACCCAGCGCCGCTCATCGCCATCCGCCGTGATCCTGTCGCCGATCGATCTCCTCAGCCACCTTTGTTCCCTCTGTGCTCAGACTGGTAATGATGGAAATAAGCCAGAGGCTTCTCTGATGCTTTCTTTTCTTTTATTTGTTATGTAATATATATTTTTTTAAATTTTAATTTGTTCTATTGGGATTCTTTTAGTTTAGGATGAGTTTATTTCATTTTTGTTTTAGTTATTGATATCTGTTTACTGGTGGGCGTAGTGTGCATAGGGTTAGTAGATGAGTTTTTGGGCCAAGCTTTTAACATGAGTGGTCTTTGTCAAAATATATATATATATATATATATATATATATATATATATATATATATATATATATATATATATATATATAGGGCTTCTTTTCAGTCAGGTCTGAATCTAAATTTTATTTTATATGATTTGTGCTTTGGGCTTAAGATATATATTTTTAGTTTATTTTTATTTTTGTTTGGGTTTACTGATTTGGGCCAAAACTAAACCGGCAAAAAACTAAAAATGTTCTAAAATTTTTTTGGTTCCTTGTTTCAGATAAAGATCTCCTAAAAATGTTTTGAAACTAAATTGGCTTGTTTGAATTAACGCAACAATTTACAACGTTGATGTACAATTTTTCGTCCTCAAGTGTTGCAAAAATTGTAAGGGTTTATTGTATAGTTTCCCTATCTTTAACCATGTGCAAGAGTGAGTTCTCTAATTTTATAAATAAAAATGATTTTTATGTTCTATTTTGACAAAGTTTATTTTTTACAAAAATAAATAAATAAATAAATAAATAAATATTTTTAAGTATCTCTAATACAATTTCAATAAATAAAAACCTTTATTAATTCACGCAACAATCTATGACGTTGATGTACGATTTTTCATCCTCAAGTGTTATATGAATTGTAAGGGTTCATCGTATAGCTTGACTATCTTTAACCCCGTGCGAGAATGTATTATCTTCTATAAAAATAATAAAATGTTTTCAATTTATACATTTAACCAATTTCATCCTATTTAATTCAATAGAAATATCTTTTGAATTCAAGCAACAATCTACGACGTTGATGTATGAATATACATCTCAAGTATCGTATGAATTGTAAGGGTTTCTCGTGTAGCACTGTTATCTTGGACCCTGTGCATGAGTGAATTAATTTTAAAATAAAATCCCTTTTCCAAAAAAATAAATCAAATCTTTACCTAAAATTAAAATCAACCAACAAATAAAATCTTTTTCTATAAGAACTACGTGGCTTTGAGTTTCCCATCGCTCCCGAAAATACGTAGGAGTAGAATCAATCATTCTGTCAAGCTAAAATTTAATTGTCACTTTTCTTTTGTTTATCCTTTTTTTATTTATTTAAAAAGTGGGGAAAAATAAATATTTTCAAATGTTGTTAAAATTAATTTTCCCAATTAACTTGAGGTACCATTTTTAAACGGGTGATGTAGGGTGCTGATACCTTCCCTACTCGTAACCGACTCCCGAACTCAAATCTCTCTTTTTTAAAAGACCAGTTTCCTTAAAATAAATGGGTTTTCCAATTTTTCCCCAAATAAAATATTGGTGACGACTCCTTTGTTTTTGTCTTCTTTTCGCGGTCCCCGGACGGGTCGGTCGCGACAAATATAAGATCCGAACCAATAATTCGATGAATCTGAAAATTCGAACATAATAAATTAAATTGGTTTGAATTTTTCGATGTTCGGGCCTGAACCGAACCGAACTGAACCTGTTAGTGATTGGTTCGATTATTAGGTTCAAAGATTCTAGAACCGAACAGATCACGTTACTATATTTTATTATTTATATATAAAATATTAATATTTAATATTTTTATTTTTATAATCTGTCCAACATTGCACATGTTAATGATTCAAAAAATAAAAAACTTGTATTGGAAATAGTAGCTTTTAAACTTTCAAAGAATTGAACCAAACCAACCAGAAACTTTAAAAGAATTGAACCAAACCAACCAGATATACCTTTACTTATTAGTGTTTGCCTTTGTATAAACGAGTGCTTCATGATTCCATGAATAGTCTCCAACATCGAAACAAACTTTTTAACGATTTTAGGAAAGATAAATATAATTCATTTAAGGATTAAAGGAAAATTTTAAAGGAATCATATGCTAACTTGACACCATAGAGGGTTATCATGTGTCACTTGGGATAATCATGTGACCTTATGTTGGATACATAAGTACTTAATAGATGCCACATGACAATAGTGGCCAAAAATAAATTTCAGATTTTACAAGGACCAAAAACAAATTTTAAAATTTTATAGGGACCAAAATCAAAATTCTCTCATTTTGCAGGAACCAAAAGCATATTTAACTTCATATTTTTAAAAATTGATTTTTTAATAAAAAAAATGTGGCATTAAAATAATATTATTTTGCCACATGTCCTGTTGACCCGGTCAACGCGGTTAGCCACGTAGGCAAATAACGGCTACTGTTGACGGCAGGGACTAACAACAAAAAAAAAATTGCGAGCCCAAAATGCAGAGAAAAAAAAAGATAAGGACTAAAACCATAAGACCCTATTTTACAAGGACCAAAAGGTTCATTAAGCTGAGAATATATATGGTGTCTAAAAGCTATAATGGATATAACAATATATATAGAGTCTAAAAGCTATAATGGGTAGAGCTGATGGTGGAAAGATTATGATTTTCTACCTTTTGGACGAAAAAGACACTCAAATTTTTCTAACACGAAGTGAATTTCGTCTGAAGGATCAAATTAAGTCAGGAAAATTCAGCCGAGCTCACTAAATTAAGACGGATGGAACCGTTTTGTGTGAGAGGAAAAGTAAAGTGTCTTTCTTACCCTATAGGTAGATAATCCCGGTCCATGGGGAGAACCTTTAACCTCCATATAAGGTACCGTATGTTTATATTTTGTGTATCCAATGTTGTTCCATTGCCCTGAAATGAATTATACATAAACATATCTATAATATACCGAAGAATGTACAAGCTATGAGTTATTGGAAATGTTTAGTTTATTCACAACCACTGAGATGGGATAGAGAGGGTCAAGTGTTGAATTTTGAGATATGATATGAAAAATTCAACATATGATTAAAAAATTAAAATACAACAAAACTAAAAACTGCCAATGTCTGCTTCGGATGCTTACATAAATAAATGTATGATTGTTTTTTAAGACTACAAAATAGGTTACTTTTTTTTATATGAACAAAATATGTTACCTTTGATCATTGAATTATTATTTTAAAAAATATTTATGAGTTTATATATGCATTTTAATTTTGAATTCATCCTTTCAAGTGCATTAAGGATGATTGGTTTTAAGGAAGTTCAAAATATTAGCAAATTCTCTTTTTACAGGTTATGTTATCTTTTCATGGGCTGAAAGAAAAATCACAATAGTGAAACAGAATATCCTATGTCGTGTTTGGAAGCACGCTCAGCTAAATGTAATGTGTGATAGTGAAAAAATTACAAAAGTGTCATTTTAGATGTGATTTTAACACCAAATGTGATTGTCTATCGCCCTAAACCCTATCAAACATACGTTTAAACTCTAAAGCTTTGATACATTAGATTTTTTATTCTATATCCAATTTCATAGTCTTCACTTATTTTTTTTCTTTCTTTTTTTCACCCAACATCATATACTTCAAATCCTAACAAGGACAATATACGCATCACCTCTCATATGGCCTTAATCACCTCTATGTGAGTCTTGACATGGAGTTCATTTAGCTGGTCCACATTATTTTCTTTAGTCGTCAACACTTAAAAAATATATTCTTATACTTTAATACTTATCATTGAGTAGTTTAATCCCATCAAACATTAATAAAAGTGTGTTTTTCAATAAAAATATTAATTTGCATCAAAATAAGAACAAAATTTTATATATATAATATAAATATAAATTACATAATAAAATCCCAATTAAAAATTAAACATCAGACTGGTTGGTCAGGCTCAGCCAAAATCATGCTGATAAGATAATATGAGGTCAAAATTCATTTCTACGTAAATTTGTTTGCCCAACTCACATGTTTCATCGGATAATCTAGGTTGGTGCATCAAGTTTAAATTATTTTAACAACTCTTTAATTATCTCTACATCAAATGCTCGTTTATTGCTCGCCCAGTTCCTTAGGATTATTGTGTTAATGTATTTTTTTTAACCATGTTATATGTATGATTGTATAAAATATTCACCATCGTTAGCAGTGACTAATCTCCGTCGAAGAATCTATTGGGCACACAAGGTGAGTTCTTCCATCTCGACTAGGTTTTCTATATACACAAGAGTCGGGATTCGAACCCCTGACCACTTGCTTAAGGTGTCCGAGTCCCTTAACATTCGGACCAACCACACGTTGGTATATTTATGTATTTTAAGTAAATGTAAAATATGAAAGATATTTATTATTAACTGAGACGTCCCGACGTCCCATTAAGGAAAACCCATAATATTAGGACCTAAACGTGTTATTATCGTTAAGCGTATATATATTAAAACGGCAGGAAAAATTTAAAACTTAAAATATAAACATATATATATACAAAAACACAACTATAATATATACATATATGCTGATACATGTACTGTCAAGGAATTCCCATCAGTAGGATCCCAAAATATACAAACTGGTATAAACAACAGAAGATAAACATCTCAAAAAGACGCACTGGTCGTAGACTCTCTACTCAACTACTCGGTCCCACTGCTCGTCCTCTAGCATCTGGCTCATAAGGGGTTCCATCTAGCTCCTCCATAGCTAGCTCCTCCACCGCGTCTTCTTATAGCGATCATAGAAATAAAACATACACAACAGCAAGAAGAAAAGGGATAAGAAATAATATAACGTCACACGTGGAAAAGGTTTAGCAACATTTAATTCTATAGCAGCACACTAAACACCCATCTCCAAGAATATATATATATATATATATATATATATATATATATCTTTATATATATATATATATATATATATATATATGTAAAACACAAATCATCCTCAATCCACGTCTAAGATTTTTCCTCTACCCTCCATCATGATGCAATGCAAATGTTGTATGAATAATCTCATCAGGTATCGGCCATATTCGGATATCCAACACAATGACACGTCCCAGAGGCCCTGGTGCACACCCTCGTCCGCAGATGGAGGATGCCCATGCAAAGCAATGGCACTATAGCTACACAATACGGTGCGCACCTTTGAACCACGGCCAAGGTGCTCATGCAAAGCATGAACTATAGCTGTAACTAAAATAAAATAATGTCTGGGACGGTCCGCCGTTAGTCTAAACCCCAGGAATTCTCCCTCCGGGAATAGACCCCACACGACCATGTTTCAGCTCCACCAGACCATGTTTTAGGTCCATCATACCATGTTTCAGGTCAACCATATCATGGACCATGTTTCAGGTCACCCCCTAGTGCGCTAACCGCTCATCATAATCTCATAGATAACCTCAATAATAATCTCATCTCATCAATCCCATCATCATCATATCACAGTAATTATCTCAGACAGGCACTGCCAGTACATATAGTATGAATTCCTCAATACATCATCATGTCTCAACATAACTTATCACTTACTCAACCTCTAAGCATAATCATAACATTCATCACATCATACCATCATATCATCATGTTCACATGTCATCATATCATTATTACAATCATGTTATCATTTTCCAAGATAATAATCATTACCAAAATATAATGAAATAATAACTATAGACATATTCAAAATAATTCCCACACTCATAATATCATCCATCAATTACCAGATTCAATTCAACCAGTCAAATCAGTCAATCAGGCAATCATCAAATAATAAAATAATATATTATTAACGCAACGACGATAAAAGCACAATTTCAATATCATCATTGGTACCACTAGGTAGTCCCCGATATGATATAGATATTGTTCGTTACTCGTTCTCATGTAGGGTTTAGGTCGCCCTACGCCATTATCGAATGAAAGGTCACCGTGCCGTTTCCGACTTTAAATAATTTCTTTCCCCCACCTGAAAACCATACGACCACCGGAATGCTACGAAATCACCCCTCCTCTATTCCTCTCGAATCTTGCTCACACGGACTAAGGCCCCTGAGTCTCCGAAATTCCACCTAAGAATCACATTGTGAATGACACATTGTAAGGAACTTAAAATCTGTAGGAAATACTACAAAATCTGCCATTGTTTTGGCTCTATATCTCACAATCTAGACATTTATTTAACAATTTGAACGGTAAAAATAAAAAAATACCTTTCCTTTACCTCCTCCAAAAATTTCAGCTCGATCCAACGGTGAACGAGCCTAGGATGAACCTTCCAAGGTGATTGGTCATGAGCTACACTGATTGAGTTTCTCTCCTTCTGAGTTAAATAACTCACACTCTGTGGATTACTCAGAAGTTTAAACCGTTGGATATGAAATACTATCAACCTAGAACCTCTCTATGAAATTTCAATACGATCTAACGGTGGAAGAAGGTGTGGTGATGATTTTACAGAAGCTACTCCAACCAAGCTTCAAGCTTTTCAACAATGGTTGTCTTGTACTTTGGGAATTTTCTTCTCCAACTCTTCTTTCTCATGCTGTGTGAAAGTGAGAAGGAAGTGAATTTTGATCACTCTTCTTTCACTTAGCCAGTGTCTTGGTTTTGTTTAGATGACTTAGGTGGCTTTGAGGTAACTTAGTGGAATACATGTGTCATAAGGAGGTTATTTAGATGGGTTAGTAGGCTAGGTGTCACATAGGTAGCATGGTTAGGTGTCTTTAAGTTAGATTAGTGGAGTCTAAGTGTCCCTTGGTGGCAGCCACACCCATGCAACCCTCCCACTTAGTGACACGTGTCCAATTGTGACATGTGTCATCCACACACGTTGCCGCGTGTTGCCCTGTCAGCACAACAGGGTATTTTCTTCCGCATTTTCCCATGTAACCTACTGTTAGGATATTCTTCTGTATTATTTTAGGTTACTCCTAAGACCTATTGTACTCAGGCCCGACCTAAATTAATATTCCGACTCTCGATTAATTAATCGATCACAAAACACTCGATTTGTGTTTCTTTGTGTTCTGGACCCGTTCGACATTCGATTGACCTCAAATTTGAGATATAGGCTCTTCAAAACCTAATAAATAACCTCAAACCATCAAAAAATTCTAATCTCATCCTTAACTCCAAATTTATTATTTCACACTCATACGTCTTAAAGACGATAATCGGGGAAAAACCCTAAGTTTTGCTCATATTTAAACTCATTCTCGATGATTGCTTACTTTCTAGGCAAAAATTCCTAGACTTTAACTACCATTTTAACCACATAATCCAAATTTTAATCTTAATCCTCTTACTTAACAAAACATAAAATTAATTATAAAATTGGGCTGTTACATTAACCATCACAAGATTTTTATCGGAAAGTTACATAATAAATATGATAAACAAAAAAATTGATATCTATTGCCCTTAAAGCAATAGTTAAAGAATATAGTTTAGGTTAATTTGTAAATAACGATTTACCTTTTTTATTTATTAATCACTGATCTTAGTAAAACCAAAATAAAATAAGATTGAAGGAACATCAAGCTATTTAGGCTACTTAGAATAATTTGCCCCTAATCATGCATTTTTTTCTTGAGGTCCTCACATGCCTCACGATGCACTCTTTCATCATCGAAAATATTATCTTCCAATTATTTTAATTAATTATTTTTATGAGAATTATTTTAATTAGTTAAATAAAAAAGGTCAGGAACTAAAAAACCAGAGTAGATTAGTGGAAAGGAAAGTCTATTTTTTTATTCAAGAATTTAAATAAACAATTATTACCAACAAAAACAAAAAAAATAAAAAAAGGGAAAGAAAAGAGAAAGAAGACCAATTGAAGTTTGAATTTGAATAGTGGATTGCAATTTCGGTTTCTTCGAGGGACCAAGCAGACAGAGAGAGTTGCATAAGGGAGCAACAACAACAAACAAAGCTAGGTTTGCGTTTCGAATCCTAAAACAACGTCGCTTCATGGGCGATGAAAAATCCCAAATCATGATGGCCGCTAGAGACAGAGATCGAGAGCTCCTCATCCCCGTCACTGAACTCCTCTGGTGCCGCCGCCGTCGCATCCTCTAAACCGTCGTCTTCTTCCTCTTCCTAGCATCATCTGTTTTTCTCTATTTACTTAATCTGGATTTTGTAAGGGGTTGGAATACGTCAGGCCGCCTGGCAGGGGCCTATGGTCTGGCCTATTTAAGGCTTGGTCTGACCTATTTAATAAAAAGGCCAGGTCTAGGCTTTTCAAAAAGTCTCTTTAGTTAAATAGGCCAGGCATACGCTTATGGAAAAGCTTTCTAAGCCTGATAGGCCGGCCTGTTTAGAATTAATATTTTTTATTTAAATATAATTTTTAATTAAATATAATATATAATATAATATTAATTTATAAAAAAAATAAAAAAAATAAAAATCATAAAAATATATTACTTTTTTAGTTTGAATTATTAAAATTAACAGAAATAAAAAATAAAAACAAAAAGTTTTTTTTAGAAACATTTTTGTTGGGTCTTATATTAGAATTTGCCGAGAGTTTTGCATCATACTCACTAGAAATGTGCTAAATGAGGATGCGCAAAACTTTGGACAAAATCAGAATTCAAATTGTTATATTTATTTATTTTTTATTTTATTTTCTTTTTAGAAAAGAAAAGCCTTTCATGACTGGATCTGTTATACATGTTGCATCCATCTTCCTGATCACTGTTGTTAGATGACCGACAGGGGCTGCAGACTGCTGAGATTAATTTTGGATGTTGCTCTATGCCTGATTTCATCTTGTGGTTACCAATAAATAAAAACAAAATTTCTTCGCCTATATTATCAATCATGGCCTTCTCCCTGCTATATATTGAACAATAATATTGAAAATAATAAAACTGATTCTGATATTTCAACAATAAGACGTCGAAATGTTATGCTTTACTCAACTTAATTTGCTAATTGTTGGGTCCCTAAACTAAAACTTTCTAATTGTATCCCTGAACTTAATTATATAAAATTTTCAATTATGTTCCTAAAGTAGAAATATGACTATATAAAATAATAAAATAATAAAATGATGGATGATGAAATTTAGAGAGAGAAAAAAATACTATTTGAGATAACAATAAATTGACAAAAGATGAACATAAGAGAAAAAACTCACTATTTAAAATAATAATAATAATTTTTGTATTCATTAGGGATTAAAAACAAATAAAAATTTCATAGGGAGCAAAATCAAATATTACCAATTTTATAGGAATCAAAAGTATATTTTGTTAGGGACATTTTAGTCCCTACGGCTACCAATGACTATTTTGGCCGACATTTGAGACTTTTAAAGACCAAATTGTTATTCTTCATTTTTCAAGAACCGAATATATCCCAATATTTTTTTTCGGGAATCAGTTTGAACATTTACTTTCAGTCTTATCTTTTATTATTTTATTATTAATATAAACATATTTTTTTATAAAATTGTATATCTTATTATTTTATTATTATTTGAAACAATAAATTTTCTCACTTTATTTTATATTTTGTTATTGATTTAGATATGATTTTTCACATTAATCCTATATACCATGTCAAGTATTTTTCTAAAATACCGTGCAACATGATTGTACCAAATTATATAGAGGGACATCACACTTTTTATCACAAATTGTGGAACAGTGTTTGACATGTGGATAGTACAATGTGATTGAATGAATAACAAAAATAATAGTAAAAAAGATTTTGTTTTATTAAATATAGATAAATAGATAGATTTTAGTAAAATATCAGTTATAATCCTCGGTATAGCTGTCTTCCTGAAGTATATTAGAATTTGCCGAGAGTTTTGCAGCATACTCGCTAGAAATGTGCTAAATGAGGATGCGCAAAACTTTGGACAAAATCAGAACTTAAATTGTTGTATTTATTTATTTTTTATTTTATTTTATTTTTAGAAAAGAAAAGCCTTTCATGACTGCATCTGTTATACATGTTGCATCCATCTTCCTGATCACTGTTGTTAGATGACCGACAGGGGCTGCAGACTGCTGAGATTAATTTTGGATGTTGCTCTATGCCTGATTTCATCTTGTGGTTACCAATAAATAAAAACAAAATTTCTTCGCCTATATTATCAATCATGGCCTTCTCCCTGCTATATATTGAACAATAATATTGAAAATAATAAAACTGATTCTGATATTTCAACAATAAGACGTCGAAATGTTATGCTTTACTCAACTTAATTTGCTATCTTTTTATTTGTGTGCTCTTTAACACATTTTATCATAATTTGTTTACTATTTTGTAGCAAAAGAAAAAAAATGTATTCAACTTGTCAAAATTAAACAAAAAGTTAAAAATATATATTAAAGAATCAATATAAAAAAAATAAATTTAGAAGAAAAAGACTAATTTTCACTATAATATAACTCTATCCTATTTGCAAATAAAAAGAACACTAGATTTATTTATTTATTTAATTATAATACATTATTAGTATAAAATAATTTTGTATTCAAAATTAATTACATATTATTACATAATTAAAATATTTAAATATCATAATAAATTGATTTATAATATAAATGACAGTATACCAAAACTAAAATATCTTTTATTTACTGATTCTTTTGTTACTGGTGTTTTATTTTGTTACCATGATGTAGGTACGTTTTTTTCCATCTACAAGATTCAAACTCGAGACCTTCCTTAAAAGATTCGATCCAATTCCGATCGGACGGCAAATTCACATAAGTAGTGCAATTTAAATCCACAATTACGTGATTGGTGTACTTTTAAAAATATTTACGTAACTAGTGTAAGTCGTAACTACGAGTAACGATATGACATATTAAAAGTCGTATCTCATACTCACGACTCATTTTTATATTCACAAAATAAAAAAATTTGGGAGTCACATACCCTACATACAGACTAATATTTTATATTTTTTTTTTACCATAAGTCGTGTATAATGGTAATGACTTTACCATGTTTTATATATATATATATATATATATATTTTGCGTTTACAAGTCGTTTGTTTATAATTTGTTTAACAAAAAATTGGCCAATAGTCAATACTTACAACTTTATTTTTTTAAATTTTTTTATTTTTTTTAAAGAAATCCTATGGTGACTTTGCTAGAAACATACATCATGTAAGCATATAATCCACAAATCGCAAGCACGTCACATGTACACCACAATCATCACATAAAGTTCTCTTAGAGGATCACATATTAAAAGTTGTAACTACGGGTAGCGATATAACATATTAAAAGTTGTATCTCATACTCACGACTCATTTTTATATTTACAAAATAAAAAAATAATTGAGAGTCGTATATCCTACACACGACTTATATTTTTTATTTTTTTTATCATAAGTCGTGTATAATGGTAACGACCGTACCATTATATATATTTTTAATATTATGCGTTTACAAGTCGTATGATTTCATTGTTTATAATTTTTTTAACAAAAAATTGGCCATCACTTACGACTTTATTTATTTTAATTTTTTTTTAAGAAATCGTATGGTGACTTTGCTGGAAACATACATCATGTAAGCATATAACCCACGAATCGCAAGCACATCACATGTACAATACAATCATCACATAAAGTCCTCTTAGAGGATCACATATATGAAGGAAAACATATAATACTAAATACCATACAGATACAAATCATAGCATGTGATTCATGTTAATCAAAGTAAAGAGGAGGATTTCATACCTTGGAGATTCGCAGAATCCATCACAGCAGATCAAAGGATGAGAAGAAGATGAACAGTTTCGAAATGTTGGAGAAGATGAGAGAGGTTACTCCTCTCTTTTCTCGGTAGGTTTTGGTTACGTGTTCTTGATTGTTAGAATGCCTAATGGGAGGCTATTCTTATAACCTACCAGCAGAGAGTAGGGACCTCTCAATGGGTTAATATTAGAAATGACCCATCCCATCATAGGGTCATTCTTTAGTAAATACCCAACAACTATTTTATCAATTGGTTACGTAATTAGGAATTAATATTATAACTGATATATTAATAATTTAATTATAATTTAATAACTAATTAATGCTAATCCACTGTTATACATATTAAAATTTAACATTCTCCCAACTGGATAGCATTAATCAATTATTAAAGAGAAATACCGATTCACGATCAAAGCACACGTTAACCAACGAGATAAGAAATACAAGCTTTAACAATGCGAAAATAGTATCCGATAGGGAAGTAAATCATACATGCTAAAGACTCATATTTCACATAAAGATTGATGAATATAAAATTGCATATAATTAATAAAGAGAAATATGCAATTCAAAAGATGGTCCAAGCATCTTAAAATGCTATAAGAGATATGAAACCAAGAATGACGTCAATTTACATATCTCATAAAAACGATAATGGGCAAATAATGGTTTTGGACTCCCACTAATCCAATACATCAAAAGACTTAACTAAGCCCATATGAATTACATGATTCGGAATATTCAAACAGTTAAGCCTTTGGTTAGTGGATCGCAAAAGCATGTTTCTGTATCAATATGCTCAATACTGAGTCGAAACTCCCGAATCTTCTCTCTAACGAACAAATATTTCACATCAAAATGCTTAGTGCGAGAAGAGCTTCTATTGTTATGAGAGAAGTTCACAAGAGCAGATATTGTCACAATATATCACAAGTGGCCTAGATATGCTTTCAACAATATGAAAGCCGAAATCAAATTTTTCAGCCACATGGCTTGACAAGTAGCCTCATAGCAAGCAACATACTCTGCTTCCATGGTAGAAGTAGGCGTAAGCGTCTGTTTGACGCTTTTCCAAGAAATAGCTCCTCCTGCCATCATAAAGATAAAGCGAAGTAGATTTTCGGTCGTCAGGGCAACTGCGAAATCGGAATCGAATAACCAGTGACCTGAAGTTGATCGGACTTCTTATAGGTCAACATATAATCTTTGGTTCCCTGCAAATATCTCATGACCTTTTTACGGCTTTCCAATGACCCAACACAGGTTGCTCAAGTATCTCCCTAAAGCATTTACAGCAAAAGCAATGTCGGGACGAGTACAAACTTGAGCATACATTAAACGCCAACAAATGAAGCATATGGGACCTTTTTCATTTCATTTATTTCTACATCATTTTGAGGACATTGAGATTTAGAGAATTTTTCTTCACCCTTTTGAACAAAAAAGACACATGGGGAGCAAGAATGCATGTTAAACCTTTTGAGGACCTTTTCAATATATCCTTTTTGAGACAATCCAAGAACACCACGTGACCTATCACGATAAATCTGGATGCCTAAAACAAGAAGCATCACCAAGGTCTTTCATATCAAAGTGGTCTGCTCAACATGAGTTTTGTCTCAGTCGGGATTTTAACACAATTGCTAGCAAGAAGTATATCATCAACATATAGAACGAGAATGATGAATCCACCCTCACAAGTCTTCAAGTAAACGCACCGATCCGAGGCATTTTCTTTGAAGCCAAGAGAAGTGACAACCTGATCAAACTTCAAATACCATTGTCCGGAGGCCTGTTTCACCCCATAAATAGACTTATTCACTTTGCAAACCAAGTGCTCTTTGCTGTTTCAAGAAAACCTTCAGGCTGAACCATGTAAACATCTTGATGAAGGTCTCCATTCGAAATGCCGTCTTCACATCCATCTGGTGAAGTTCTAGATCAAAATGAGCTACCAAAGCCATGACAACTCGAAATGAATCTTTCGTAGAGACTGGTGAGAAGGTCTCCTTATAGTCAATGCCTTCTCTTTGGTTATAGCCTTTAGCTACTAATGCGGCTTTGTACCTTTCAACTTTACCATCTGGAGTACGTTTGGTTTTGAAAACCCATTTGCATCCAACAGGTTTTACAACCTATTGGCAATTCCTCCGGACTCCAAACACCATTATGAGACATAGAAGACAACTCATCATGCATAGCATTCAGCCAATCGAAGCATGAGAGTTAGAAATTGCCTCCTCAAAGGTAATAGGATCATCATCATCATTGAGGTCAAACTCATGTTCTCGAAGATATACAACATAATCATCTCGGTATGGAAGGTCTGCGCACTCTTTGAGATCGTCTCGGTGGAATTTCATCAACAATAAGATCATGTTCTTGTTCATCTACAAGCGGTCTTTGCCACACCATCTTCATGTTGAAGATTCGATCAACATCATCACTTGGAATCAAAACTTCGTAGGAAAAGGAACAGTGGTGGTATAGGAACAATGGTGCGATCTTCTTTAAGAATAACCGGTCGTGGTATATCACTCCCACTATCCAAGTCATCCTCAAAGAAAACCGCTCGATCGGATTCAACGACTCGCATAGAATGAGATGGACAATAGAATCTGCTACCTCTCGGAACCCACACAATAGCCAATAAAGAAGCCACTAACAGTCTTAAGATCAAGCTTCTTAGGCTGAGGATTATAAGGTCTAACTTCTACCTTACAACCCCATACATGAAAATGTTTCAAACTCGGCTTCTTTCCACTCATGAGCTCATATGGAGTTTTTGGTACAGACTTGCTTGGGTACTTGATTTAGAATGTAGACAGCGGTTTTTAAGGCATCTCCCCAAAGAAAGTCGGCAATGATGAATGGCTCAACATACATCTTACCATCTCCATAAGTGTGCGGTTACGCCTCTCTCGCAACTCCATTTTGCTCAGGAGTACCAGGCATAGTGTATTGAGCTTCAATACCGCATTCCTCAAGAAATCGGCAAAAGGTCCTGGGTTTTTACCCGTCTCATTATATCTACCATAGAATTCTCCACCTCTTCGGATCTTACACATTTTATTTTCCTACATTTTCAACTCAACAAAGACCTTTTAAAGGATTTGAAAGCATCTAGAGAACTAGACTTTTCTTGCGAGAAGATCTATCCATCCATATCTCGAGAAATCATCTATAAAGGTAATAAAATACCCATATCCACCCATGGCAGTGGGTGTAATAGGTCCACACAGTCGGTGTGAATCAAGCGTAACACATCGTCACACCTATTTGCTGCTTTATTCCTAACCTTGGCGATAAATTTGCCCTTGATGCAATCAACACATGTATCAAAATCGGAGAAGTCTAGATCATGGAGAATACCTTCCTTGACTAGCCTCTCAATACGGGGCCTAGAAATATGCCCCAAACGTCGATGCCATAACATAGAAGATTGTTCATTAATCCTACTGCGTTTGTTTCCAACAGTGAGAATTATGAACATGTCATGCAGATCTAACATATAAAGGCCATCACGTAAAATTCTGAACCAACGGAAGCAGAATCTGAATAAACAAGCAATTTCCCACTACCAAACTTAAAAGTGTAACCACATTTATCCAAGGCGAAAACAAATCAAGTTCCTTCTCATAGAAGGTGCATACACAGACATCTCTTAAAAGCAAATTATGTCCAGGAAGGCAAAAGTAAAGAAACAATCCCAATGTCAATAACGAAACTCCAGCTCCATCTCCCATTATAATCTTGGACTCAAGCATCACTTGGTTTCCTCGGGCTTGTGAACCCCTGCAAGGAATTCACAACATGAATGGTTGCACTGAATCTAACCACCAAGTATTTGGAGGAACATCAATGACATTGGATTCAAAGCATGTTAAAGCCAGGAATATACCTTGCTTCTCTTGTTTCTTTTTCAAGAAATAGCAATCCTCTACCTTGTGGCCATACTTCTTACAATATTTGCAGTTACCCTTGAAGAAACCTTTCTTAGCATGCAGATGTTGTTTTGCATTTTTCTTCTTTCCCTTTTGATCTTTCTTCACAAACCTTGAGCCTGACTTAGAAGTTTGATTTGGATCAGATGCAGCAAAATGAGCACTGTGAGATTTACCCTTTCTAATGGAATCTTCTTCTTGTGTAACAATGGCAATCATCTCATCCACTGTCCATTCAGCCTTCTGAGTATTGTAAGAGGTCTTCATTACATCGAATTGTGAAGGAAGAGATTCAAGAACCCGGTAGATTAAAGTGCTTTCACCAATTTCCACTTTAAGAGATCTCAGTTTGTTGTAATAGTGCATCAGCTTCATGATATGCTCACGCACACCACTGACCCCATCATATTTGGTCTTGTCAAACAAGGAAAGATATTGACTTTTCTGAGCCTTCTCAAAAGTCATAAATTTCTCCCCAACAGCTTTCTGATATTCTTTAGCATTATTGGTCTCTGTGATACTCTGCCTGATGGATTTCTCCATAGTGTACTTCATCACTTTCAGGCACACTCTATTAGAGTGTTCCCATTTCTCATAAGCAATCTTCTGTGCTGCAGTAGATTCATCAGTGAGAGCTGCTGGCTTGTCTTCCCTTAAGGCTAGATCCAAGTCAGCAATAGTTAAGTAGAGATCTAGAGACTCTTTCCAGTCCTCATAGTTTGTCCCATTCAGAGTTTTGACAGAATTTGGGAAGGAGGCTGATATAAAACAGAGAATATGAATCATTAAGAGTTGAAGGCAATATGATTCCATATATATATATATATATATATATATATATATATGTTCAGCCAATCTTGCCCATAATAGAAATTTCTTATTCATTATAATTCCGCCTAAGGGTCCCGAATCATAATAAATAAGAAATACAATAAGAAGAATAATACAATGTACTGAACTTACATCACCAAAATTTCTAATACCGATAGGGTACTTGAAACCATAATTGACATAAGCTTAAGACAATAGTACAATGTATAATAACGAATTACATTAATAATAATACACCGATAGGGTATAATTATTATTAATATAATACCATACACATTAGAATAATTAATTGTTTAACAACACAAATTTTGTATAATTATACCCACGATAGGTGAGTTCATAACTATACAAAATATCAATAGTCATGCTACAATTATACATTAGAAAAAAATATTTTGTATAACAAATGCAGCATAGAACACACAACTTAATTCACATAAAAAAATCGCGAGGCGAGAGGAATCTCGCGAGGCGAATCTAGTGAAAAGTCAGCAACGAATGGACATCTCGCGGGTACTCGCGAGGCGAGTAAAGTGTTCGCGAGGCGACCACTGAAACCTTTCATTTTCCTAGAACAGTCGGCCTTCGGGTCGCGAGGCGAGGAGCATGTTCGCGAGGCGACCCGAGACCTTTCATTTTTCTAGAACAGTCACCCTTCCGAGTCGCGTGGCGAGAAAGCATGTCAGCGGGCGACCCGCAGAGGATGACAATTTCACTGTTCTGCCTGCTTCACGATTCGCGAGGCGAGAATAATCTCGCGAGTCGAATCTGTAATTCCAACTGTTGCTGATGCCCAGAATCGCGAGGCGAGAAAAACTCGCGGGGCGATTGAACCAGATTTCACGCAAAGGGAAGCGAAAAACATCGATTTCTCACGTTTTATTTAATGAAATCCAACGATTTTCGAGTATGTTACTCGAATAACATGTGAGAAGAAAAGCCCTTAAACAATTTTCAAATCATTGGCGGAATCATAGTTTGAATTTTGAAGAACAAGCATGAAAACGAAAGTTGTTGAAGGAAAACTTACAATTTTCATATTGATATAACATGATATGAAAATCCCTAACAATTTTCGAAACAATTATAACATGTATCTATCCATGGCTCGATACCAATTGAAGGAAAACATATAATACTAAATACCATACGATATACAAATCATAGCATGTGATTCATGTTAATCAAAGTAAAGAGGAGGATTTCATACCTTGGAGATTCGCGAGAATCCATCACAAAGATCAAAGGATGAGAAGAAGATGAACAGTTTGAGAATGTTGGAGAAGATGAGAGGGTTACTCCTCTCTTTTCTCGGTAGGTTTTGGTTACGTATTCTTGATTTGTTAGAATGCCTAATGGGGAGGCTATTCTTATAACCTACCAAAGAGTAGGGGACCTCTCAATGGGTTAATATTAGAAATGACCCATCCCATCATAGGGTCATTCTTTAGTAAATACCCAACAACTATTTTATCAATTGGTTACGTAATTAGGAATTAATATTATAACTGATATATTAATAATTTAATTATAATTTAATAACTAATTAATGCTAATCCACTGTTATACATATTAAAATTTAACAATATACACAAAGCCATAATCCTAATACTTAAGGTTTTCAAGACAACACAAACACAACATAAGCCACACACACCCACAATCAAAAAAATAATAAAATATATGAATCGTATAAGGTGCATACGACTTAGTCAATTTTTTGGTAAAAAAATTTATAAACAATCTCTGGATACGACTCGTAAACGAATAATATAAAAAAAAATATAATGATAAAGTCGGTACCACTACACACGACTTATGGGAAAAAAAAATAATAAAAAATATAAGTCGTATGTAGGGTATACGACTCCTTATTTTTTATTTATTTTGTGAATATAAAAATGAGTCATAAATATAGATACGATTTTTAATATGTTATATCCTTACCCACCGTTACTAGTTACATAAATATTTTAAAAGATACATCATTCACATAATCGGGGATTTAAATTTAAATTGCACTAGTTACGTGAATTTGCCCGGACTAACGTTGGTATTTGTTACGGGTGTTTGAGGAATTGCATGCAGATGCATGAAAATATCATATCAGAAGAAGCAAAGGGACATTAAAGGTATAACTGCACAAGATGTGTGCCCCGTGGGGCTGTGGCCGTGCCAGTGTGTGGTAAAAGCTTTCCTGAAACATACAGAGTGTTTTCCAAGTTGTAACTTGCAGAGTGGCCATTCTATTTCTATTAAGTAAGATTCGGGATTCACCAATTTGTAATTGTAAATTGTAAATGGTAAATGCCAGTATGCCACATCTGTTACTTGCATTTGGCATGCCCTTACAGTGTCTTAAAAAAAATTACATGAATCAAAATTACACATTATTAATAATAGGAAACCAAAAGAATAAGTAAGCATTTTTTTTTTTTTAAGATTCTTTAAACAGGACCCTATCCCTAAGCACGGTTAGCTTATAGAAAAAAATTCGTATATTTCAAAAAAACAGATGCAATCCTAAGTATGGCACGAGTTCTAAAATTACTTGCAGCTCTAATTTTTAACTTGACAATATTGATTTCACAGTTCACACTACAACGAGTGAGTAAAAAAGTATTAGTACGGGTGTAAGTGGATTTGTCCGATCCACAAATCCGATGGATCCGAACCGATCCGAATCGGTTTTGGTGGATTGGTTCGTATCATTGGATCGGATCAGATTCCAAAACGTCGATCCGAACAAGATCGGTTTGGGTTTCGGATCTGAAAAATCTAATTCGATCCGAACCCTATAAAATATTTATTTTTAAATTATTTTATACAATATTAATATATTGTTATATAGATATTTAATATAATTAATAATTAAATATGTTTATTTTATTTTAATTTTTTAATTTTTTATTAATATTTAAGTGTAAAAAAAATTTAATAGGTAACCCGATGATCTGAACCGATCCGGTTCGGTTCGGATCCGTAGTTGAAAATCCGAACCGATTAAATTTCATCAGTTCGAATGATGAAGCCCCTCAAATCCGATCCAACCGGACCCAATTACACCCCTTGTTAGTACTATGTCTACTACTTCTTTTGTTCATTCCAATCAAGAACAAGACCAACCCTTTGTACCAAAAGGTCTCGGAAAGCGAAATATTCGCCACTGATGGCTGACGAAGCACAGTACTCATCGGGGACCGAGTCCACCCCCCTGAAGCGCAAGTACGACGACCAACCCACCACCCTAACCCACAGACCCACCGGCTTCTCCTCCGCCATCGACGCTGCTCCTCCCGACGCCACCATCGAAATCGAACTCGCCAAGCAGCGTGCTCAAGAGATCGCTGCTCGCTTCGTCCTCACCGGAGCAGGTGCTCCTCCCCTCGACGCCGCCGCCAAACGCCCTAAGGCTGACAATGGTGCTCCCACAACCGCCTTCGATTCCTTCGGTAACCAAGCCAAATATATTTCCTTCATCTAAATGCCTTTTTGTAATTCTAGGGTTTTTAATTTCTCCTTAATTGTGTTTGTGAATGCAGACGCGAAGCCTCAATACTCTGTTCCTTCAGGTGCTCCCTATGGTCATCATCAGGGTGCAAGCAAAAAGATCGATATCCCTAATGGGAGGGTGGGTGTCATTATAGGTAAAGGAGGTGAGACGATCAAGTATCTTCAGTTGCAGTCTGGGGCCAAAATCCAAGTCACTCGTGATATGGATGCTGACCCCAATTCTCAAACTAGGGTGGTTGAGCTTATGGGTTCTCCTGATGCTATTGCCGCTGCTGAGAAACTCATCACTGAAGTTCTTGCTGAGGTATCATCTCTTTTATGTCACTTTATTGATGTATAAATTTATGATGCTTCCCAAGATTGCTTCACGGAGTTGTGTGTCAGTAGTGTTTCTTAATATTTTTGCTCAATTTTGTGAACATGAAGTGGTGTGTTAGTAATGTATCACTAATATGTGCTATTTTTTAGCAGGCTGAATCTGGGGGTTCTGGCATTGGTGCTAGACGATCGACTGGACAAGCTGGGTCTGATGAATTCGTGATGAAAATTCCAAATAATAAGGTGTGCAAAGGAGATATGTATAAGTATATGCTGTATAAAATGTTTTTAAGTATTTGGTTTATTCTCTTTTGGCTTGTGACGTGCATCTTCAGGTTGGCCTTATAATTGGCAAAGGAGGAGAGTCAATAAAAAATATGCAAGCTTCGACTGGAGCACGCATTCAGGTTCCCTCTTCTTACTCATATATTGTATATTCTCTTCATCGTGTGTTGGTTGATAGGTGCTAAATCCTAGTTAGCTTTGGTTGCTATGTGGTTTTTAACTGTAGCTTCGTCATAAGTACAACTGATGTTAAAACTCAGCCACGATAATAGATGGATTTCAAGGCATTGATTGAATTCCCATTTATTGTTGTTTTTCTTAATATCATATGTTTTTTCAGGTGATACCTCTGCATCTTCCTCCAGGCGACACATCAACAGAAAGAACATTAAAAATTGATGGGACCCCTGATCAAATTGAGTCTGCCAAGCAGTTGGTTAATCAAATCATTAGTGGCGAGGTATGTTTAAGAGGCATTTCTTTTGTTGCATTTGGCTTAGCATGTTTTGCTTGCCATATGCCAAGTATAGTTTAGGTTTACAAATATGGATTTTCAATTGCATTTTGTATTTTCTATTTGCACAAGTTTATTTATTTTGTAAAATGGTTAAGTTCGATTAAACTAGATGATTTTATGTCTGAATTTATGTCCTTGCTTACTGATTGATAGATGTATACCATGCTCCTATGCTGCCTATTGGATCCATATTATTTTGTTGCACTATGAGAACATAAAATTAGAATGTGGTGGATTTCTGTAACATGTTATTTTCATGCTTTTATTTTGTTACGATTGCTTATGTTCATTCATTTGCAGGGGCAGAAAAATCAATTTTAACTTTGGTAAATTATGATATGGTTGACTTTATTTGGACCATATAATTTCTATTCCGTCCTTATCTGTTAATTCCTTGTTCTTATTGCTAATGATATTTCGCCATATCCTGGCCATTATTAACAGACATCTATTATGTTCTGCATGTATCAAGGTATCAACCCATTGCAATGGCTTATTTGTAAGTTTAGGTTTGAGGAAATAGTGCTTTCTTCATTGCTTAAGACATTTGTGTGTCTAGCAATTAATCTTTTATATATGATACATCTATATCGGGTTTCTCTTATTATATTTTTCTAGATACAAGAGTACATAGTTTCATATCCTTTAATAGGTTTAAGACTGCTATAAGTGTGTATGCACAAAAGTAGAAAAATACACCATACTGATAATGGCCATTATGTTGCCTCTGCTCATTACTCGCCAAGTGGAAATCCGATCAGTGAGAGTAGTATCTGCAATAGCTATCACTTATTAACTATATTTCTATTGTTTTAACATCTGTGCTGTATCTAGTTCAATTAGGGATCTGGATATGATGGTAGCATGCTCTGATTAGTATTTTTTGGTTTAGTCTTGGTTTATGTGAATGGTCTCTCCAGGGTCTTTCTATTTTCTGACTTGCTAACTGTGTATCTGTAGTTTTCAATTGAACCAGATAATAACATCTTAGTCATTGTCTCTTTCCATATAATTATAAATTGAGGATGTTGGTGGAAATATTTGTTTGAGGATTGGGTAGTCAGTTTTGCTGTCTAAGATAGCTTGCAAGGACTGCATAACCGTGGTTAAGTTTTTCTCTTGGCCTTGTACTTTGGTGAGGTGGCTCTTTCATATTTTTTGTGGTATAGGTTCTGGGGCCATGAAGGCTACTGCAATAGTGCAATTACGCCATTGTTTTTGGTCCAACTGGATACTCATTGGGGTTATAGCCTGTTCAATGATGGAATACGCTTATTAATTGTGTATCCTATGACTGATATTGTTATTGGGACTGTTGTAGGGTCATAGTGTGTATTGGACCATTGGTGACACCAACATGAATCCCTTTGTTGGTTTCCCTCAGCATGCCCTGGTATGGTTCTAAATCTCAGTTTTGATATTTATTATCAAGGGCAGCAAGTCTCCTGTTAATGTCTTCGACTCTATAAAGTGTCACATTTTACTGAATACCAAGGTGTTGTATTGAAATCCTTTTAAACCATGCCTTTTTTTCTTTTCAGTTCATTGCTTGAAAGAACTATTATATAATTAAAAATTAGTATTTCATCCTTGTATCCTGTGCTGTACTTACATCTGGCATAGTAACCTAAAGTTTGTCCATTGTGAGCGACCATTTCTTTTTGCTATCCTATTATTTCTGCCCATTTTTAAATCTTCTAGTTGTTCCAAATAACAAATAAGTTATGTTACTTATGGCTAACTTTTTTTTTATCTTTGTCGGTTGTTTCTGATGTCTTTACTCTTCAGTGGGTTTTACCTTTCATGTGGGCAATAGTGCATTGGTGCCTTGCTATAGCTGGTGCCACTGCACTTCTGCCTCTATCATTATGGTGTTTTTCATTTTTCTAAGATTATCTCGTAATTTGTCATTTTGTCTTGTAATTTGTCTGTCATTTTTTCTGTAATCATTGTGATTTTTAGCCGCGCACAGTAAATTTGTGGGTACAGGCCATTTTCCCCATTTTGCATTATCTGAGTTAAAATGGTAGCTAATTATACTAGCTTTTATTTGATGATCAACTGAGGTTGACCTCGTAGATTGGATTGAGGAAAGGTTGAGAGGATAATTTTCTATATACTTGGGAGATAAGAGTTGTCTTGACAGTATTTGTATTTGGGTTTATGGTTCCTCCTACTTCTTTTAGTGTATGATATATTTGTGGTCCAAGTATTCGTGAATTAATTTGAATGATTTATAATGTAACCTGGAATAAATCTCTACACATTTTGATATACTATATGGGGGATTGCCTTTTGAGGCAATAACATATTTTGAGATACATGTGGGGGATTGCCTTTGTGAGGCAATAATGATTGTATGTTTGTCTGCTTCTATGGTTTGTACTTCCTTTTGTACCATTCATTTCGAATAGGGAAAGGGTGTGCTTCTGCTGGAGTAACTCCGTTATATCACGACCCAGTACGGTATGTAGGTATCCCCTTTTGATCCTATATGGAATCTGTTTATACAAGACATATATCCCTTATCTTGTGTTCTTTATATGCTTTTATTTATTTATGCAAGTTTTACTTGTCTATATGTTGATTTTAATCACGTGTTCTTTATTTATGCAAGAGATGTATTGTGTTCCTTATGTTGATATTTATTAAAGTTTTACTTGTCTATTTGTGTGTGCAACTGTTGCTTTCTATAAATGTATGCCATGGCACCTTGGGTGAGTTCACTTTTATTTTATTTTTGTTTTCAATTTTTCTGTTTGCAGAATCGTCCTAGAAATCCAGCAATGTCAGGAGGTTATCCTCAGCAAGGTTACCAAGCCCGATCACCCTCTAGCTGGGCCCAACCTGTTGCTCCTATGCAACAACCTGGATATGGCTATGTGCAACCTGGAGCATACCAGTCTGGGCCATCATCGCAGTATAACGTGTCTCAGCCACCATATGCAGGCTATCCTCCCCAGCAATCTGGTGGATATTCCACCAATTGGGACCCGTCCACTGCACCACCTCACCAGCAGCCTACTCATGGTGGTTATGATTACTATAGTCAACAGCCACAACAGCAGCAAAATCCTGGGGGTCCTGCACCTGCAGCTGATGGGTCTACGTACAATTACAGTCAACCACCTTCCTCTGGTTATAACCAATCCGGACAGGGTTATACTCAGGACAGCTATAGTGCGTATAATGCACCACCACAATCAGGGTATGGTCAGCCAACAACATACGATCAACAAGGCTATAGCTCAGCTCCTAGCTATGGTAGTGGGACTAACCCAGCACAAGAGGGCCAAACTTCCAACTATGGATCGCAGGGGGATTCAGCCCAAGCTCCACCTGTCCAACCCTCTACAATGGCCCAGCAAGGTTATGCTACCAACCAACAGCCAAGCCCAAACACTGCCAACTATCCACATCAAGGAACAGCTCAGCCAGGTTATGGGATACCCCCAACCTCCCAAGCAACTTATGGCAACCCACCACAGTCTGGTTATGGACCTCCTCAATCTCAAAAGCCTAGTACAGCAGGAGGCTATGGTCAGTCAGCATACCCCCCTGCCCAGCCCCCACCCTCTGGGTATGCTCAACCAGGGTATGGTCCTCAATCATATGGTGCACCTCCTAGTGGCCAGCCTGGGTATAGTCAGGCACCACCATCATACAACAGTTCTTATGGTGCTGCTGGTTATACTCAGACTCCAGTATATTCTAGTGATGGTAATACCAATGGGAATACTCGTGGAAGCTATGATGGAGCACCTGCACCAACTGTTCAACAGGGTGGAGTTGCTAAAGCGTCACCTCCGAGTTAATATGTGTTTCTTTTTTTTGTTCTCTTTATTGTAGTAGTGCAGTGTTTAGATGGAAGCATTGATGTATTGAGATTCTGCCTTTTGAATATTTTGTTATAGTTAATTAGGAACTCACATTTTGTACTTTGTTGGATGTTGGGCTCGCATATTTTGAATTATCTCGACTCATGCTGTTTGGCTCTGCAACTAGTTCGAGTTCTGATGCTCTTCCGAGTATTAGGGTGTTGCCTCATATTAGTGATTAATGAAGATTAATATTCTCACTCTTAAACCCAAGTTCAACTTCAATGTAAAGTTGCATCCTCCTTTTTCAGATTGTTGTTTTTGAAAATCAGACGTTTTCGTAAGTAAATCACGTGGTTTTTATTTTCTTGTTGGGTGGCTCTGTTGCTCCGTTAGATATTAGAGATTTAAAGGGGGGAAAAAGCGATTAGCCTCTCGATTAGTTTGTCTAAATACATGTAATGGGAGAAATGAGTATGCAGTGCTCGATCCAATTCTGGATTCGGGTTTTGGTTCAGATCTTTTTATTTGAATGTGATTGGGTATTGATTGAAAGTACCTATTTGGGCGTATAGCTACTCCGTATATCATATAAATAATTCAATGTTAAAGTTGTTGGGTCAGTGGTTAGATTGCAGAGGCCAGGAAATTTGTAAGACCAGATTTGGCAAATGTTAGCCAAAATTCTGTGGTATACCGATACATGCCAGTGTCTGGAGATATTGGCTAACTCCAGGAATTGCTTACTCATTAATTTAGCTGCTTATTCACAAATGCACGTTTTTTCATGCTTTATTGGTTGTTGGGTGTATACTTTTAAGAAGAATGCTACTAACACTCACTCAGACACTCCCCCTTATACGAAGCCACGTCACTTTTAATTTTTTATTATTGGGTCTCAAACCCTGACACTCTGCACAAGACTAAAACGCTGTCTTCCTCGCTCACGTAGGCCGAAGCCGTTGTCACCCACTCCGACACGGATGGTCATTCCTCTGTCCAAATACCATCGCCGCTTCCCGCCGCCAAATGCGTTGACGGATGAGAAACATACTGCGCGCAAGCATGGGTTGCATTTGCTTCATTTTACCGATAATGGTAACTCCATTCATTCGTTTGATTTCAATTTTTTTTCCAACATCAAATCAAGTAACCTTAAAATATTTGAAAACGACTTTGAAGGAACTGAGGCCAACTGGGTGGAGAAGGGCCTTTCATTTTCCACTTAGGTTGCTGGTAAATTTAAAAAGGTTTTTTTTTTTTTTGTGGATAGGGTTTTTTCTTTTTAATTGTTCTTTAGGCATTCCCAATGGCCAATTTGTTAAGTTTAATGAACGAAAAATGATCTGTGCTGCTTATTCCCACAAATGAAAATGGCCAAGTTTATAGACTTAGCTCTACAACTGACTTCCTAGAAAATAGCCAACGATCCACGTGCTAACAGCATATTCCTAAACGTGGGTAACTGAATAGAAACAATAAGATAATGCAGGAAATTTAAAATTAAATAGAAACTAACAAATTCAAATAATCTAAGATAGAACCCTTTGACTCGGTCAATAATCCCTCCCTTAAACTGTATGCTCCTTGCAACAGTTTATCTCAGAGTCTTCAAGCATGCCCACAACACTTCGTAGATGCTGGAAATCTTCAACCTTAAGTGGCTTTGTCATGATGTCAGCTAACTGATCTCTTGTATTGCAACAATTCAGCTCAATAACACCATCATTGCATAAATCTCTCAAGAAGTGAAATCTAACAATATGTTTACTTCTTCCATGCAATACTGGGTTTTTGGATAATTTAATTGTAGAAACATTATCACAGAACATCACAGTAGCTCCTTCCTGACAGTGATTTAGATGCTCTAAAATTCTTCTCAGCCAAACACATTGACAAGCACATAATGCAGCTGTTATAAACTCTGCTTCAGTTGTAGATAAGCTAACCACAGGCTGTTTCTTTGATATCCAAGAAATCACACCACCTCCCAACAAGAAAGCATTACCAGATGTGCTCTTCCTATCTTCAAGACCCCCTGCATAATCACTGTCAGTATAAGCAAATAATTCTTCATTTCCTCCAGCTTTGTAGAAAATTCCCAGATTTTGAGTGCCTTTTAAATATCTCAAAATTCGCTTTGCAGCCAAAAAGTGATTCTCTTTGGGATGCTCCATAAAGCGACTTATCAAACTGACAGAATGTGCAATGTCTGGTCTTGTAGCTGTAAGATACATAAGGCTTCCAACTAGCTGCTTAAACAAAGTGCTATCAACCTCTGCTCCTTTGTCTACTTTCAGCAACCTACTACCTTTCTCCTTATTCTTCATAAATAAAGTGTGTTCATGTGGACATTTCAAAAATCATTAGCTGCAAGATAAGACTCCAGTTTGCTGTACCATGCCCTAGGAGACTGTTTAAGGCCATACAAGGCCTTGACGTCCTTGAAATACATAACCTGGTGGTTGCTCTAGGTAGACATCTGCATTGATTGTCCCTTGCAAGAAAACTGATTTAATATCAAGCTGATAAATACTCCATCTCCTTACAGCTGCCAATGCAACAACAATTCTGATGGTTTCAAGGTGAGCTACTAGTGCAAAAATCTCTCTATAATCTATGCCTTCCTCAAGTCTAGCCTTAAATTTGTCAATTTAAGCTTAGTCTTGAAAATTCACTTGACGCCTACAACTTTGCAATTTGGTGGTGGATCAACCAACTCCCATGTATCATTTCTCTGAATAGCTTGAATTTCAGCATCCATTGCATCCCTCCAATGCTGACATTTTGATGCTTGGTTATATGTTACTGGATCTGCACCTGCAAACAGGGCAAAATTCATAGCATCTTCCTCAGTTAAATCATCACCTGTGACATAATCTCTCATCCATGCCGGTGGTCTTCTAATCCTTCCTTCAGCTGGAGTTCCTGAAGCTCCCAATACAGAAGAATCAGACACGTTTTGAGTGGAGTTTGGAGCTGCTGCTATATCATTAGAACTTTTTTGGATTATCTCCTCAGCTGCTTGACATGACTCTTCTTGCCGATTCAACTCATCTGTATCAAGCATTATGCTGGTTTTTGCCTCACCCCAACGCCAGGCAGCATCCTCCTGAAATTTAACATCTCTGCTAATATGAATTTTCTTCTTGATAGGATCATAAAGTTTGTAGGCCTTAGACTCCTCACTCACAACCAACAACACACATTTGATACTTTTGTCATCAAGTTTGCTCCTTTTCTGGTCAGGTACATGAACATATCCAATGCAGCCAAAGATTCTGAAATACGAAACAGATGGCTTGATTCCGCTCCATGCCTCCTTGGGTGGTGATATTTTTGACTGCATGAGTGGGGCTTCTATTCAAAATATGAACCACCCAATTTACAGCTTCTGGCTACAAAGATCTTGGAACTCCCCTTTCTGTCAAAACACTTCGAACCATACTTATAATTGTTTGATTTTTCCTCTCAGCTATGCCGTTTTGCTGTGGCGTATATGAAGTAGTGAGTTGTCTTTGAATACCCTGTTCATTACAAAATTTAACAAACTCCTTGGAGATATACTCGCCTCCTCTATCAGCACGCAAGATTTGAATAGAAACACTAGCTTGTTTTTCAACTAATGCTTTAAACTGCTTAAATACACCAAATGTTTCACCTTTCTCAGCAAGGAAATATACCCAAACTTTCCTACGTGTTGATTTTTGAGCTTGATTTAGGAGAGAAGAAATATAAGGGAACTAACTGATATAGCTGCAACACTGGAATTATTTTTATTAAATAACACTTGTGCTTAAATACATTTTAAAATAACTGACCTAGAAGTCAGGTCCATGATTTTAGGAACCACCGAACCACTACTACAGTTACTAAAAGATAAAACAAAAACTAGTTTATCCACTAACAGCATCATAACAAATCTAATCTTGACTTATTCAAACAAAAACAACTTTGAAAGCATCCAAAGGCACGTTCTCAACACTCCTCCTTGCCTTGGAGGCTGCAAACTCCTAGCTTCTTCCTTAGAAATTCGAACCTGCTGAGTGGAAAAGACTTGGTAAACATATCAGCAGCTTGGTCTTCAGTTTTACAATAAACCAGACTTGCATCACCATTTTCTTGCACTTCTCTTAAATAAAATAGCTTGACATTAAAGTGCTTAGTCTTCCCATGAAAAACAGGATTAAGTGATATTGAAATTGCTGCTTGATTATCAACAAAAACTGTGGTGCTTTGATTTTGCTTCAGACCCAAATCTGTCAGGATATTTCTTAACCAGATAGCTTGATCTACAGCTGCTACAGCTGCAACAAACTCAGCTTCAGTTGTTGATTGAGCTACAATCTCTTACTTTTTTGAGCACCAAGAGAAAACACCTGAACCCATACTGAAACAGTACCTTGAAGTACTCTTCATATCATCCAAGCTACCTGCCCAATCACTGTCAGAAAAACCAAATAATTTGAAGTCTTGTACCTTACAATACTTGACTCCATAATTGATAGTTCCTTTAATGTATCTTACAACTCTCTTTGCTGCCTTCAAATGCAGTTCACTAGGGCAATGCATGAATCTTGACAAAGAAGCTAATCGAAATAAAATGTCGTGGCCTTGTAGTCATAAGATACATTAGACACCCAATCAAAGCTTCAAATGAGCTTCATCAACTTTATCAGCTCCATTATCTTTGATGAACTTCTCCTTCTGATTCATAGGAGTGTTCATTGTTTTGCATTCATCAAGCTGGAATTTTTTGAGGATCTCCTTTGCATACTTTTTTTGACAAATAAAAATCTCATTCCTTTTTTGAGTGATCTCCATGCCCAGAAAATAAGTCATAAGACCAAGATCAGTCATTTCAAAGACATCCTTCATTTCTTGCTTGAATTCATCAATTAGTGCTAGGTTGCTTCCTGTCACCAAAAGATGATCAACATACAAAGAAATAATCAAAATATCTGCACCAACATGCTTGATATAAAGTGTAACTTCAGATAGGCTCTTTTGAAAGCCCAAGCTCAAAGAAATGATCATTAATTCTCTTTGTACCACACTCCGGGGCTTGCTTCAAGCTTTATAGAGCCTTTTTCAGTAAATATACTTTATTTTCTTGGCCTTTGATCACAAAACCTTCTGGTTGCTCAACATAAATTTCCTCCTGCAAAAATCCATTAAGAAATGTTGATTTAACATCCATATGAAACACTTGCCACCCTTTTTGTGCAACAATGGCAAGTAGCAGCCTTATTGTGTCATGTCTTGCTCTTTGGAGCAAAAGTATCTGCATAATCAACTCCAAATATTTGAGAGTAGCCCTTCACAGCAAGCCTTGCTTTGTGCTTATTTATAGAGCCATTTGGATTTAATTTTGTACGAAACACCCATTTCACCCCTATGACATTTCTATCATGAGGTCTTGGAACCAGCTCCCAAGTTTGATTTTTCTCTATCATAGACAGCTCCTCCTGCATTGCGAAGAAACCACTTCGGTCCATAGCAGCTTCTTCAAAACTGGCAGGTTCACATATAGCTATATTGCACACCACTACTTTGCTTCTTTGGTAGATGTCGACAAGTGACCTTGTGCCTTGAATGGGTGGATCATCTACAATATCTTCAAGCTCTAGTAACTGCATTTTGATTCTTCTTATAATCATTCAAGCACCATTTTTCATCTTCCATGAAGTGCACATCTCGCTTATCAGAATTTTTGTTGTTTGAGGCTAAAAATCCTGTAAGCTTTTGAGATTGTGGTGTAGCCAATAAATATTCCAGCTTCGCCCTTTTGTCAAGCTTATCACGCTTAACTCGAGGTACATGTGAGTAGCACAAGCAACCAAATATTTTTTTAAATTCGAGAGAAGGTTTAAAACCAAACCATGCCTCAAAAGGAGTTTGATTTTTCAAAGCTCGTGTAGGAAGTCTGTTCGAATGAATACAGATTGTATTTGCGGCTTGACCCAGAACTTCTTTGGCAATTCCTTTGGATGAAGCATACACCTGGCCATCTCCATGATTGATCTATTTTTCCTTTCACTCACTCCATTTTGTTGAGGAGTATAAGGTGCAGTCAGTTGATGTTCAATCCCTGCTTTATCACAAATGTTTTGAAACTGAGCAACTACATATTCTTTGCCATTATCCGACCTCAGAATTTGAATATGACAACTGCTTTGATTTTCAACATGAGCTTTGAATTTCCAGAACACATCAGCTACTTCTGATTTGTATCTGAGAAAGTAAATCCAACACATTCTGGTTAGATCATCAATAAAAATAATATAATAATGACTTCCCTTCAATGATGGGGTTCTTTGTGGTCCTGCAAGATCAGTGTGAACTAGTTGAAGCTTCTGGCTTGCCCTCCAACTACTTTCAGGAAATGATTTCCTTGTTAGCTTCCCAAGCTGACAAGCTTCACATTCAGCTGCCTTTTCTGTTAAGGAAGGAACTCCACGAACTAGTTGATTTTTCAACATGTAGTCCATTCTTGAATGATGGAAATGACCCAATCTTTTGTGCCAAAGATCAGCTGAACTTGTTGTAACTGGAAAAGCAGTTTGGTCCTCCTTCATTGGATCAAATGAAAAACTCTTGCTCTTCATTCTGACTTGGAACATTTCTTGGCCTGCTGGATCCTTAATCATGCAACTTTTATCTTCAAAGATGACTTTGAACCCTTTATCAAGTAGCTGTGCAACACTAAGCAAGTTTTGATTAATTTCAGGTACATAAAGAACATCAGTAAGAGTTTTTGTACCTGAGTAGCTTGTTATAGCTACAGTTCCCTTGCCTTTTACTGGAATTTGTTCACCATTTCCAATTCGAACCCATCCGACTTCGGTGCTGTCCAAATGCTTGAACAATTCTTTGTCATAGGTCATGTGGTTGGTGCAGCCACTATCAATCAGCCAAGATTCACTTGAATTGTTGCTGGAGAAACAAGTAGCGACAAAGAGCTGGTCTTCCTCCTCCTGCCGTGCATTCTTCGCCTACCGCAACTTGCTTTGGATTGTAGTTCTGCAAATCACTGCTTCATGACCTATCTCGTTGCACTTGCTGCATTTTGCATCTGGCCTTTTCCAGCATTAAAATGGTGGGTGACCCATTTTGCCACAGTGTTGACAAGGTGGGTAATTTTTCTTTTTACCCTTACCTTTGCTTTGGCTGTTTGTAGTACTTTCACTACTTGCTGGTTGGTTCTTCTTGTAGAATTTCTTTTTATTCTTATCAGCTTCATGATGCTTGGCTGGTAAAGCACCTTCAACCGCATGATCCTGCCTCATAAGCCTTCGTTGCTCCTGGGCCTGCAGAGCATGTAATACTTCAGCCAAAGTGATCTTGGACAGATCCTTTGTGTTCTCCAAGGTGGTTATTGATGCTTCATATCTCTCGGGCACTGTAACCAGAATTTTTTCTACAATTCTGGAATCAGGAAATTCGGTGCCTAATAATTTAACCTTGTTTGCAATGCCAAGCAGTTTGTCTGAGTAATCTTTAATTGTCTCAGACTCCTTCATTTTTTGCAGCTCAAATTCCCTCATCAGGTTCAACACTTGCATGCCACGAACCCTCTCATCTCCTGCATATTCTTCCTTCAAGTAGTCCCAAATTGCTTTTGGTGTTTTGAGGGTCATGATTCTGGTGAAGACAGTTGATGAAACACCGGCAAATAGACATGACCTTGCCTTCGCCTTCCTGGTTTTCCTTTCCTTGTGATTCTTTATCTAGGCCATAGTGGGATTATCTGGCAGCGGAGGAACAGTATAATCCACTTCCACAGCTTCCCATAAATCCAATGCCTCTAGGTAGGACTCCATTCTCACTGCCCAAAGGTCATAGTTCTCACCATTAAAGATAGGAGGAGCAACTTGGGAAAAACTTGCTTCAGCATCCATTTCACAGGTCCCTCGAGAAGAGAGCTCAGATACCAATTGTTGATTTTTGAGCTTGATTTAGGAGAGAAGAAATACAAGGGGACTAATTGATATAGCTGCAACACTGGAATTATTTTTATTAAATAATACTTGTGCTTAAATACATTTAAAAATAACTGAACTAGAAGTCAGGTCCATGATTTTAGGAACCACCGAACCACTACTACAAGTTACTAAAAGATAAAACAGAAACTAGTTTATCCACTATCAGCATCATAACAAATCTAATGAAAGTACTCAAATCATCAATGAAAGTAAGTCTGTACCTTTTATTTCCATTAGATGCAGGATTGATAGGGCCACATATGTCAGAATGAATTAACTGCAGTAACTGAGATGCACGCCAATTACTTTGTCGTGGAAAAGGATCTCTTTGATGCTTCCCTTTGAGACAATGTTCATAGAGTTGAGTTGGCGGCTTAAAGGAGGGCAATCCTTTCACCATATCATGCTCCAGTAGAGTTTTCAGTCCACCGTAGCTCAAGTGACCATAGCGAGAGTGCCAAACTTGAGCCGGTGGCACTAAACTGACCTGAAAACAAGGCTGAGAAACTCCAGATTTTACATAGGTAGCAAACATGCGATTTGTGGTCATAAAGGTTTCAAAAATGAGTCCCTTTTCTTGAAACACTTTACACTTGTTTTGTTTCATCTCAACAGTCAATCCTCTCTCCAGAAGTTGTCCCACACTAAATAAATTATTTTTCAACTCAGGCACATAAAATACATCATTAACCAAATGTACAACTCCATTAATCAAAAGTTTAACAGTACCCTTCCCGGTCACTTTTAGAACATAATTATTCCCTAATTTCACTTCATCAGAAAAGGAAATATCAATAGAAGAGAACCAATCCTTTCTACCTGTCATATGGTTGCTACAACCTGAATCAATGAACCACATGTCTTGTGCATTTGATTTTCCATCTAATGAAAGTTCTGCCATGAGTAATACTGCTTCCTCACTAGCCTCAACATAATTTGCCTTGCTGTCCTGCGGTTTCTTTGGACTTTCATATTGGAAATGCCCAAACTCGTGGCAGTAATAACACTCTACTGATGTCCTGTCTACTAGTCGTCTGCCTCCTCTGCCTCTACCTCTTCCTCTTGCACCTCCACCTCGAAAACCACTTCTTCCACGTCCATGGCCGGCACTTGTCAACATTCAGCACTTGCTCTTCATGTGAATTGTGGCATTCATCCGCTGCTCGTGTACTAATAAGCTACTTTGGAGCTCATCTACAGTCATGGTATCCAAATCATGAGATTCTTCAATAGAACACACAACATAATCATACCTAATGTCATTGAGCGGAGAATCTTTTCGATAACGCTAAGATCAGACACCTGTTCACCATACATCCTCATCTTATTTGCAATTGTAAGAGTTCGAGCAAAATAGTCGTTAACTGACTCTCCGTTCTTCATCTGCAGAATCTCCAGAGTCACGTCGTAAGGCTTGAAGCTGTGCTCGCTTCACTCTAGCAGTGCCCTGGTATTTTTGTTGTAAAGAATCCCAGATCTCCTTCGATGTCCCCTTTTTTAGAATTGTTTCAAGCACAACACGATCAATTGCTTGAAACAGATAATTTTTCACCTTTAGATCCTTCAATTTGTGCTCCTCCAAAGTTTTCTTCTCAGTCTCCGTCAATACAGCCCCAGCAGCATGTTGGGGAATCCCTGGATCTATAAGATTCCAATACTCTTTTGCCCTTAAGAAGTTCTCCCTGAGCATTGCCCAGTGGTCATAGTGCTCATTCAGTTTTGGAATGGCAGGTTGCACAAAGTTGCCATCCGCATTCGTGGTTGTAGCCATGATTGAAGTTTGCTGCTTCCTTTTACTGCTAACCACCTGGCTCTTGGTACCAGATGTGAACTCACAATGACAAGTTTAATGAAAAAATGATCTGTGCTTCTTATTCCCACAAATGAAAATGGCCAAGTTTATAGACTTAGCTCTACAACTGACTTCCTAGAAAATAGCCAACGATCCACGTGCTAACAGCATATTCCTAAACGTGGGTAACTGAATAGAAACAATAAGATAATGCACGAAATTTAAAATTAAATAGAAACTAACAAATTCAAATAATCTAAGATAGAACCCTTTGACTCGGTCAACACAATTCATTTCATGGTTAGTCTCATTGGCCTAAGTACACGAATTTTCATTTTGTCACCTGGGTTTAAATGTTTAATGGAAGAACTTTTATGCCATGATGAAGGCTAAGGAGATATACTAGTTTGTCCCTGATTGTTTGACTTCAATCTGCAGCTTCTCTTCCCTGTATTAAAGATGGAATGAAAACAATTATATTACCAAGTTTCCCACAATTCCTTTTGCAAGAAATGAAACTCAAATACCATCTCTTTCCTTACAATTTGTTAGTGAGTGTGATAATGTAGTTAGTGGATTGTTAAGAGTTAGTTAGCTTTCTGTTAGATGTCTGTTAAGCTCTCAGCTATTATAAATAGCTAGCCCTCTGTTTTGTAAACTAGAAAAATTCTGAATACAAAAATCTCCTTTCTTCTCTCGATTCTCTCTGTTCTTCTTCTCTCTCTCTGCATCAGTTTCTATTATGGTATCTAGAGCCTCAAAATTCTAGGTCATGGCTTCCGAAACTGCAACCGATCCTCAGCCTCCATCACCACCACCACCACCACCGCCACCACGGCCATCGCATCGCAATCTTCTCTCCCTAACTTTGCTTCGATTGTTACAGTGAAACTCACTGATAACAATTTTCTCCATTGGAAGCAAGTCGTCGAAGCAGTCATTCGAGCGAATCGTCTTGAACGATTCTGTGCGTGCCCTAGGATTCCACCTCGTTTTCTCTCTGAGGAGGATCGTGTTTCCGATCGTGTCAATCCTGAGTACTCGGCTTGGGAGGCACAGGATCAACATCTGTTCATATGGATGCTGAATACTCTTTCTGATTCCATGCATGCGCGAGTCATTGGTTGCGCTCATGCTTGGGAACTGCGGGATGAAATTCACAATCACTTCAATGCGCCGATGAAAGCTCGAGTGCGCAATGAGATCTGAGTTGCGACACATCACCAAAGGCGATCGCAAGATCAATGAATACTTGCTGAGGATCAAGGCGATTGTTGACTGTTTGGCTTCGATTGGAAGCCCTATCACTCTTCAGGAGCACATCGATGCAATTCTTGAAGGACTTCCAGATGATTATCATCTTCTGTTCCCTACAATTGAGTCGCACCTAGGTCAATACTCGATTGCAGAGATTGAAGCGCTTTTACTCTCTCATGAATCGCGCCTGGAACGGTTGAAGACTAAGACTGTGATTGATACTTTCTCTGTTAATGTGGCTCATACTACTCCTCAATCACTTAACAACTCTAACAATTTCTCGCATCAGGTGACCAATTCTCAACCTCAATCCTCCTCCAATACATTCCAACATAATAATCGGTATTCTAATCCTCATTCCATTTTTCCGTCATGCTGGAATCGCTATCGTGGTGGTCGTGGTGGCCGCTATGGCCACCGTGGGCGAGGTCGAGGAGGACGATATTATAATCGTGGAGGAATTGAGTGCCAAATTTGTCATCGAAACAATCACACAGCTGATAATTGCTTTCATCGCTTTGATCGCAGATGATCGCCTCGATCCACAGTACTATGCACCATCTCCTCGCTCTCAAAACTCTTCTCGGATTATGCACCACCTTCTCAGTCTCAGAACTCACATCCTGTGCAGAATCCTCATCCACTGCATCAACAACAGTTCCATCAGCATTCTTTCAGCAACCTGCCACCTCTGTTGCCATTACCTTGGCATAACACTCAGACTTCTCAGGCCTCTCAGTCTGCAGGACCTATGGCTATGGTTGCTTCTGGTCAGAATCCTATGACTATGGTTACTTCTGGATCAGAATCAGATCCTAACATGTGGTATGTTGATAGCGGTGCCACACATCATGTTACTTCCGATATTACTAATCTTCAGCAACATTCAAAGACCAGTGGCCTAGATCAAGTCTTCATGGGTAATGGACTTGGCCTCTCAATTAATTCAATTGGTTCTGCTTGCTTTCTTTCACCATTTGATACTACAATTACATTAACACTCAAAGATATTCTATATGTGCCTACAATCACCAAAAATCTCCTTAGTGTCAGTAAGTTCTCACAAGATAACAATGCTTTCTTTCAATTCTATTCTCATGAGTGTTATGTCATTTCTCAGGTCACTAAGCAAGTTCTCCTAGTTGGCCAAGTCAATTCTCAAGGTTTATATGTCTTTCCAAGTCTCATAGTAGCTGCCAAGACTGCTTCACTGTTACCACAATGTCTCAGTGTATCTAGATCTAGTCATTTGAGTTGTAATCTCTTAGGTTCATATGTAAATAAAGAAGTTTGTTGTAACTCTGTTTCTAGCAATAGCAGTAACTCCACTCATACTAATGTGCCTAATTCCTATTACATTTGGCACTGTAGGTTAGGGCATGCCAATGATGCTGCCCTGAAAACTGTTCTACAGAATTGTAAACTACCATATATGAATAAAACTGTTCTTGATTTCTGCACTGCTTGTTGCCTTGGTAAATCACACAGACTGCCCTCTTATCCCTCTACTTCTGTGTATAAGAAGCCGTTTGAACTGATTTTTCTTGATCTTTGGGGACCATCACCAGTTCATTCAACCACTGGTTACACATACTACTTATCCATTGTTGATGCTCATTCCAAATTCACTTGGTTATTTCTCTTAAAACAAAAGTCAGAAACATTAAACATATTTAAACAATTCTTAGAATTTGTCAAGATTCAGTTTCAAACTGTGATTAAATCTGTCCAAACAGACTGGGGTGGTGAATTTCGCCCCTTTGCTAAGTTCCTCACTGAATTAGGCATTGTTCACAGGGTAATCTGTCCTCACACTCACCATCAAAATGGGAGTGTTGAGAGAAAACACAGACACATTGTAGAAACAGGGCTTGCTCTTCTTTCCCAAGCCTCACTTCCAATGAAATTCTGGGATTATGCTTTCTCTACTGCTACATATCTCATTAACAGGTTGCCTACTCCTACTCTCTCAAATAAAACTCCATTTGCTGCTCTCTACAACAAAGACCCTGATTATTCTTTCCTAAGAGTCTTTGGATGTGCATGCTATCCATGTTTAAGACCATATAATAGAAACAAACTCCAGTTCGGGTCTAGTGAGTGCACCTTCTTGGGTTATTCTCCTTCTCATAGAGGCTATAGGTGTCTCTCTAAAGAGGGTAGGATGTACACATCAAAAGATGTTCAATTCAATGAATACAAATTTCCTTTTCAAGTTCATTCAAGTTCAACTTCTGCTCCTGCAACCACTGTTGAGTCAGTTTGTCCCATGCCCCTCACTGTTATTCCCTTTCCCTTCAGTCCTAGTTCACCTGAGACAAGTCAGCCTGTGCCTAGTCCTCCACCTGAGAATGTACCTACTCCTTCACCCTCTCTTTCTCTCTTAAGTCCAACCAATAGATCTTCTAACTCTACTGCCTCTAATCACTCCTCATTACCTTCTTTACACTCAGGACTTACACCACAATATCCCATCTCTCCAACTTCTTCTCCTATCTCTACTAGTCTCTCTAGTCCTTCTTCCAGTCCCTCTTCACCCATTTTGCAGCCAGCTAACACTCATAATATGATCACCATATCTAAGGCACGAGTGTCCACTGCCCTGCTTACTCAAGTTGAACCCCACTCACCTAAGGAGGCCTTGTCCTTACCCCACTGGAAAGAGGCCATGCAACTGGAATATAGTGCTTTGGTGCATAATGACACCTGGACCCTTGTAGATTTACCACCCCATAGAAAGGCAATTGGGTGCAAATGGGTGTTTCGTGTCAAAGAGAATCCGGATGGGTCGATTAACAAGTACAAGGCCAGGTTGGTGGCAAAAGGGTTCCACCAAAAACATGGATTTGATTATACAGAAACATTCTCACCTGTTGTCAAACCTGTAACAGTAAGGGTGATACTCACTCTGGCAGTCACTCATGGTTGGGAAATTCAGCAACTTGATGTGAATAATGCGTTTCTCAATGGATCGCTCACTCAAGAAGTATACATGGAGCAGCCAGGCGGGGTTTACAAGCTCTAATCCCAGCCAAGTTTGCAGGCTGAACAAGGCTATCTATGGTCTTAAACAGCACCTAGGGCCTGGTTTGAAAGGCTTGCCAAAGCTCTCTTGGGGCTTGGCTTCAAATCCAGCAGTGTGATCCCTCCCTTTTCATCCATTCTCGAGATGGTGATTGCACATATATTTTAATCTATGTTGATGACATCATTGTTCTTGGTTCTTCATCTAGCCGAATCACACACTCATTGCTAAACTCGGTCTTGAATTTGCACTCAAACAGTGGGGAATTGGATTATTTTCTGCGGGTGTTGAGGTTAAAAGGTTACCTCTTTGGGAGTCTCTTGTTGTCTCGGACCAAGTATATTAAAGATCTTCTACATAGAGCACACATGGTCGAGGCTAAGCCTCTTCCAACTCCCATGACCAGCGATTGCAAGTTAACCAAGTATGGTGCAAATTATCTTCCGGGATCCATCCCTATACTGAGATCAATAGTGGGTGCTCTTCAATATGCAACCATTACAAGACCAGAAATCTGCTATAGTGTTGGGAAAGTTTGCCAATTTCTTTCACAACCCTTAGAGGAACATTGGAAAGTCATCAAACGTATCTTAAGATATCTCGCAAGGCACTCTCACCTATGGTCCGCTACTCAAGCCAGCTTTCAAACAGTCTCCTCTCGTCTGCAGGCTTTCGGTGATGCTGATCGGGCACTGACACCGATGATAGGCGCTCGCTTTGGTCATGTGTGTATCTTGGACCAAACCTAGTATCATGGTGGTCCGTAAAGCAAACTCTTGTGGCTCGGTCAAGCACGTAAGCGAGAATACGAAGCCTGGCAGCAAGAACCACGGCCAAGTGATCCAGTTGCGCTCACTTCTCAAAGAACTACAAGTGCCTACACTACATCCAGGTTTGTATTGTGACAACCTAAGCCACGCTTTCTCTTTCCCATAATCCTGTACTTCACTCCAGGACCAAGCACATGGAGCTAGACCTTTTCTTTGTCGGGGAAAAAGTGCTTTGGACAAGACTCTAGTGCCTCTGTCATATACCCGGAGTAGACCAAGTTGCTTTGATTCATGACAAAACCTCTAACACGACAATGATTTGAAGAATTAAGAAGAAACCTTGGCATTGTTGATAAGTTCACCTATGTAAATACACCCTCATGATTATAAGGGGGTATGTTAGTGAGTGTGATAATGTAGTTAGTGGATTGTTAAGAGTTAGTTAGCTTTCTGTTAGAGGTCTGTTAAGCTCTCAGCTATTATAAATAGCTAGCCCTCTGTTTTGTAAACTAGAAAAATTCTGAATACAAAAATCTCCTTTCTTCTCTCGATTCTCTCTGTTCTTCTTCTCTCTCTCTCTCTCTGCATCAGTTTCTATTACAATTATATCCCAAACACCATCTCGATCAAGTACTGAAGGCTAGTTTTTAGATAAAATGGAACTGCTGACGTGTTGGTTTGCTAAAAAGTATAATTGTAAATCTATGATTAGTTTACAAGAATTTGGATGTTTTGAACTTTGAAATGACAATTAGTAGCATCAGATTTCAATGTTAAAGAAGTTTAACATTTGAAAAGTTGAAGAGTATGAATTATCTGATAGTCTATAATTTTTATTTTATAAAAAAATAGACTTCTAATTTATTCATCTAATTAGACTTCAATTATCCATGCACCAGGTACCATGAAAAGGCTGAACATCTATAATTTTGTAGACTATGTGTAGTATCATAATTTGTATTATTTTTGCAGACTCGGAGAGTTGATTGAAGACTTAAAATTTGCTATGCGGCCTAGATATGGAGGGTAGCAAAAGCAAACTAGAAGTTGATCCCAAAACTCAAAGGAAAATATTATGCCATATGAGTGACTCAGAAGCCTCTCAATTTCTGAAGAAACGATATGAATACACAAGTCTCCTGCATAAGGGAATGCGAACAGCAAAATTTTCATTGTGACGCTAGCTTTCTTTGAATATTCATTGCTGCCAATTTGCCATTCTTTTACCATTTTTGAAATAGGTCATTACATGTACTTAATCTAAACTAGAAAAACTGAAATATGCAAACAGGTTACTATCAGAAAACATCATCTGCTAGAAGTAACACAAATAACAAACAGAAGCTCCTATATAACGATCATGTCATCATTACATATCAGATCTAAACAGGTTCATATCAATTTAGGAGACCACAAGCATTATTGCTTTGCCTGCAAAAATGAAAAGAATGAGAGCTACTAATTAAACATAAAACTGAATCAACTCAATCTAAACTCTCATCAAAAGGAAAAATAAAAAGCAAAAATATCGACCATTTCATATCATTCTTGTTGATGCACCCACTGTGATTCTTGAATGGAGCTTGCAACAGGGGCATGTATGAGATGAGAGTAGATGGGAAGAGTTTAAGACCCAATAATAATAAAATACAATAACATAAAAAGGTTAAATAGTTTAATAATGAAAATATGGATTTCTCCTACCTTGGTCGATGTCGTTCCGGTGGACATGTTTTACTCGGCAAATTAGTATGGTAGAGAACGGCATGAGAGAGATTCTCTCCATTGAAGAAGATTTTATTTTTGGGTGAGTATCACTCGATTTTTTCTCTTTCATATTTCTCTCCCTTACCAGCTAATAGATGCTCACTTTTTCTCTCCTCAATTTCTCCTTAAACAAACCATGTTAGGGACCATTATTCAATCAAAATATCATTAGGTTACTGACCATATTCCATGGACAACATTTACATTGTTTTTACATCATTATTTCGAACAAAGGTTTCTTCCTGTGCATATGAATGTTCTGTGCGGACATTGTACCAACTACCAATTATGTAAATAATTAAACAGTTTTTATGTAGAAATTAAAATGTAGAAGTGATGTAAAAAATTAAGATACATAAGTCAGTAACCCGTTCGGGGTTTATTATAGGGGTCGAGTCACTGCCACTCGAACAGATCCCTGTTATTAATTCTTCAATACTCCTAAGCCAACGCGCATGTTCCCATTATGGTCTAGTACAAAAATCGCTTCTTCATATCTCTGTGATGTATACATTCGAGGCTGAAGGAACAAAAAGAAAGAGAAAACCATGTATAGATATCAATAGCTTCAACTACTATGCTCGCAGCAGCCACTATATAATACTTCTAGATGACAAGATTCTTGAATGCCATCATCATTTTTGGTGACAATAACAAGAAGAATGCCAAGACAGAACCAAAGAAAATCTTGATAAAATATGTAACTGGGTCATAATCAACATCTTCGGGGGTGCTAGTTGGAGAATACATTGCTGTTGCCGATGGCAGAGCTTCTATTACTGCATCTGCCAGATCTGTAATGAAGGAAGGGGTGAGACCAAGGGCAGGGACACGTGCCCAATTCTTGATGCCAGAGTCCAAAGCCAATTCCCTGTACTCCATGTCAATTTCTTCAAGTGTCTCAATATGCTCACTCACAAAGCTGGGATACAAGAAGAAAGAATTAACTTTTACTCAATTACTCTATGGCTATATACAACTTCCGACAGTTATGATTAACATATTTTAAAATCCATATGGTACCCTCTAGTCTCTAGAATTTAATTAGCATGCGTAAAAATCCAATAAGAATGTACCTCACTGGAACAGCTAAAAGACTCTTGACACCTTTCTGGCCAAGCTCAACTAGAACTTCATCTGTATATGGTTTCAGCCACTGTACAGGACCCACTCGACTCTGGAAACTCAACCAACAAAAACGTAAGATATAGAAAAATAAAAAATAAACCAAGGAAAGAAAGAATACAAGCCAGCCATTAAGCATGAAATCATCATTCAACCCAAGATGCCAGAAAAGCAAGTTGAAAGAGTTCGAAACAAACCTGATAAGCAAGAGTGTGCTCATTACTAATTCCTCTAGCCTTCAACTCTTGCATGATCAAGAAGATGCATTCCTCCATCTGATCTCGGTATGGATCCCCAGCATCCTCAACGTAACTGACAGGCACACCATGGGCACTGAAAAATATCATTACCTGATATATAATAAAAACAAGATATGCCACGGTTAAGATTGCAGTAAAACATCATACAGCCTTCAAATTTTTTCTGAAAACAGGCCCCATAGTAAAAAAAATTCATCTGTTTCATCAAAAGAACCATGCTGAAAGTAGTAAAGACAAGAACAAAAATACACCTCCTCAGGCTCAGAAAAGCTGTGGAGCTCTTTCTCAATTAAGTCAGCCATAGACTTGATATAACCTTCTCGTTGATACCAAGAGTTTATAGTGGAAACAGGAAGCCTAGACAAATAAGCATCTTCCCTGACAAATTAAGTGCCATCAATAAATAATAATCTTTAAATTATGTATGAGCTATCACAAAGTGGCAACAAAAAATACCTGAACATTTGCTGGAGAACACGGATGCTTGACCCAGTTGTGGATATAGAAAACTGGGGATAAAGAGGAAGCACCACGAGCCTTGTTATTCCATCTGTCTTAATCTATCATGAATAAAGAACCTTTAATTTTATATTCAACTCTAAGGTGATAAAATGGAGCTCAGAATAAATAATCTAACTCATGACTAATCACCCTGTATGTCATTTAGTTATCAAAGGAAATCATAGACATATGATAGGGATAACATTGACAATGCAAAATGGTAACATTTGACCAGAATTTAAAAGGATTTACTTGTTGAACCGCTTCTTCGGTGAATGGGTACCAATACCGCATCCCAACATAGACATTTGAAGAGAGGCCCTTGGCTTCCAAAGCCATTTTAAGTGCAAGTGCCTGCACAAGCGCCACAAACCATAAAAGCATTGTTAATTCCAGTCTAAACCCCAAATGGGCTGAATATTTATTGAATGTACGGTAAAAGCCAAAAGAGTGTTCATCTTGCAGAAGAATAAAAGTACCACAAAGCAATGAAAGCATATAATATAAAGGAAAAATGTAAAAAAGAAAGCAGAAATGACAATTTAAAGTACACCTGGTCATCAGTAATTTTGCGCAAAGGAGAGCCACCTCCAATAGCAGCATACCCTTCCTTGGATTTGGGAGCGCGAAGCACAGAAATCAATTTTGCCAATGGTCGTTGGAGAAACCGAAACAACCTTGGGAGACGAATGATATCCTATCTCATTATAAGAAACATATTAGCATACAAATCATATGAAGGGTATTCATGCTAACATAGAATTTCAGCAAACAGAAATAAACTCTGGAGTCAAACAGTAAAACAAAAAAGTACAAAAAAGAAAGACTAGCATACAGGATCAGCAAAAAGATTGAACAGAAAAGGTTGAACATCATCCAATGTCTCTGGTCCTCCTAGATTGAGGAGCAGCACCCCAACTTTTTCTTCTGCAACATGAGAAGGAGATTCTAAATGAACCCCATCCAATGTGGTCGTACCCACAGAATAAGATGCTTGACCAACAAGGTTTCTCTTGGCCAAGGGATCCCAACAATGAGGTCCCCCAAACATGGCATTTCTTCTATTCGTCGAGTCATGACACAAAAACAAGGATGCTTGGGATGTAGACTTGTTAAAATTCAAGTGGCAAGTGACATAAGTAAGATTTCTGATATCAGAACATGACCTGTCAAGATAAACAGGAGTTACTATCCATTAAAAACAAGTGCTTGATGCGGGTAGATATTCACAAAAAGACAAATTTATACATTTTTCTGCCAAGGACAACATATAATATAAATAAATTTAAAAGAGAAAACCTGAATAGCTAAATCTATTACTACTGCCATTACAGTGTTAGTCTTTCCACAATTTCACCACTTGGTATCAGAAGCATGATCTAATAACGCGTGGCAATAGAAAAACCATATGAAAACCTCAGCGCATACTGAAGCTGGGAAATTCAAACGGAAAAAATCCCAATTCCATCTGTAGTTATTTAGACTATTTTATTGAGAAATGAGAGATACAAAATTTGCAACGAAGACAGGCGCAGAAAATGATTAAAAGCTGAAGAGTGGGAACTTACGGTGAAATTTTGCAACGGGAACTTGGAAACCTAGAATGGCAGTAGCTGGGGTTGGACGCAACACCAGAATATGACGGTGCGATCATGGTTACCGGATCGGGACCTATTGAGAAAGAAAAGAATAATATTGAAATAGAAAAAACGTGTTCTTTATTTGATTCAATATATTGGTTGGGTTAGTTGTTGGAGAAGGCGAACTAAAAAAGTCAATAAATCAGTCAGCAGTCCATTTCGTTTACCGGTTTACGTGTCTCTTCAAGGACACCACGCTGAGTCGCCGACACTACGTCGTTTCCTGGAAATTGCTCTGTTTTTTTCTTCCTGAATATTTATATCTGGGCCTTAAATGGGCCCGAATTCATTGCCGTATTTTGGGCTCAAGTTCCATTGTTAGGACTTAGGAATGAGTAAGTGAGAGTAAGCAGGAGTCAGAGAGAACAGAGAAAATTCAGATCGAGGGTATGGAAGGAGGAGAATGGAGGAGCGATGAGGGAAGCAGCAGTTTGCGTGACTAGGGCTGGACCAGTTTGCGTGACCTGACCAGAAACCGACGAACCCGATTGGAATTGCAAGCAGACGGGCGCACGAACGGACCGTCGGATCGGATCAAAGATTCAGTTTTAAACGGTTTAGATCGAGCAGGTTCGGTTGGAGAAAATGAAATCCGTCGAAATCCGAACCCGACCGAGGAGGTGGAGATGGAGATGAAGGGAGGGTAGCCGCAAAGAGAAACAGAGATGGAGATGGAGACTGTGGTGGGCGTGAGCCGCGTGACGGTGTCGAGCAGTGGAGATGGAGACTGAGAGGGCTGTGGGCCGCCGCAGAGATGGAGACTAAGAGGGTTAGGCAGCCGCCGTCGTGAGAGAGAGGATCAATACACATATACAATTGGGAAGTGTTCGGTTACTGTCACAGGAACAGTAAGACGGTAATCGGACACGTGTCAGCACCAGAAAAAAAGTTTTAAAATTTTTCTTTTACTTTCTTTAATTTTGTGTACGTTTATTTTTTTATTTTTACTTTTTTTAAAAAGAAAATATTTTTTTTTACTTTTTATTTTTTTTTTAAATGTTGCTTCTTCTTTTTTTCTAATAATATTTTTTGCTAATATTTTTTTAATTTAATTTGTATTAGGGGTGTTCATCAACCGATCCAAACCGATTCAAACCGCAAAAATCGAACAAAAAACCGAACAAACCGAAAACCGAAAAAATCGCATTTTTTTATTGGATTGGATTGGATTGGATTTTGGATCCTATAGTGAAATCCAATCCAATCCAATCCAAACCGATCTATTATATACATATACTATTATTTTTTAAATTATAGTATTACTCGTACTTAAACATTATTCTTCATATTTTTATGTCCCTCATTCTCTTTAATATTTTTGTTGGAATGACATATATAAGACTATTTAGAATAAATATTAATAACTTGAAGTTATATTTTACTAAAAGTTTTGATGCATGGCATATATATATTTGATTAAGTAATCATGAAAAATAGGAAAAAAAATAAGTAAATTTGAAAATAATTAGCTACAATTTATTTGTAGCCGATTCAAGGGAAAAAATAGGATAAGTGAGAGTAGATATAAAGAATTAATATCAAAGAACGTGTTAAAAAATATCAATAATTTTTTTCTTCTCAAATTCCCAAGTTAAAACGAAGATTATCTTTTATCCACTATTAAATAAGTAGATCATCACTTGACATTAGAAAAAAAAATAAAGTATGATAAAAACCGAAATATCCAATCCAAACCGCATTTGATTGGATTTGATCGGATCAGAATTTTTTAAGGAAGCAAACCGATCCAATTCAAAGCGCACAATGTTTTCATCATTGGATCGGATGACTTTTTAGCTCAAAACCGATCCAATCCAATCCGCGAACACCCCTAATTTGTATACATTAACAGTGTAAAGTTTTTTTACGCTTTCAACCAATCATAAATTGGTACACGGTAAAAGTAGAGCTGTTATGTTCTTAATGTTTTTATTTTTATATACTTATATTTTAATGTATATATAATTTAATAGTTTAAAATTTAAAATTTTATATATTATTTATATATATATATATAATACTTTCCGGTTCGAACGGAATCCAACCAAACCAATTTTAAATGGTTCGGATATTGTTATCGACTTTTTAAAGTTTATAATTTTTTTTGTTTTTAAATATGTTTAGCTAGGAAAGGTAGCAAAACTATCGTGTTCTTTGAAAAAGTTTAGGGTCGTAAGACTCGAACAAATAATTCGATGAATTTGAAAATCCGAACCAACCAATTAAATTGGTTCGTTCTTTTCTTTTTCTTTTTTTTGTACTGCTCTGAATTGAACCAAACCCAATGGTCATTAGTTCGGTTATTGTGGAACCGAACCAATTACTATATTTTAATATTTATATATATTTTAATATTGTTAGGAGTGTATTTTCAAATTTGAGCTTTCGTTAGACAGACAGAGAGAGGCTACATAAAAATTGAGAAAGAAGTCCAAAAATTGATATATATTGTTTTGGCTAAAAAAAAGTTGACAAGTGCTAAGTCGACAGACGGAAAGTTGACAGAAAAAATTGACATAAAGAAGAACATCGAATTTAGAAGATTACAGAAGAATTGACAAGTGTGGAGTTGACAAGATGTTCTTCAGTTGACATGTCAGACAAACAACGCCGTTGAAAAGCAAAACTTGGGGGGCATCTGTTAGGGGTGAAATTTCTGATTATTGACAGATGCATTTCGACAGGCTGACGAAGGAATCATAGTAATGACTAATATTTTCTAAGTATTGGAAATATTTAGCTGACAAGAAAATACTGGTAGACAAAGGATAAATTGACAACCAAGCTTTTTGACAAAGTATTAAGAAGAGTTGTCAAACGTACAGAGAAGTGTGAAAATGACTAGATCCTCAAGACTGATAAGGCATTAGCAAGATAAGCTGTCAAGCAACCAGACCGTCAAAGACAATCAAGTTGACGCGGAGCGGCTCAAGAAATTGAGCAGTTATCAGAGTTGTTTAACAAACAGTTTAAATTTGAAATTTAGAGAACTGCCAAGATACGTGGCAGTCATTTAGATATGAAGTTACTACTAGGTAATTATTTTATTTGCCTATAAATACTAGTTATTATAATGTAATAAGGGTTGGAACTTGAAACATATATCCTACACGTCTCGATCACACAACAGACTGACGGATTAACTCAAGTACTCCTTACACCATGTTATCATAAATACAATGTTCAATTTCAATACAATATTGGTTCATTTCCTTCAAATTCTTCAAATACTTTCCAGTTTATTCATCATGTTCTTCATAGTGTTCTTACACTTCTTTATTTTACTGCCATCAATATTGTGATGGTGGATTCATCTTATTTCTATATTAATTTTTATTAACTTTTAATATTTCTTCATGCATTTTCCAGTTTATTTATAATCATCTTCAAGTTATTTCTTTGAACTTCATTATTTTTCTACAAATTAATACTTGTTTAATCCAGTTTTCCTTTACTCTAATATTATAAGTAGTTCCTAGTTTTTGACATCTTCTGCTTAAATTGACATTTTCATTCGTTTCAATTCAATTTTCCAGAAATTGTTCTTCATCAACTTTAATAAATAAATAATACCTTTTCAATATTAATTCATTTGTAGTGTTCTTACATTTCAAATCTAAATTTTACTTCATGCCAAGTAGTCATATTTAATGACTTAGTATTTCAGAAACTAATTCCATTATCTAGGGAGGTTACTTGATACACATCCTACACATCTCGATCACACAGCAGATTGACGGATTACATTCAAGTATTCCCTCCATCCTTCTTATTTCAATATTATGGCAAAATTCAATGCCATTTTCATCCTTTTTGTTCAAGTTCTTTACTTGTTCCTTTTAATTTCCAGTATTTCTCTCAAGTTCGTCTTTTAAGTTTATTTTATTTCTTGCAAGTGGTGTCATTTAGATCTCTCTTTACTTAACTTTCCTTTCAAGCTTCAGTTTTGTTTTCAGTATAAACTTAGTACGATTATGAAGTTATTTCCTACTAAATAACTGTCCTTCTTTTTAAACTTTAAACTTATCTTTTCAAGCTCAAGCAGTTTTATTGTCAACTTTCATTATTGACAATATTCTACACATCTCTTCAAACTAACATATTTATTTTGACACTAAGTCCTCACCCGTAATTCCTAATTTGGCTACTTTGTCAAATTTATACTTGGCAATTAATTCATGCATACATTCTGACGAGATTACCGCATAACTCGTAGGTCCCACACTCATATGATCTATAATTATTTGTCACGAAGGAATTTTTGGACACCAACCAAAAACCGACGTTAACAAATATTCAATATGTATATCACTTTATCAATTGTCAACTTTTCTTGTATTATTCCTGTAACAGTAGAATGAGTTGTTAACCGTTGGATTATTTTGGATTATTTAAATTTATTTATTTATTTTTTAAACATATATTTTGTTGGTTCTAACTACCGTGTTCTTCGAAATAGTTTAGGATCGTAAAACTCGAACCAATAATTCGTTGAATTTGAAAATATGAACCAACCAATTAAATTGGTTCTTTTTTTGTGTGTTCTACTCCGAATTGAACCAAATCCAACGGTCATTTGTTCAGTTATTTTTTTGTTTTTTTTTCTAATACTTTTTTTAATTTAATTTGTATACACTGACAGTGTAAAGTTTTTTACAATGTCAATCAATCATAAATTGGCAAATAGAAAAAGTATAGTTTAGGGTCGTAAGACTCGAACCAATAATTCGATGAATTTGAAAATACAAACCAACCAATTAAATTGGTTCGTTTTTTCTTTTTTTGTGTACGACTCCGAATTGAACCAAACTCAATGATCATTAGTTTGGTTATTTTGGAACCGAACCAATTACTATATTTTAATATTCAATATGTATACCACTTTATCAATTGACAACTTTTCTTCTACCGTTCCTGGAACGGTAGAAGGAGTTGTCAACCGGTGAATTATTTTGGATTATTTAAATTTATTTATTTAATTTTTAAAAATATATTTTGTTGGTTTTAGCTACCGTATTATTCGAAAAAGTTTAGGGTCGTAAGACTTGAACCGATAATTCGATGAATTTGAAAATCCGAACCAACCAATTAAATTGGTTCGTTTTTTTCTTTTTTGTGTACGGCTCCGAATTGAACCAAACCCAATGATCATTAGTTCAGTTATTTTGGAACCAAACCAATTACTATATTTTAATATTTATATATATCTTAATATTCAATATGCATATCACTTTATCAATTGACAACTTTTCTTCTACTGTTCCTGTAACAGTAGAAGGAGCTGTCAACCGGTGGATTATTTTGGATTATTTAAATTTATTTATTTAATTTTTAAAAACACATTTTGTTGGTTTTAGCTACCGTGTTCTTCGAAAAAGTTTAGGATCGTAAGACTCGAACCAATAATTCGATGAATTTGAAAATATGAACCAACCAATTAAATTGGTTCTTTTTTTTGTGTTCGGGTCCGAATTGAACCAAACTCAATGGTCATTAGTTCGGTTATTTTGGTGCCGAACCAATTAATATATTTTAATATTCAATATCTATATCAATTTATCAATTGAGAACTTTTATTCTACTGTTCCCGTAACAGTAGAAGGGGTTGCCAACCGAACCTAACCAATTTTGGCTGGTTCGGATTTTTTATATTATTTTATTATTAATTTTTAAAGTTTACAATATTTTTTATTTTAAATGTTTTTAGCCAGGAAAGGTGCTAAATCCAATGGTTATCGGTTCGGTTATCAGGTTCAAGAATTTTGTAATCAAACTAATTTCTATATTTTAGTATATATATATATAATACTTAATATTTATTATATTTAATACTTTAACATTTTAATATATATTTTAATTTTTTATATATATTTTAATATTTTCGTGTCCAAACCCAATCAAAACGAATCAATTTTGATTGATTCGAATTTTTATATTATTTTATTATTATTTTTTAAAGTGTACAATTTTTTTGTTTTAAATGTTTCTAGTCTAGAAAAGTAAAAGTTACTGTGTTCTTCGAAAAGTTTAGCAGGGTAAGTCCGAACAAATAATTCGATGAACCGATCCAATTAAATTGGTTTGAATATTTATATATATTTTAATATCTATATCACTTTATCAATTGACAATATTTTTTCTACTATTCTTGTAACAGTAGACTGAGTTGCCAACCGAACAGAACCAATTTTGATTGATTCGGATTTTTTATATTATTTTATTGTTAATTTTTTAAAGTTTACAATTTTTTGTTTTTAAATATTTTTAGCCAGGAAAGGTACCAAATCCAATGATCATCGGTTCTGTTATCAGGTTCAGGAATTTTGGAACCGAACTAATTACTATATTTTAGTGTATATATATATATATATATATATATATATATATATATATATTAATACTTAATATTTATTATATTTAATAATTTTATATTTTAATATATATTTTAATTTTATATATATTTTAATATTTTCGGGTCCAAACCAAACCCAACCGAACCAATTTTGATTGGTTTGGATTTTTATATTATTTTATTATTAAATTTTTAAAGTGTACAATTTTTTTGTTTTTAAATGTTTCTAGCCAAGAAAGATAGCAAGTTTTTGTGTTTTTCGGAAAGTTTAGCGGCGTAAACCCGAACGAATAATTCGATGATTGGTTCGGTTTTTTATATTATTTTATTATTAATTTTTTAAAGTGTACAATTTTTTTGTTTTTAAATGTTTCTAGCCAAGAAAGGTAGCAAACTCTTCGAAAAGTTTAGCGGCGTAAACCCGAACGAATAATTCGATAAATCAATCCAATTAAATTGGTTTGTATGTTTTTTGTGTTCAGGTCTGAACCAAACCCAATGGTTATTGATTCGGTTATCATGTTCAAGAATTTTGGAACCAAATTAATTACTATATTTTAGTATTTATATATATATATATTAATACTTAATATTTATTATATTTATATTTAAATATAAATATCAATTATATATTGACATGATCTATGACCTCTTAATCCTTGTGCTAAACGGTAGATAAGTAAATTATAATCATCGTTGATAATTGATTTTAAAATTATATGATAGATAAAAAAGTAAAAGGTTTTCATAGATATAATATGATTTATATTTTATCTCATATTTCAATAACATCACCGTTGTATGATGCGAAATAAGATTCGTCAAATACTGTGCGAAAGACGTGGCATGATATCATTATTTCACTTAATCATATTATTAATTAAAAATGACAAAAAATTTAAAACAGGGATGGTGTATGCGTGTTGCAGCCTTCGCCTCGTCATCCATCGTCGTTTCTTCGACCCCTCAGTCATATGTTTCGATTTGTTGCGATTGTTATACAAATTCATATTTTGCTATTGTTATACAAATTCATGGTTCTTCTTAATTCCCGATAAAATAATGATTAGATCCCTATAAAGCTCTAGCGTCATGTCATGGTTCTTCTTAATTCCCCACAAAATTTCCAATTTGTGTCATCAATAAGAAGCTTTTATAGTACCAAGTTCATGTTAAAAAAGAAAATTGCTCTTCTTGCATACCACCTGTTTGATGGTAATCTCGGTACAAGCCTATGGTTGTTTTTGCCAAATCACACTACGCAACTAAATTGTGCAGAATGCAGATTAATATTGACATTCAAATAAGTCATGAGTCGTGAACCTAAACAATTCTAAAACACAGATATTTAAGATCCTATTAGTCCTTAAACCAACAAATCATGGAGGAAGATGAACGGAAGTTTTGTGTAGTGAAAGAAAATGTAATCGATGGAGACCTAAGTAGCATATGGCGGCGGCAGAGGGGACCGGGCAATTACTTTTTGTTTTTTTATCAAGAATAAAGTGTAATCCAAATTAAGTTTTGTTTTTCTAGTTTAATTATTATTAAATAATATAAGTAAAAGTTAAAAAAGATAAGCCACGTCATTCTCATCTTTACCTATCTGACGAATCCTACTTCGCACTTCAATAAATCTGCACTATATCGCTTTTGGAAAAAAATCTTATAGGCAGAAGTGTGCACGGGTTATTACACTAGTTTGAGAGAGTAACTCATGTATTTAGGGTTTTTTATTAGGTATTAGAAAGAAAAAAGTAAAAAAAAATTAATCGAGCCCAAAATAGAAATGGGCCGAAATAATTATCCCCCAAATACCGTGCATTTTTGTTTTCATTAAGCCCAAAACTGGTTTGGCTCAGACTCAGTCTCATTTGTTACTTACCATTGTTTGGCTATTAGCACATCCAAGCAAGCCGCCATTCTCTCATTCTGCGCCGTCAGCCTCCGACGCACCGCCGTAACGCATAGCCGCCGCGGCGAGAAACCTAGCCACCACCATCGTGTCGCCGCCAGAAGAAGCCCAGATCTGTCCGATCATCGAACACTTTGTTCTGGGTTTGATTCGTTTTGTTTCTTGATTTCGTCTTCCTCTTCTACAAGTTTGTACTTTGTTATTTGATTTGATTCAAACTCTTCTTCTTCTGGAACACACCATCGGTTCCTAGACATTGGTCTTTTTCTCTTATTCTTCTGAAAATTATTATTGAAGTTGGGAGAGAACACAGAAAAGATGGAGGGTATGGAAGGAGGAGAACGGAGGAGCGATGAGGGAAGCAGCAGTAGGTATCTTCTGAAACCGATGCGAATCTACAGCGAAGACATACTGATTTGTGTTGACGTGGATCCACAGTGTCTTGTGGAGATGAAGGCTACTGCGGGGAATGGGAGAGCCCTTACGCGATTGGATTCAATCAAGCAAGCAATCCTTCTCTTCGTCAATGCCAAGCTAACCATCAACCCTGACCATCGTTTCGCTTTCACCACTCTCTCCAATTCCGTCTCTTGGGTCCGTAATTTCCTCTTTTTTTTTTTTTCAATTTTATTATACCTCTTAACCATTTTATCTACTGGATCACATGAAGAACCAATTTTTTGTTTATTTTCTTACTGCTCCTTGTACTTCTATCTATCTTTGAAGATGTAAATGCTATATCACAACTCACAAGTTTATTGAGTCCATTATAAAATTAGAAGGAAAATATATTGAGATGTAAACCTTAGGATTCGAGCAGGGTAGATGAAATGAAGGACTGCCTTGGGTGTTGTTTGTGATAGATTATCCAACTATAAGGCCTGCGAAAGGGCGGGAAAAGTCAACAACGAGAATAAGTTCAATGTAACAGAGATGAGAATGTTGTGTTGCAAAGGGGGCACTAGACAAATAGGATTATGAATGAATGAATGAAATAGAGAAAAGAAATGAGGTAACTACTGACATCTATTGTAGAAAAGATGGTAAAATTTTGGCCTTAGGTGGTTTGAGTGGAGAAGACTTGTACAAGTCCCATTAATAAGAGTAGATCATGTGGAAGATAGTCTAATAACTAGATTTAGAGAAAGACCTAGGTTGATTATCACCAAAAGCCAATCATAGCTCATTCAATGTTGTTGCTGCTGCTGCTATTGTAGTATTCTTTAGCTGCTATATACTTAGATTGTTCAATGTTTCATGAGGTAGACTCGTCAATTGCCTTTTGGAACCTAAGATGATTATTGTTTTTGTATTCCAATTCTACTGGTCATTCCTGCATATAGACCAAGAGATTCTATGACATTGTACTCTTGGCTTCCTGTATTGTGCCGTCAAGGGAGAGCCATGAACCTGAGAGTTGAAAGGTTGTATATGCAATTGAAAAACATGACATCTCAGTGACAAGGTACTGAAGGTACCTTACCTTGACCCCTAGGCTCCCCTGCTCATTGTAATATTAAAAGAAACAAACAAATTGTTTCAAGCTTAATCATGTTTAGGAAGGATGTGCAGTTTGTTCATGTTTTGAGTACCACATTTTTTTCTTCTGGTTTGATGTCCTTTATTTGCATTGATCTCTTCATAGACAATGATCAGTAAATAAAAGGTGTATGTGAGGAGATATGGCTCTTTAATATTATTAAATTGAATTTTTTTCTTCCTTTTGTGCATATTTTAATTATTACAGTTGAAGAAAGAGTTTAGCAGTGAAATTGAATCAACGATTGCAGCAATGCGGGGGCTTTCAGCTACTTCTTCTAGTGGTCAACCAGATCTTACTAATTTGTTCCGACTTGCTGCTCATGAAGCTAGGAAATCCCGTGCGCAGGGTCGCATTTTAAGAGTGGTAACTAGTGGCTGCCCTCAATAATTTGTTTGTGTGATTTCACATTTTTCGGTTTGCATTTAATCTATTATCATGTGCACTTGGTCTGAAGCCTTTAACATTTATTTGTTACTATTAGTCTTGTACAGTGATTCCTAATATGCAATATCCTACTCCATTCTAGATTCTATTCTACTGCAGATCAACGGTGCGGCCACAGCATCAGTGGCCTTTGAATCACAAGGTGTTCACTTTGGATGTGATGTACCTTCATGACAAACCTGGACCTGATAACTGCCCCCAGGAGGTCTATGATACGTTAGTGGAAGCCCTTGAACATGTTAGTGAAAATGAGGGTTATATCTTGGAGAGTGGACAAGGGTTAACACGTGTTGTTTTCCGTCACATGTTAATACTATTGTGTCACCCTCAGCAGCGCTGTATCCAGGAGTACATGGACATACCCAAGTCACTTACAAAGAAGGTACCTCAGGTGGAGCCAATGGCTACTGAAGATAGCATTCCAGTATCCAGCCAATGAGAATGTCGTTGTTGTATAAATAGTTCTCTCATATATCACTTAAGTTATTGGTTTCATGTGTGTGGCATCTTATATTGCAAAAAAGATATTGATGTTATAAGTAATATTTAACATGCTGTGTCGTGGCAGTCTTCTGTAAATTATGAAGATCTTTATGTTATATTAAGATTTTTGATGCATTGTCAATTTGTCATTTCACCAGTGTTTTTTACACACTCCCATATTGGTGGACTGTCTCAAAGACAATGACCAATTTATTATACTTGCACGTGATGGGGCGCATGTGTTAGCCTATATTATTAGTATTATTTTGTAATATAAAAAATGGAAGAAAAAAAAACTCCACCATAACTGATAATACCATGTCGTCTGGGAGACGTTACAAAATTTTATTAGGAAAATCACTCATTCGGAGAGTCCCCCCCTGACCTTTTTCTAAAAAAGTAGTTGCTTCTCTTGTCAATTCCTTAAGCCATACAGTAGCAATCAAGGAAGGCAAATGGATGGGTTGGATGGATTTTGATTCGGATTATAATGGATCGGATAAAAATAATCCATCAATCTATTTCGATTTATTAAAATTATATTAAAAAATTCCAAGCTATATCCATGATCCATTTAATAAAAAACCACCAAACCCTTTCATTAATCATTTTTATATGGATCCACCCATTTAAAAATATATTATATATTAAAATTTTATTTTAACAATTTTTATAAATTAAATATTTTCTCTCTCTTAATATTTCCTTTCTCTAAATATTTTACATAAAGATAAAATAGTTATTATGTTTTTACAATAAAACAATAATAAATAAATGATACCAATAAATATTCCATGATCCTAATCCAATGCTTCACATTCTAGAGAGATTAACGAAGACGCAGAAAGATGTACGTACGTTTTCTTTGTCTGATCCTAAAAAGATTTGTGGGGAGGGAGGGGGGGGAGTAAAATATAAATTAATTAAATAAATAAAGAGAGTATAAAATAATTAATTAAATAAATAAAAAAAATTAGGAAACAACAAATGAGGTTTACGCATAACTGGTTGTGGCGAGGTTTATGGAAACAAGAACACTCATATACTATCAGTTCTAAAAATGATCCTTTTTTTTTTTTAAATGGATAATGATCCATTTCTTTTTCGTTGTTTGATCCAATGAATTAATAAAGATTATTGGATGAATCATTAATCATTCATTAATAAAAACAATCTAATTCAATCCATTTGATTTTCTTTAAATTATTAAATGGATATGAATTTTATTTTGGATAGATCGAATGAATAATTGATCTTTCGATCCTTTTCTCACTACAGTGGGCAATCAACTCAAAACAATAGAAAATAGATGCTTTTTACTTGAGAGAGTGGTCCTCCTCCTTTTATTTTTATTTTTATTTTTATTTTATCTTTTCCTTTCTGTGGTAGAAGCGGGCTTCATATTTTATAAGTGGGAGATGTTTAAATCTGATGGCAAATATTTTTGCCGTCATTCGTGGATAATCCAGTGAATCACTGTACGAACGGATATTTTTGTCATACATGATTACAGCCTTATTGACTAAACTGGATTTCTTTTAAAAATTATTTATCAGTCGAGTGTTATTTTAAAATTATTTATCAATGGGGAGTCGTTTTGGACACGTGACATATTTTATTTTTTTTCAATCTGACGGGTCAAAGGCGCCACTGCAGATGTCGCCTACCACTTAACACAAAAAAAAAAGACAAAAGGGAGGCGCTACTGCAAATTGCGCCTTCCCCTGCAGTGGCACCTCCTCCTGCAGTGTACCACGTGGCACTGCAGGGCCCCCCAGTCCCAACCAAAAATTGGACTCCTGCAATTTTAAAGGAACGGCGCTACAAAAAAATTATACTATAAGTATAGGGAGTAACGATGACATTAATGATAAAGTATCTATTTAAAACAACAAGAGGCAATAAAAAAGTCTCGTAATAATGAGTAGCAAATAATATCACAGGAGTCATAAAAAATGATAGCAATAACAATTTACACCAATAAATGTTCATCAATTATTACAGTAATTTATTAATTTACCACTATCTCATTATTTATTTTATCACATTTTAGTTGAAATGACAGTCATTTTAGTCTTAGTATATTTGTTTCATATTTCCATTTTGTAGGAATCAATAAAAGAGAGTGAGAAGCATGAAGTATATATGAAGCTTGGAAGAGAAGAATGGAAGGAAAGCATGCACTCTCAAGTCAGAGTTGGGTAGATAAAGTCTATACTCTTGACTTGACCACTTCAGCCCCCAAACATGTATTGCTCTGCTTTTTTCCCGCCCAGCTATAAACTAGGTAGCTAGGAAGTGAAGAAGAACTTGCCGTCTGTGAGTCTGTGGTGTCACTTTCGTTCACCAATATCAATCCTCGGCCCATTTATTCATGTCATGAAACTAAAACACTTATGTTTTTTTTAGATACCATATAGACATGATAGATTGATATGAGTGTAAATGAGATGAAAATATATCATATTTTGAGATAAAGTAGATATATGATATACAATTATAAGTGAAGGTTTTATTTAGATGTTCATAATAGTTATACAAATAGTATAACTAAAGATCAAATGGAATTCAAAGACTTCTGAATGAACAGTTTCTCTATTGACTGAAAGCAATACTTTAAAAGCTTTTCTGTCAGCTGAGCTGAATGTTCATGATCTTAAACAATTAATGATCAACGATTATTATTTTCAAAGACAAAATCTTTGCCTCTCTTCACTCAATGAGGCTAATTAATTGCAACTTGCTTTCCACAGTCCAACTTTAGACCTTCAAGCATAGAGTACTTGCCAAGTAAGGAATTTGACCATTCCTTCACTACACTGTTATCCACATCAGTCACCAAGAAACGTGAGCCAAGAAGCAAGAAGTGACAAGATTAAAAGCTATGTATGAGACTTGGAAAATATTCAGCTACTTTCTGGTATTGCTTGCCAAATTCATTGAACTCTGTCCAAGCTTCCAGTCTTCTACTAAATCACACTGACAGACGAACTTACACCTATTCAACAATTTATACTATAAATTTTTAGATATTGCTCAATATCATTGAATATCCATGTCAGCTAAAATAAGATATTTTTTTAATAAAAATATATTAAGGGAGATATTAGGGGCTTTTTGACCAAACTGCAATTTTTTAAATTTTTTTACTATTGTAATAATTGATGAATATTTATTGGTGCAAAATGTTATTGCTATTATTTTTTTATGCCTCCTGTGATATTATTTGTTACTCATTATTATGAGATTTTTTTTATTACCTCTTGTTGTTTTAAATAGATACTTTATCATTAATGTCATCGTTACTCCCTATACTTATAGTATAATTTTTTTTGTAGCGTTTTTCCTTTAAAATAGTAGCATTGTTCCTTTAAAATTACAGGCGTCCAATTTTTTGTTGGGGTGGGGTGGGGGGCCCTGCAGTGCCACGTGGCACACTGCAGGGGAGGCGCCACTGCACCTGGCGCCTTTGAAGGATGGCTTTTTTCATTTTCAGGATGACTTTTTTCATTTTCAGACAAACCCATCTTCTTGATTTCACTCCGGAGATTTTCTGCAATGCTCTCACCAGAGTTTCATTATGTTAAGATGACAGAAGGAGAATTTCCCTTAAAATTTTAAACTAATAACAAGCAAACTGTAAAAACAAGAATATGTGAATTAATTTTCTGGCATTTGTACCATCCAAGTATGTGAATTAATTTTGCAAATAAATTGAATGAAAGTATAATTCGATAATTATAAAATGATAGCAGCAAATTATATTTAAACTTAAATGAATTCGAATTAAAAATTCCAAATAAGAACCAGACTTATGTATTGATAAAATATTGTATCACACTCTGAATTTTGATCAGTAGATGCCCGAGGAAAGTCTGATCCAAATAAAAAAAATTTTTACTACTGTAATAATTGATGAATATTGGTGTAAATGGTTATTGCTATTATTTTTTATGGCTCCTGTGATATTATTTGCTACTCATTATTACGGGATTTTTTTATTGCCTCTTGTTGTTTTAAATAGATACTTTATCATTAATGTCATCGTTACTCCCTATACTTATAGTATAATTTTTTTTGTAGTGTTGTTCCTTTAAAATTGCAGGAGTCCAATTTTTGGTTGGGGCGGGGGCCCCCTGCAGTGCCACTTGGTACACTGCAGGGGGAGTCGCCACTGCAAGGGAAGGTGCCATTTGCAGTGGTGCCTCCCTTTTGTCTTTTTTTTTTTTTTTGTTAAGTGGTAGGTGCCATCTGCAGTAGCGCCTTTAAAGGCGTCATCTGCAGTGGCGCCTTTGACCTGTCAGATTGAAAAAAAAAAATATGTCACGTGTCCAAAACGATCCCCATTAGTAAATAGTTTCAGAATAACCCTAAACTGATAAATAGTTTCTAAAAGAAACCCAGTTTGATAAAAAAAAAACCATAATTACAATACATACACACACCGACACATGTATACATTTCAAAAGTTGAAATTTATTTATCGTAGTTACGATCTAGAAGGAAGCCGATGATATTTTTTTTTGTAGGGATGATCTAGAAGGACGCTAATAAAGTTAGTTAAGTGATGTAACTTGTTAAATATATATATATATATATATATATATATATGAAAAACAGTAGGACAGATAAACAACAAACAAATATGAAACAAAGTCAAACGGTGGAAAGGAAGATGGGAACAAAAGAGAGGGCAATAGCGGCCCAGCACGAGCAAGAGAGTGGGAGTTACCAAATTGTAATCAAAATAAGCTTAACTTATTTTTCGTCTTTTATACAAATTATTTATTTATATTTTTCCTAACATTTATTTGTATAAAGTTAATTGTCAAATGTTATTATCGTTATCATTTCCGTCAATTATTATTCACTTCATCACATTTTTTTTTGAAAATTAATAAAAAAACAATTATCAAGAGAAGGTTTATAAGAGGTTTTATATGAACAAGAAGGAAAGGTACGAAAATGGACAAAAGATGGATCGCATTGTAAAAATTTAAACGAAGTTAACGAGGTAATGACAATTTTGGGATGGATGAGCGATGATTGAGGTCTAAGTTTGGAGAAATACAATTATGGATTAAAAGCGTTGTGAAATGATAATTTAACGATAATGATTTAGTTTCAATAGTAAAAAAAAAAGACTCCAAGAGAAAATTGTGGAAGGAATAGAGAAGATAGAAGTTGATGGTGAGAATATGGAGGTTAATATAAGTTTTGACATTGTTAGATAGAAATTTATGAAAAGATACCGATGTTAATGTTTCTCAACATAAAAACTAACTTATTAGTTAACACCACTAAAAATTAAAAAGCCAAATTGAATATAACAATTAAGATAAAAGTAAACAAAATAGTGAAAATACTAATTTTGTTTACTGTAATTAATTAATGTTCACTACAACAAAATAGACTTTTAATAACGCACCTTTAATAGCATTTCCGTGTGGAAATGCTATTAAAAGTGATGGGGGACTTTTAATAGCGTTTCCCTAAGGGAAACGCTATCTTAGGTATCACCTAAGATAGCGTTTCCGTGTGGAACCGCTATTAAAAGTGTCACTTTAGAAAAGATAAGCGGTTCCTCACGGAAACGCTATCTTATGTGTTACATTATATAGCGTTTCCTTCAGGAAACGCTATCTTAGGTATCACCTAAGATAGCGTTTCCTATAGGAAACGCTATCTTAGGTCTTTAGAGTAACATTAGCGCGCGCTCGGCCTAGCTTCCCTCTGTTTCTTCCTCATTTTCATTCTACTGTTTCCTTCCCTCTGCATGCCATCTCTTTTTTCTTCCCTCACCTTCGCCAAACCCACTCAAACCCAAACCCCTGTGCCGCTGCTCCTTTTGCCACCGCGAGTTCTCTCCATACCCACCGCTGCTCCTTTTGCCACCGCGAGTTCTCTCCATACCCCCATCGGTTATAGAAGAGCCATCAACATCTTTATATCTCCTAAAAGCGTAAGCAATAATGGGAAGGCCCAAGATAGGTTTTTATATCTCTAACACGTCTTTCAACATCAGCTGTGCACTAAAAGTTGAGTTATTTGTTAATGTTTGCAGTCTTCTCATTTTATACTGGATTGCTCTTACGTTACTGCTTGGATAGTGAACCTGGGCTTGAGACATACCCTGACATTGGCCAAGCAGCTTTTGGCAAGATCTTGGACGTATTGCGATTTCAGTAAGTCTTCCTGCTAATCTTTACTCATATTTGATTATTTGTATTTTAGAGCATTAGTCCTGTAACCTCTTTTGCGTTCTTTTTCATTTTCTTTGTGGATGCAGATAATATTATACTCAGAATTATATGTAAGTATACCTTTACTTAGATATTCCTTCTGGAGTCTTATTGTTATTTGCCACACCAAAAGAGTGTAAGGCTAAAATCCTGAAAGGGTACCAATTTGGGTTCAACAGTTTCTTATCACTGCCAAGTTTTCCTATGAGTTAGAGACTAATGTGATGATTGTAAACATTTTTTTATGATTATATTGTCATTATTTTAATATTAGATTACAATAAACCTCAATATGATAACCGATGATAAAAGACATATAGATTCTGCAATGACAGAACTTCTCTGCAAGATGTGGATGACTTTCTGAAATGGTTTTGCTTAGGGAAGAATGGTGGTCAGACCCCTCTTCTTAGTTTTTAGAGCAGGACATATTGTATATGCTGATAAAAATCTTACAAGATGTATGCACGCACTCATTAATGAAATTTAAGCATATAGAAATTTGTCAGAAAAATCCAGTCCTGGAAGCTAGATGTTATTGATCTCTTAAAAGTTTTATATGTCAGAAAGTCCTCTGACCGTCTTCTTATTTCCAAATCTCCACCAGATTTTTTCTATAGTCTCATTTACCCCCTGTAATTTTTCAGAAAAGTATTAGCACCACCATTTTCAATCAGGATACATAAGATGAGACCATAAGAAATATCATTATAACATGCGAATGCTTTGGTTAGAATCACATGTAAAACATAATGAAAAATGGTTATTTGGTCAATGCTGGACTTATTCCTTCCAAATTAGTGAACATTTTGAGATTAAATTCCCTTTCTTTCTTTGTAAGATGCTTTGTTGTTCACATGGACTATGTGGTAGCATTTCATATTCAAGTGGGAGACAGTGACCCCTAATAAAGTTGGTTTTATTTCAATTTTTAATCATGAAATTTTTTATTGTGGGAATTGAGTATTTAAGTTTCTAATTCCTATTTTATTGCATACATGCTGACTAATACTATTTCATACAACTTACCACCATTTCCTTAGGTATGTTTGTAAGTTGAGAGAAGTGGAGGAAGCAATAAAAAAAAATGAATGGGAGAGAATAGAACAGGATGGGAGGTTAAATAATCAATTTTCTTCCCCATGTTTGGATTTTAAATTTCTCCAAAATCCTACAAATTTGGAAAACTTTAAATGATAATCTCTCATTTTCTTTCACTCATTTAAAAAACCTCCCAAACAAGGGGAAAGTTTATCCCCCTCCTTTTCCTCCCTTCTCTATGCAACCGCTATCTCAATATAATCCTTGATATATATCTGTCTAACTTTATAGTAATCATTTTTGTTGAGGATTACTGTGAAGAAGTTCTCAAGTAGGAAAGGCATCACGGCCGTGACGGCCAGGTCCAAGTAATGCGAGTCACGGCCGTGATGGCCATCACGGCCAGGCCGTGACGGTCTCTGCTTCTGGTTGCTCTGCGAAATTCCAGTCTCTCGTGAGGCGAGCCTATGCTCGCGTCGCGAGCCCTCTGCTATGGCCGTGATGTGCTCTGACTTGTGGTGGTTTTGGGTCACGTCCGTGATGGATATCACGGTCAGGCCGTGACAGACTCTGACTTCAGCCTTTCTTCCTTTAATCTGTATACATTGCATGTAGACCTCAACCACTCTAAACTCAAAGTAAATATGTTTAATAAATATTTTTGTAGATCGGAAAAGCATGGATCGGAAATGGATGTCTGCCAATCGTTTAACGAAGGAGTATGAGGATGGGGTGAAAGAGTTCATTAGTTTTGCAGTTCGGCATGCGAAAAACCCTAATACAATCATATCTCCTTGTTTAGATTGTTGTTATGCAAGGCGAGTTAGTGCAGCCGATTTGGAAGAACATTTAGTGTGTAATGGAATCGATCAAAGTTATACATGTTGGACAAAACATGGTGAGACAAGAGCTGAGTCTAGTGAAATGAGGAATCGTGTGAGATATTCATCATACGATACCGACACAAATACTTATGAGGGCGATCGTTTTGAAGACATTGCAAATGCTTTGTTGAAGAGGATCTTCGGGATTGTCCACAAATGTTTGGGAGGTTGGTAAGTGATGCAGAGCAACCATTGTATGATGGATGTACTAAATTCACAAGATTGTCGGCGATGTTAAAGTTGTATAACTTGAAATCGGGCAACGGATGGACTGATAAGAGCTTTACGGACTTACTCACACTATTGAAAGACATGTTGCCGGATGATAATGTGCTTCCTAGTCGGACATACGAGGCTAAACAAATGTTACGCTCTATTGGCATGAGCTACGAGAGGATACATGCTTGTCCTAACGATTGCATTTTATTTCGGAATGAATATGCATCGTTACAGATGTGTCCTAAATGTAATGCCTCACGATATAAGAAGAAAGAATCAGATCCGAGAGAAGGTTGTGTGGTATTTTCCCATAATACCCAGATTTAGGCGCATGTACCGTAGTTCCGAAGATTCAAAGCACTTGACATGGCATGAGGATGAAAGGATCAAAGATGGCAAGTCATGGCACCCGGCAGATTCTCCGCAATGGAAGAAATTTGATCATGATTATCCTGATTTTGGGCAAGATTAAAGAAACATACGACTTGCATTGGCTACTGACGGATTTAACCCGCATGGTGTTCAAAGTAGCTCTCACAAAACATGGCCTGTGATTTTGGTGATTTACAACCTATCCCCATGGCTATGCATGAAGCGCAAATTTATGATGTTATCTATGTTAATTTCTGGGCCCAAACAACCAGGAAATGATATAGACGTCTATTTGACTCCTTTGATTGAAGACTTGAAACAACTGTGGGAGACAGGTGTGGAGGTGTATGATGGGTATAAGGAAGAAAGTTTCAATTTGAGAGCTATGTTGTTTGGGACAATTAATGATTTTCCAGCCTACGGTAATCTGTCGAGGATATAGCATCAAGGGTCAGTGTGCATGCCCTATATGTGAAGAGGGTACAGATTGGATGCGGTTAGAACATTGTAAGAAGAATGTCTTTCTTGGGCATCGTAGATTTTTGCATCCAAGTCATCATTACCGGTGGTGGAGAAAGGCGTTCAATGGGAACTCGGAAGAAGGTAGAGCGCCTTCACCTTTGACGGGTGATCAACTTTTTGAAAAGGTAAAGGATTTGAATATCCAATTCGGTAAACCTTTTGCGAGAGATATTGTCACAAGAGGGTGGAAGAAAAGGTCGATTTTCTTTGAGTTGCCATATTGGAAATCATTATATGTAAGACATTTCCTCGATGTGATGCACGTTGAAAAAAATATACGTGATAGTGTCATTGGTACGTTACTCAATGTGCCAGGGAGAGACTAAAGATGGCATCAATGCAAGGTTGGACTTGGTTAGTATGGGAATAAGAAGAGAATTGGGACCGACGAAGAAGGGTAAAAGTACATATCTTCCTCCGGCTGCTTACACTCTATCTAGAAAAGAAAAAACTGTTTTTGTATGTTTCTTGAAGGAGTTAAGGTTCCGGAAGGGTACTCTTCAAACATTAGGAACCTCGTATCGATGAAAGATCTCAAGTTAAAAGGTCTAAAGTCCCACGATTGTCATGTTCTCATGGAGCAGTTGATACCCATTGGTATACGGTCTATTTTACCTAACAAAGTGCGGGGGGCCTTAACTAAACTCTGTTTCTTCTTCAAGGCAATTTGCAGCAAAGTGATTGACCCGGGGAAGTTGCCATCATTGCAAAGAGAAATTGTTGTGACTTTATGCGAGCTTGAGATGTACTTTCCACCTTCATTCTTTGACATAATGGTTCATCTAACCATTCACCTTGTTAGAGAGACACAACTGTGTGGGCCAGCTTATATGAGATGGATGTACCCGATTGAGCGTTATATGAAGATATTAAAAGGGTATGTGAAAAACCGATCACGACCAGGAAGGTTGTATTGTTGAACGGTATATTGTCGAAGAAGCTGTTGAATTCTGCACCGAATACCTATCCAATGCTGAATCTATAGGGCTGCCAAAGTCTCGTCACACATGGAGAATGATGGGGCAAGGAATTACTGGAAATGAAATAGTGACTATAACAAGGACAGAATGGGAGCAAGCACACTTATATGTTCTGCACAATGCCGATGAGGTTGAGCCATATGTTGAAAAACACAAGGACATGCTTAAGAGTTTGTATCCAAATAAGAATCAAAATTGGCTAACTAGAGAACACAATCGTTGTTTTATAACGTGGCTAAGAGATCACATTTATGCAGAGTTGATTGAAAATGATACTTCGTTTCAAATAGATTGAGATGGTTAGCCAAAGGTCCAAGTTTGCATGTGTTCTCTTACCACGGTTATCAAATTAATGGGTACACATTCTATACAAAAGAACAAGATGGTCGGAGTACAATGCAAAACAGTGGTGTGACTCTAGTAGCTCGGTCGATGCATATCTCAAGTGCCAAAGACAAAACCCGATATATGCAAATATGTCATACTTCGGCGTCATTGAACGCATATGGGAGTTGGATTACACAAAGTTTAAGGTTGGTGTGTTTGGTTGCAAGTGGGTTGACAATAATAACGGTGTTCGATTGATGAGTCGGGGTTCATGCGGTGCATCTTAATAGGGTGGGGTATAAAGATGAGCCTTTTATATTAGCATCTCAAGCTCAACAAGTGATCTATGTCACATATCCAGCTGATATGAAAAGATCCATTGTTCTTTTGACTAACAAAATAATTACTAATGTTGATGATCAAGACCATCGAGATGTTGATATTGAAGATGATCCTTTCGTCGGGACATTACAATCACTTGAGATTGATCCAACTAGGGATGATGGTATGTATATGAGAGATGATCATGATGAGGGGCTTTTGGTCAATCCACCATTTCGTACTAATAAAGGACAAACAAATCTCAATCAAATGAAGAAAAGAAAAAGGTTGACTTAAACATGTATGTAGTGTTTGTGTTTAAATGAACTTTCTCGATCCTTTTATATTATAGTTAGCATCTTCCTAGTAATGCTAGTGTTGATTTTGTTATTCATAGTTGTTTTATATTTTGCATCAATTAATGTTATATTAATGTCCATTGATGTTTTACTTGTATCTAATATTTTTGTAGGTAAATGGCATCTTCAAGTAATTCTAGTGATGCCAAAGCGGCGAGAGACGTGGGCCAACAGTTATGAAGGCGGTCATCCGCGCTAGGAGTAAAGGACAAAAATTTGATGTAATTTACTTACTAATCTAAGGATTTCATAATGTTGTTTGATATCTAGATTTAATTACTTTATTATTTTTATTAGGTTGAATGGAATTCTTTGGACCAACCTATTCGTGCTAATGGTAAAATATTGAAGAGTTACATTGGGGCCGTTGTTCGAAGCAAACGGTCCCAATTATTTGTTCTAATTGGAAGGATGAAGCTTTGGATGGTTTCAAAGAGAGCATATGGGCTGATGTACAGGTAATTGTTAAAATTTATAAATTATATTGTAAACTATGTAAACATACTTACTTTGACACGTTGTTTATATTGTTTTGCGAGATGTCTTTTAATGTTGATGAATCTAGGAAAAAATTTGTACTTCAGGAAGTCGGTAACCTACATAGGGCATTCAGAACTAGATTGACCAAAAAATTTCTAAGAGATGCCAACGGGAATATCAATGAGGAGCCTCCATCACAATATCCACACATATCAAGGGATGAGTGGACAGATTTTATAGCAATACGCACAGGAGATGCTCAATTCCTGGTATGTTTAATATCACGTTAGTCCTTATAATTTTATAGCAATACGTACATATGACATTAACCATGTATTAATATTACTTATATGTGTCTAAATAGAAATTAAGCAATGAAAATCGCAACAGGGCGTTAGATCATGCATGCCCTTACAAAGCATCACGTAAGGGGTATGCTGACATTGAGGATGAATTGGTATGTATATATATATATATTTAACTGCATTTGTGGTAAATATGACTTTTAAACTGTTTGGTTAATTTATATTATCTCAATATACAGATACAGGAGGCGGGGCCAGAAGTTAAGAAAATTAAACGCCATATTGTGTGGAGGAAAGCCCGCGAGAACAAGGCGGGTGTAATTGACAACAAAAATACGCAGACCGTGTGGAATAAATGTGTTAGTAGACTAACGATTACATTATCAATTGTTATTTTCATATGATAATATATAATAATTTTAACATTTGCATTTCACCAATAACTATGTGTCAGGAGGAACTGTCACAGTCTGCGGTAGAGGGAGAGATAGAAGACTTTGGTCGCCAGGATATTCTTGCCAAAGCCATAGGTGTGCCAGAGAACCCTGGCGTGTTAGGGGTGTGGGTTTCGGCGTCTCATAAAAAGATTACTTCCCACCCGAAGGTCGTGCAAGAAATAACTCGGAAACGAAAAAGTGGGAGACATTGGTGTCTCAACTCTCTGATAGATTGAACATTTTGGAAGAAAAGCTGAAACAAAAGGATGATGAGGAGAGGCAGGCTAATTTCACAGCCCAAGCAAGCGTCAAAGATAGTTGCACTCTACCATCTCACAAAGAAGCTTCGGAGAGGTAATGCATGCCTTTTTTTTACTAGTATTGCATTCGCGATTAAATACATTCAATTGGATGCCTTAATTCACGACTTATTCATCTATCATTGGATTAGGGCGTCAACTCATGTCGACTATATTTATCGACCCCAAACTATCGTATGGTTGCTATGGGTAAAGTATACAATGAGCCGGGTGTTACACTGCACACTTGGACCAGTGCCCTCTTTAACCATGTGAAAGTTGGAGTTGATGTTGCAACTGAGGGGGATGCGCCATTGCCGGTACCTATCGTTGATGCAGATGTGATGACAGTAGGAGATGCAATAGGTACTTGTGGCATGGCCAATTGATCTCGTGGTTGTAATTAATATGGTATGTAATTGCATTTTTCCACCTTTTCATATACGGCATATATGCATTACATTAGTTGATCACTAACTGGCATATTGAAATGCAAAATTTCCAGGCACCCGCAAAAGCTAAAGGCAAGGGCAGAGTGTCTGGTTATACAAAGGAGTCAATTACAACCCCAGAAAATAAAGGAGGCAACTCTGATGCCAACCCACCTACAGCTGGTTCAACTACAACTTCTCTGGAATATTTGAATTTCCTTAAAATACATGAACGAAAGAATATGAAAAATGCTGACCAATTGTACGTAGAGATGGAAGAAAATATTTTTGGTCTCCATTTCATTGAGATGCTCAATACTGAAAATATCAGAGAAGTTGTAAATCATGAATGGGTATCTGCCTCCGTTATTTCCGCATATATCAGGTAATAAATCAGGTTTAAAGTGTACAATATTTTTTAGTCTTTCCATTTAAATATTGATGTATGTCATTGGTGTAATCCATTTTTATATTTTAATTGAAGGTATTTGTATGAAGAATTGTTGCTTCCAAAGGAAATAACGAGGAGGTTTCTGTTCTTGTCCCCACACCAAACAAGTACATACGGCTACTTCGGGAGGGATTCACAGACAACGTATCTAGATGACCGGAATGCAACTAAAGAAAGAGAATATCAGCCCTTGTTTTTAGCGCCGTGCAATGTTGGGTGAGTCGCTTATCCTATAGGACTTAATTCACAATAATGAATTACATAAAAGTTGAGGTGCTTAGGATTTGTTATCTCAACATTTTTGTAGGAATCATTGGGTTTTTTGAGCGATAAATATTGTTGAAGAGATTATTTACTATCTGGATCCCTTGTATGTTGATCCTAGGGATCGACCAGAATTAAAGAATCTGTTCGATACGTAAGCATGTTTTTATATTTCTGATTTTCTATGATTCTGTTCGATACGTGAGCATGCGTGTGTTTGTGATGATTGAAAATATGTTTCTTAATGAAGTCTGTTTGATTTTGTGATTAGTGGTTTGCAAGTTTATCGCGCAAATATCGGAGCTAAGGTGCCGCGTTTAAAGGCAACCAACATTAAATGGATTCAGATACAGGTATATTTGCAAAAACTTAATGCGCAATTAGATTAAAAAAACTATATTGATTTACTATTTTATTTTTTATAGTGCCCAAGACAACCCAACAGTACAAATTGTGGGTACTATGTCATGCGTTTCATGAAGGAGACTATCTTGCAGAACCAAGTTAAAATACCAATGGCGGTATGTTGTTTACTTAGCTTTTAACTGTGACTGTCCAAATGTTTTAGCAATTGTAACTTAATTTATTTAATTTTTATGTCGCAGTACTTCCCTGACTTCAAATGCTCCACATACTCCACTGCTCAGCTATCTGAAGTCAAGGAAGAGTGGTGTCGCTATATTGTTGAAAAGTTCGTTTGATTATGTCAAATTGATCACAGTAGTTGCAGCAATACTCATTGGTATGTGAATAATGCTTTATATTTATCAACCCCAAACTATCTATGTATTTGTTTTTCCTTGGTACATGCCTTCGAGTTGATGTGCCGCTGCTAGGAGAAAATAAGTTCAAACTTATTATTTTTGTTACACTTTGTTAATGCTTGATTTGAATTCTGTTTCTTGCTACAGTAGTATTTACCTAATTAGTCTGCTGTATCCCAATGTAACAGGTTAGTCTTTGTGGTGGAAATGCAGTATGTATGCTACAGAGTCTTTGGATCACATTTCGACACATTACTTTGGTGTTGTCTTGGTCTCATGAAAAACAAACAGAAGCTGTAAATGTAGATTAATTGTAGATGTATGTTGGTTTTCTGATTTTGGTTTCTTAAGGATTGAGATCTGGTATAGTTGCTGCACTTTGATTTTGTCTTACTCGTGTGAATTTGAATACTTTAGAAACAGAGTGGTGTACTTATATCTGGTTATATATATATATAGTTGCTGTATAGAGTGTTGCACTTTGATTGTATAGTTACTGGTTTGCTGCACAAACACATGCAGTGCTGCATTGAACACTTATATTTTGAACACATTTTGAACAATTGTGTTGACTGCAACAATTGTGGTTTTTTTGTGTAAATATGCAGGAATAATGGATGTAAAAGTTAAGAAATAAAATTAAAAAAAAAAGGGCTTTAGATAGCGTTTCCTTGTACAAACGCTATCTAAGGTCAGACTTTAGATAGCGTTTGTATAAGGAAACGCTATCTAAAGTCAGACTTTAGATAGCGTTTCCGTGTATAAACGCTATCTAAAGTCAGACTTTAGATAGCGTTTCCGTGTACAAACGCTATCTAAAGTCACCTATTAATAGCAGTTCCTAAATGTTATCTTAGCTAACGAGTTTTAATAGCGGTAGAATAGATAGCGGTTACAAACGCTATTAAAAGGCATACGGAAACGCTATCTAAAGTCTAATCTGTTGTAGTGGTTATTAGTACGTAAGTTGCAACCAATGGCAAGTGGAGAAAACCCCAATAACACGCGACTGCCTTTCCAGTCCTTCCTCAATATTTATTAGGTGTGGTGCTGCATTTCTTTCCTTCCTTCCTATCCTACCTTCTCTCTTCCACCCCATGGACCGCTTTATCCTCTTTCTCATCGCCACCCTCATCGCCGCCTTCTCCGGTGGCCGTGACCTCACCGGGGACGTTCTCCGATTGCCTCCGAATATGTGTAGTTATATGTTTGTGTTTGAGCTATTGAATTCGAGCAAGAACTCAATCCCTGGTCAGTATATCTTGCTGAGTTTATCTTGTATTATAACTCTCAGCAAATGCCCAAGCTATTATTTTTTATATATACCATTTTGATCTGTATTATTTGGTTAATTTCAATGATGACTGATGAGCCTTTGTCATTGCATCAGGCTGATGTTTGTCATGCGTATCAACTACTGAGGAAAGGCGGTTTGAAGGAAGAAAATATTGTTGTTTTTATGTACGATGACATTGCTTTCAACGAAGAGAATCAGTAAATAGCCAAAATGGTTCCTGAAATTGTGAGTTTGTGTGAAGTTGGACCCTCAAATTAATGAAATTTCAAAAAGATCCATGAAACTGTCAAACGTTGATCGAGTTAGTCCCTCCGTTAGGCAGGGTTCCTTAACGCTGTTAACGGCACTTATGTGGCACGTTAAGTGCCCACGTGGCATCCACTTTGCATGACAGTTGTACCACAGATTTGGGGACCAATCTGACAATCAATTTTAGGGACTAAAATGATACTTACTTTGTCTTTTAACACTTCTTCGTTTCATTTTCATCCCTCATTTTTACCTTTTCATCTTCCCCGGCGTAACCTCCCTTCCTCCCCTCTGCCACACCCTTCATTCTGCAACCGCTCGCCGGAGACCATAACCCGTCACCAGAACTCGCTTCCACTCAAAACGCAGGTGTGTATTTTGTTTACCCATTTTGTTTTGAGTTATGGGTTTTGATTGTTCATCTTCTTCTTCATATTGTGCATGTGATAGGGGTTGGGTAGGGTTTCACACTAGTGCAGAAAAGGGATTCCACATCGGTTATTTTTGGCTTTTCACATCGGTTTTCAAATTGATGTTGAAAAGACCGATGTGGTTTATTGCCACTTTACATATCGGTTTTGAAACTGATGTGTAAAGTACATTTTTAACAGCGGTTTTTATAACAAACCGATGTGGAAAGTTCATTTGTCAATTGGTAACCTATTGGAAATATCACTTTCCACATCGGTTTTATTGAAAACCGATGTGGAAATTAGACTTTACACATCGGTTTACACAAAAACCGATGTGAAAATTTCACTTTCCACGTCGGTTTTTTTAAAATCGATGTGTAAAGTCTATTTTTTTTTGAAACTGTTATTTACATTTCTATCATTCCCTTCTCCTGTTTCAGTAATAATGCAGATCAATACCAGAATAACATACTTTAAATATTCTCAACAATCATTTTTGTACAACAAAAACACAATTAATATATACTGAATTTATTACGAACAATACATATGTACGTTCAATTACATCCAGACAACAAAGATAATTAAAACCAAAAAGCTACATGATATATTATAGATTTCATATCAAAATACATATGATCAGTCAAAAGTACACTATAACCAGTACATGATAAGTTTTTAAACTAACTAACTAACTAACTATATATATATATATATATATATATATATATATATATATATATATATCTATATATATATGTACACTTCAAGAAAGAAAGTTACCCAACACCTCCTTATGCTGTTGATGTCGGAATCAGATAATCGAGTTGGATTGTTGAATATCTGCAAGTTTAATTGGACAAAAGATTATATCTTTTATGTAATTAATAAAGTAACATAAAACATATAATGAATCTATAACTGTTACTTCTAATTGTTAGCAATTAACATTTACCTCATGCCATCTTTCAGTGATCCTGGATGAGATAATTTCCAACATCCACTGCATCACATAGTATCCACATTCCCATGATCCACGTTGTATACATTACGTATAAATGAAACCCAATTAGAATATGAGGAATTAAATTAAATAGAAATCAATAATTATAACCACTGCATTTGGTGCATTTGTACTAATAAATATCTTACCCTAGGAATAATTGTTGAGTCACCGGCAAGTGTACCGGGTCGTCGCAAGTAATAAAATAAACACAGTAAGAATTTACCAAGGTCGAACTCAGGGATTGGGCTACCAATTCAACTAATTCACGGGAAATCCGATACGTTTGGTCAAGTGAGGAAAGTGGTTGAGAGAGAGAGATTAATATCGCAATTCAAATAACAAATCAAATAAAGCTAAGGTATTAACTAAAATTAAAATATCTAGGGTCTCAAATCCACCTACCCAATCATGCATAGTACCCAAGTGATGATGTATTCCTCCCTAAGTTCAATTACAATGTCAACCGGGACCCCCAAATTCTCCTATATCCACTGTCGTGCTCAATAGGACGTTTTCGAAGATTGGATTAATTACTTACAGGTCTCATAACCCTAATCCTCGAACTCTATTAATTCTTGTTCCCTATAAGGTTGCACCGATCTCCTATTCACTCTCGTACAATATTCGATCGATGATCCCAATTCAAGTTCTAAAACGCGAATCGCCGATCAGCCTCAACACGTTTAACTAGTTAATCACGCATGCATATGATCAACACAATCAAATCAGAATTGGAAAACATCAATTGAGAAAAGGGGAGAAAGACATACATCACATGAACACTATACCGCCATGGGTGGCTTCATTGATTCCCTAGACGAGGGAATTAGTTCCTCATGCTCATAGACAAACAATCGGACATAACCTCCATAATAAAATAAGAAAAAGAAAAGAGGAGACGCAGCTCCAAAGAGAAGGATTCGGCCTAAAACTACTCTATACAGTGGAAAAACTACTAGGATTCGTATCTGATGAGAGCTCCTAATTCTGATCTGAAACAGCCTATAAATAGGGATTCTGGTTCTCGGCCGCTCGCGAGGCGAACAATCTTTCACAAGGCGAACATTAGTTTTGGCGCGCTTTCAATTTGGATTCTCGCGAGGCGAGAGTGTGTTCGCAGGGTGAGTATTCAAACCTCAATCTGTCACAGCCGTGACCTTAATCACGGCTAAGCCATGATGGTCTCTGTCTTCCAGGGTCTTCAAACTCTCGTGAGGCGATCTTCCTGTCGCGGGGCGAGACTTCAAACCTTAATCTGTCACAGTCGTGACCTTCATCACGGCTAGGCCGTGATGGTCTCTGTCTTCCAGGGTCTTCAGGGTCTCGCGAGGCGAGAAGCCTCTCGCGTGGCGAGCCAGAATTGATGACTGTTGCTGTTTTGCTGATCTTCAGGCTCGCGAGGCGAGCATCCACTCGCGGGGCGAGTATCTCCAGAATGGGAATTTCCACTGTTTTCTTGACTCGAAGTGCTTCCTTGACTCTTGGAGCTTCACTTCTAACCTGAAACAATAAAAAAGAAACAAAAGCGTAATTCTATTCAAAATAGACTAAAAACTACTAAAAATTCCTAGAACGAGTCAAAGTCTACTTAGGAACAAAACAAGGTCAAATTTGGGCGAAAACGAGATTGAACTCGAATAATTTGCACAAAAACCACAGTCCATCTAGTTATAAAACTAGATAAACCAGAGGCTTATCAAAACACCCCAAACTTAAACCTTGCTTGTCCCCAAGCAAGCTAAAACTCAAAAAGGACTCAAGACTTGGCAAGCCTAAAGGAATCAATCGATTTCGCACAAATTTCATGCAATCAAAACAGTTTTTCTCCAATGATTTCCCCCTTTTGCATCAATGTAATCCCCACATTCATTTACTTTAAACAATTGAGAACTTCATCATTCAAGCAATCATTAATCTAAGTTGAAGATCAGAGTCACACACAAAAGGAAGATCACCAATTTCAAACAATTGTCTTCCTCACGAGGGTATGTAAAATTTCACTCATTCGCTCAAATTCGCCTAGGCTATCAACTTTTCACTCAATTTCACATATCAAGAGCACTTCCCATGAATTTGATTTTCATCTCAAAAATAGTTCCCACGAAAACATGCATGCAACATTAGAAGGTCTTTTAAAGGTTGTAATGGGGCCTGGCTATGGGTAGGATATTTAAGGATACTAGGCTTAAGTCCCTAGGAACTAAGAGAGCATGAGCATTTGACACATATTCTACTCAAATTCCTTTTTCCTTTTTTTTTGCCTCGGGTGACTACAGCCTTTTCCTTACTATTTTTTTTGTTTTGCCCATTTTCTTTTGGCATTTTTTTTCCTTTTTTTTCTCTCTTTTTTTTTTATTTTTTTTATTTTATTGCCTTGGGTTTCAACCTTTATTTTTCTTTTTCTCAACCCAAAATGACATATCACCTTGTAGCCACCCCAAACATAGTTTCTCACAACCATTCTCTTGCTACGCTTTCATGCTCTCTTAATCCTAAGATTGGGTTAACATGGTTTTTCAGATTTTGGCTTATGATATAGGGTCATCAAGAAACAATAGGCTAATTAGGCTCAACGGGGCTAACTAGGGAACATGCATTAGGGATGGTTCTTTTTAGGCCAAGTAGTTATTCAAAGAAAATTGCCTAAATCATTTGATGCAACACATAGACATGCAAACCATAAAGAGATTCAAGCAAATTCGAGAAAGTGCAACTTAAAAGTGATTCACACAATCAAAAACAAAGTTGGAGGCTCAAATCCTCACCTGGACATTTTTGCAAATTGTTTGACCGAGATACAATTCCTAGTGTGTGCACCCCCTCACCCCAAACTTATCATAAATCAAGTAATCACAATAAAATTCTCAAAGTTCAATTTTCAATTTTTTACATGGGGATCAATTTTCTATTTTCAGAACCTAGGGGGAAATCATCAATGGTCAAAATAATTCATGCAATCAATCTATGCTCAATTTAATTAAAATCCAATAAGCTTGCCGACACACATTCATACACAAACTCTTGATCTTCTCAAATTATTCAAGAGTGACAAACAAAAAACAAAAACAAAAACAAAAACAAAACAAAAGTGAGGAGAGGAGAGGGTGCTCCCTGATCAAGTTTCCATGGTCGCCTCCTCATCCAATTGGTCTCACGGGCTCCCTTCTGTTGCATAGTGTTGAGTCACCGGCAAGTGTACCGGGTCGTCGCAAGTAATAAAAATAACACGGTAAGTAATTACCGAGGTCGAACTCAGGGATTGGGCTACCAATTCGACTAATCCGCGGGAAATCCGATGCGATCGGTCAAGTTACAGAAGGTGGTTGAGAGAGAGAAGAGAGAATGGAATCGAAATTCAATTAACAAGTCTAAATAAACTAATTAACTAAAAATCAGAAAACTAAAATGTCCAAGGTCACAAATCCACCTACCCAACATGTACACCCAAGTGATGATGAATTCCTCCCTAAGTTCAATTGCAATATCAACCGGGACCCCGAAATTCTCCTAAATCCACTCTCGTGCTCATTAGGACGTATTCGACGATTGGATTAATTACTTACTAGGTCTCATAATCCTAATCTCGAATTCTGTTAATTCATGTTCCCTATAAGGTCGCACCGATCTCCTACTCACTCTCGTGCAATATTCGATCGATGATCCTAATTCAAGTTCTAAACGTGAATCGCTGACTAAGCCTCATCAACGTTAACAAGTCAATCACGCAACACATATGATTAACACAATCAAATCAGAATTAGAAAACATTTATGATCCCGATTCAAGTTCTGAAACGCGAATCGCCGTTAGGCCTCAAACACGTTTAACTGATTAATCACGCAAAACATATGATCAAACATTCAAATCAGAATCGGAAAACAAGAATTGAATTAAAGGAGAAAGACATACATCATATCGGATTTACATCGCCATGGGTGGCTTCATCGTTCCCTCGGACGACGGGGATTAGTGCCTCATGCTCATAGACAAACACTCGGACATAATCACCATCGTAAAATAAAAAGAAACCAGATAAGGAGACGCAGCTCCAAGGAGAAATAAGGATTCGTAACTACTGCCCTAACCTAAGTGGAAAACTGGATCCCCTCTGGTTCGGATCCGCAACAGCCTTTAAATAGGATTCCTGATCTGCGCTCGTTCGCGAGGCGAGCAGACTTTCGCGAGGCGAGAATTAAAATTGGCGCGCTTTCAATTTGAACTCTCGCGAGGCGAAAGTGTGTTCGCGGGGCGAGTCTTCAATTTCAGGCTGTGACCTTCATCACGGCTGGGCCGTGATGGCCTCTGACTTCCAAGTCTTCATTCGCTCGCGAGGCGAGATGTCTCTCGCGGGGCGAGTCAGAAATGTTGACTTTTGCTGCTTTGTTGACCTTCAGTCTCGTGGGGCGAGAATACACTTGCGGGGCGAGTGTCTCCAGACTTGCAATTTCCACTGCTTTTCGACTTTCCTTGACTCCCGGAGCTTCACTTATTTAATCTGAAACAACAAAAGCACCCACAAGCGTAATTCTATTCAAAATAACCTAAAAACTACACAAAAGACGCAAAAATGAGTCAAAGTCCAACTTAGGAACAAAACAAGGCAAATTTGGGCGAAAACGAGAGTGAACTCGAATAACTTGGCACATAAACCTTAGTTTATCTAGTCATAAAACTAGATAAGCCAGAGGCTTATCACATAGCATCCTGGAAGAACTCCTGCAAATTAAAACCTTAATTGCAGATTCGCGAGGCGAGAGACAACTCGCGAGGCGAATCTGGAAAAATTGTTTTCACACTTTCCAGAATAGCGAGGCGAGTAGTATCTCGCGAGGCGAATCTGGAATTCCAACAGATGATGATGCCCAGAATCGCGAGGAGAAAGCAGCCCTCGCGACGCGAGACAGAAACGTGAGCAAGCCTCTGAGATTCAGGGCTTCTGTCTCGCGTGGCCACTGTGGATTCGCGTGGTAAATCAAGTTTTTTTTTTCAATGAAAATGACAGAAACTAAAAATAAAGGATACCTAGCTTGGGTTGCCTCCCAAGTAGTGCTGGTTTAACGTCCCGAGCCTGACTCAAGTCACCCCTAAGGGTTAACCCGGAGGAAGAAACTACTTGTAATTTGGGACTGATTCCCCATGGCCATGCCTTATCATTTGCCCATTCACCTTGAAGTTACCAGAGGCCCCTTCTAACTCTACTGTTCCGTGAGGACAAACTTGGAGGACCTTGAATGGTCCCGACCACCTCGATCTTACCTTTCCCGGAAAGAGTTTCAACCTTGAGTTGTCAAGAAGTACCGCTTGCCCGGGCTCAAGCTCCCTAGGCAAGATGTGTTTGTCCTGCCTTTCCTTAGTTCACTTTTTGTGGGTTGCTTGCTTGCGGATCCCGGATAACTCATTTAAATCCAAAAGCCCTATATAATCGGCACATACTCTCCACTCCGTGATGGTCCCTTTTGGGATCAACTGGTTGTTTTCATTGACTACCACGGTTGTGCCACCTTTCAACTTCGGTGCTTTATCCTCTCTTTCCATGCCCTTGTTGTTGCGCTCTTCCCTTGCACATTCATCCTTTGGGGAACTCGGTAAGGCTTCCATGTCTCTTAACCACTCAAGATATACCTCATCCCCCAAAGGGTCTTTTTCCTCACTATCATCATCATGGGATTTTACCAACACTTTTGCAAGTGAAGAACCATGGGCTTCTCGAGTTGCCTTTGCCTTTACAGTTGATTCCACCACATCCACTCGATACACATCTGACCTCTCAACAGGGTGTTTCATTGCTTCAAAGACATTGAAGACTACCTCATCATCTTGCACCCTTAGAGTGAGTTTCCCTTGTCGCATATCTATCAAGGCACCCCCAGTGACCAAGAAAGGTCTACCCAATATGAGAGGGATTTCGGCATCTTCATCCATATCAAGCACTACAAAGTTCACCGGAAATATGAGCTTGTCAACTTTCACTAACAAGTCTTCGACCACTCCATGAGGATATTTTATAGAACGATCGGCCAGCTGGAGTGACATCCGCGTATCCTTGAATTCCTTGATCCCTAACCTCTTCATCATAGAGAGGGGCATCAAGTTGATGCTTGCCCCTAGATCACATAATGCCTTCCCTAGAGTCATCCCCCCAATGGTGCATGGTATCGAAAAAGAACCGGGATCCTTCAACTTTGGAGATAGTTTTCTTTGAAGAATGGCACTACACTCCTCGGTCAAAGAAACCGTTTCCTCATCCACTATTCTCCGCTTCTTGGTGAGAAGCTCCTTCATAAACCGGGCATATGATGGCATCTGTTCCAAGGCTTCCGCAAATGGAATGTTAATATGAAGTTTGCGGAAGACATCAAGGAATTTGTTGAACTGCTTATCCTATTGAGGCTTCTTCAATCTTTCAGGATACGGTACCTTCATGTAGGGCGGGAGGTCTTGGGGTTCAACCCACTTCTTTTTTCGGAACTCTTCATCTACATGTTTCAGCCTTCCCCCTTGCTCTGGTACCTTGTCACTTGCCAACTCCTCTTTCTCAGTCTGCTCTTTCTCAACATGTGGTTGTTCCGGGGCCTTGTCTTCCTGAGAACTAGTTGCACCCCTGTTAGATCCTAACATCTTACCGCTCCTAATTGTTATGGCATTGCAATGGGCCTTAGGGTTGTTCTCGGTATCACCTGGGAGAGTGCCTGGGAGACACTCATTTAGTTGCTTCGCGAGCTGAGCTATCTGCGTCTCAAGATTCTGAATTGCCGACCCTGTATGAGTCGCCAACTTGTCAATGGCAGTGTTTGTGTTGATTGACGATTTCTCCACTGTTGCACTCATCTTCTCAAAAGCCAGCTCCCACGGTTGTCTTCCGCTATCTGTTAGTTGCAATTGATTAGTCCTTGGACGAGCCTGCTGAGTATTCTGCTTCTTTGGATCCCAATGTTTGGCCTCGAGACCTGTTGAGGTTGTTGTTACCCGGCTAGACCACCACTAGCATTACTCCAAGTGAAACCCGGATGGTCTCTCCTCATATACCCCCTATTCGATTACATTTGTAGTCATTACATGCATTCCTCCGATAGTTGTTAGGGGCACATTGTCATAGAAGTTGTGGCATGAGTCCACATGTTCTGAGAGAGAAGTTGAGCGGACAACTATGAGTGTCATGATCTCCATTACAATTGTCACAACCCGGAGGCATCCCCTCATGTATCACATTAACCCTTTTGTTTCCAGACAAAGCCTCATTCTGCATCTTCAACAATCTGTTTTGCTCGAGAATGGCTTCCATTGTCGCTGAACTGATTCCACTTGAGGTTTCCCTACCGCGGTTGTAATCATTATATGACATCTTTTCCAATAATGCCCATCCATCCTCAGCTGATAAATAGGAAAAAGAACCGCCAGCTGCGGCATCACAATTCATCTGGTATCGTCCCCTTAACCCGTTGAAGAAATGCTGAACTTTGGAGACCGGGTCAAAGAAAGCCGAAGGGCATCTTCTCAAGAGCCCGTTGTACCTCTCCCAGGCCTCATTATAGGTTTCATCTTCTGTCTGCCTGAAGGATGTGACGGCAATTCTTGCTTGTGCCGCTTTCTGAGGAGGAAAATATTTGGTGAGGAACTTTTGTGCCATTTGCTCCCAAGTTCTGATACTATTCCTATCCAAGCTGTCAACCCAATCGCAAGCGACATCCCTAAGAGAGAGAGGGAAAAGCCGTAAGCGAAACTCATCTTGTGAGACTCCTCTTGTCTTCTGCAAGTCACAAGCTTCAAGGAAACGAGTGATGTGTCTATGCGGGTCCTGTTTGCCACACCCATCAAACTGATTCTCACGGATCTGGAATGTGACACATCCTTCCACTCTGAAGGAGTCTGTATTCAAGTTGCCCCTCACAATAGAAGAATCACAATCACCCAAGCTGGGTAGATTGTACTCGAAGAGAGGCTTGTAACGAGGAGGAGGAGGAGGGTTTTCTTCAGCCATGTCCTCTATTTTAATTCCTTCAAGTCTCTTCCGTTCCCTGGCTTCTTTCCTTAATCTCGTCTCGGTCCTGGTGATCTCTGAATCAAATAGCAGGTCCTCTTGTGAAAGGGTACCTCGCATACAAAAACACGGCAAGACCAAGTGGAATCAAAGAAGTAGAGAGAAATAATAACAATTAAATAAAAGAAAATAAAAATGAAAGTCAGCTTAACCAAACAACCGAATTTCCTAAAAATTAGGAAAATTGGTTGTGCCAATCCCCGGCAACGGCGCCAAAAACTTGTTGAGTCACCGGCAAGTGTACCGGGTTGTCGCAAGTAATAAAATAAACACGGTAAGAATTTACCGAGGTCGAACTCAGGGATTGGGATACCAATTCAACTAATTCGCGGGAAATCCGATACGTTTGGTCAAGTGAGGAAAGTGGTTGAGAGAGAGAGATTAATATCGCAATTCAAATAACAAATCAAATAAAGCTAAGGTATTAACTGAAATTAAAATATCTAGGGTCTCAAATCCACCTACCCAATCATGCATAGTACCCAAGTGATGATGTATTCCTCCCTAAGTTCAATTACAATGTCAACCGGGACCCCCAAATTCTCCTATATCCACTGTCGTGCTCAATAGGACGTATTCGAAGATTGGATTAATTACTTACAGGTCTCATAATCCTAATCCTCGAACTCTATTAATTCTTGTTCCCTATAAGGTTACACCGATCTCCTATTCACTCTCGTACAATATTCGATCGATGATCCCAATTCAAGTTCTAAAACGCGAATCGCCGATCAGCCTCAACACGTTTAACTAGTTAATCACGCATGCATATGATCAACACAATCAAATCAGAATTGGAAAACATCAATTGAGAAAAGGGGAGAAAGACATACATCACATGAACACTATACCGCCATGGGTGGCTTCATTGATTCCCTAGACGAGGGGATTAGTTCCTCCTGCTCACAGACAAACAATCGGACATAACCTCCATAATAAAATAAGAAAAAGAAAAGAGGAGACGCGGCTCCAAAGAGAAGGATTCGGCCTAAAACTACTCTATACAGTGGAAAAACTACTAGGATTCGTATCTGATGAGAGCTCCTAATTCTGATCTGAAACAGCCTATAAATAGGGATTCTGGTTCTCGGCCGCTCTCGAGGCGAACAATCTTTCGCGAGGCGAACATTAGTTTTGACGCGCTTTCAATTCAAACTCTCACGAGGCGATCTTCCTCTCGCGGGGCGAGACTTCAAACCTTAATCTGTCACAGCCGTGACCTTCATCACGGCTAGGCCGTGATGGTCTCTGTCTTCCAGGGTCTTCAGGATCTCGCGAGGCGAGAAGCCTCTCGCGTGGCGAGCCAGAATTGATGACTGTTGCTGTTTTACTGATCTTCAGGCTCGCGAGGCGAGCATCCACTCGCGGGGCGAGTATCTCCAGAATGGGAATTTCCACTGTTTTCTTGACTCGAAGTGCTTCCTTGACTCTTGGAGCTTCACTTCTAACCTGAAACAATAAAAAAGAAACAAAAGGCGTAATTCTATTCAAAATAGACTAAAAACTACTAAAAATGCCTAGAACGAGTCAAAGTCTACTTAGGAACAAAACAAGGCCAAATTTGGGCGAAAACGAGATTGAACTCGAATAATTTGCACAAAAACCACAGTCCATCTAGTTATAAAACTAGATAAGCCAGAGGCTTATCAATAATCCATCTGATAGACTGACGCCTTTCACCACGCAACATGTGGCTTGCATTAATAGAACTATCATGACAAAATAAACATTAATTAAAGTATATCTATATAGATTTCAGATAATTAAAACAACTGCATTACTGATTATAAAGTATTTTAATGCTTACGTTTCGATGATCGTCTGCAGTTCATTCTCTGGCTTATTTCCAATTGAGCAGAAGAAGGCCACGACGTTCATCCTAGGGTACAAGATCAACAGTTGCCAATGCTGGCTGTATTTGCGGAACAGTTAGTGACTAAGTCATATATAGTTTTAATTAAATAATAGGTACTTACTTATTGAGATAAGGCGCAAGGTAGAATTGATGATCGTCTCGGGCAAGTATATCACGTATGGTGATGACCCGGTCTTCTAATGTTAGGAGAACATCACCCTGAATGAATATGGGGTCAATGAACCCATAAAGGGCGAGGTTACCCTGATCAACTAACATACGATGCAGATACCTAATATATTGAAAAAACATGTTAATTATCATAGTATTTAAAAATTAATTACTTAACTTATAAATAAAATGTACTTACGTGCACCATAACTATAGGTGTGCAGAACTAGCCATTTCTTTATTGAGTACAATCTCCATAAGTTCCTTCTTTGGAATATACAGTTCATCACGTGGGCTGGCATCATCTTCCAACCTCACCAAAGCTGTGTCATTCTCCATGGTGACAACCTGTATAGCCAGAAGTTTAAAAACATCACCAGGTTCCCCTTTGTCGATCCCCTAAACAACAAAGATATATATTAGTAATCACAGATAATGAAGTTATTTCATTGGTAATTAATTAAATGGTCAAATGAATACCTTGACTGGAGCAGACATCTCTGGTCTTCCTGGATCCGACCTTTTAGGCAGAATATGATCATTTCCAACATCCTATAACGAATAAAAATAAAGCATTATCTTTAAACAATAATAAATAATTTCAACTATGAATATAGAAAAACACAACTAACTGAATACCTCAGATGCAACAAGAAAGCTAACCAATCTTCTTGTCCAGAGGATGAAGTTACCGGGGGCCTGACCCACTGTTTGAACCTCCTCAGTGGGCACAGGGACTCGAGCATCAGCATCTCGAATAATCTCAACAACGACCCTCAGCTGATCATCCTGTAATAAATGATGGTGTATGGTATTACCTAAGTTATTATGTGCCCTCCCCAATGCCACTAAGCGGCGATCATGATGATCATCAACATACAGCTCACACCTATCAGGGTCGTCATCATCATCATCATCATCATCATCATCATCACCATCATCATCATTTTCAGGCTGATGAGGAGGATCACATGAGCCCTTAGTGCTCACATGGACAGAGGGTTGGATAGAGGGTTGGACACCGACTGTCATCTGCTGGGACATAGAAGTCAATATTGCCATCTGCTGGGTAAACTGCTCGGTCATCTCCTGTCTAAGCTCAGCTGCAATCTCCTGTTTTAGCTGTGCTCTATCTGTATCAACATCCCTGTGGGATTGGTGTGAAAATGAACCATGGTATTGGCGAATGCCGACACCCCATCCAACACCAATGACACGGCCCGGATGGTCTGGTTTCTGGATGGCGGCTAGACTAAGATATCATCGCGTCCTCTAGGAACAAAGGTTCCTTGGGTTACCTGCTCGTCCAAGGCATCCTATCACATATAAAATATCAGGTCACATTACAATTCGGTAACAATCTTAAAATGACAATTACAATTCAAACTATACTTACAATATTCTCAGCTACTTGGCGGGCCTCCTCAGATGTATATTGTCCCGTTTTTCTTTGTCGGGACCTCTTCCATTTACGATGGCGTGGGGGTGGAGGTGGATCAACAACCTCTGGACGATTTTCAGCGTTAGGATCCGCTTGAGATGCTGCTTCCTGACGTGCTTTCTTTTCTTCTTCCACCATTATCTGACCAAGCTTTTTATATCCCCCACGAGACATGACATGGGGGTAGACATTCTTACTTTGGTTTTCCTGCCCCTTTTTCCTCTTCTCCTGTTATAAATAGAAGACAATTAAATTACATAAGTAAATAAAATTAATGAAATTACATAAATTTAGAGACAAATCAAATAAGTTAACCTGAAAGCCGGGATCATGTCGGCTCTGAACAAAGCTATCCCACGTCGCCTGGTCAAGAAACGGGTACACCTCAAGTGGGTTCTTTTCACATGTTGGATTGAATACATAGTATCTGTCCAGGTCGACCTTAAAAGCCCTTCAACGCTCACCAGCATACTTTAACAAACACTTCTTCATAACCATCGTATCCGGTATGTCAAAGGTGAGCTGCATTAAGACCAAAAGAATCAACGAATTACTGTATGATATTAGTAAGATTAAAATAAAGTAGATACAGACAAACACAGGAAGTAAAAGTATAGATACCAGAATACTCTCCCATATCTGATCATTCACGTCCGCCGGTACATCTTTCCAATTATCAATGAGTATACTAGGCCTGCTCCTAGCAAGGGTCGCCACAAAACTATTAAACTGCTCTGCCATTGGCCCAATAGGATTGAGGTTATTATCAAAGTCTATTCTTATCCTTTGATTTGAACCACGGTTGGCAGACAAATTCCTCATTCGTGTGGCACGTCTACCCTTTCTACCCGTAGACGGGGTCTCCGACCCGCTGCATGAAGGAGGGATATCCTCACGATCAGCCATGTATACCTGTTTAAACAAAAAAAAAACTTGTTAGTATGTCAGGATAAATATCAAACATAACTTATAAATATCGATCAACGTACGTAAACATAACTTATAAATATCAACGTAAACATATAATATGCCTTTAAACATAACTCAAACTAAACTTACTTTGTGGTCAATTAGTAAAGTTCTCCCATAACCCTTCTTGGTGATCATTACGAGTAGCATGTACATCATCCACTTCATTTTCCTCATTGAAATTAGGCACTCGTGTTGAGAAAGAAGGAGTATCAGAAATATCAAGAGTTGAATCTTGATTTCCCTCACTACCATTATACATGTTTTTTACCTAGAGAACCACTGACCACCTTTTGTTAGAAGGATCACGGATATAAAACGCTTGTTTTGCTTGGGATGCCATGATGAAAGGCTCCTCTTTATTACCTTCCTTATTAAGGTCCACCAATTTGAATCCTAACTCATCGGTTTGCACACCATTGTTACTGTCGACCCACTGACATTTAAAAACAGGTACTCTAAACTTCGTGTAATCAACCTCTCATATCTCTTCAATGATTTCAAAGTATGAAGCGGATGCCATAACGGGGTTTTTATCTTTCGAACTAGAGAAATGCATGGACTCAGCGACGACCATAACCCCACTGTTTTGCATAGTACTTTTGTCATCCTGGGACTTTGTATAGAAGGAAAACTTATTGATATCGTACCCACTCCAGCATATGACATCAAAGTTAGGCCCCTGTGCTAGCCATTTTAATGTATCAGAAGCAATACCATCCTTTGCAATTTTTTCTTTAAACCGGTTCAAGAAAGTCTTGTTATGCTTGTTCAAACACCATTTTTCATTCATTCTAGGGTAAGTTTCATTGATGATGCTTTTATGCTCACATAAGTATGGTTCAACCTCATTAGTGTTATTCAATATATACAAATGTTCTTGAAGCACTTCCTCCCGATCCATGCTCTTAACAGTGATACCTCGTGTACCCTTACCATCATATCTTCCTTCGTGACGAGACTTCGGAAGCCCTACAGGTTCCGCTTCTGACATGTAGTCTGTACAAAACTCAATAGCTTCTTCTGCAACATACCTTTCAACAATAGATGCTTCGGGATGGTGTGGATTTTTCATATATCCTTTCAAGATCTTCATGTATCGCTCAACCGGGTACATCTACCTTAAATAAACGGAGTCTCACAATCTAATCTCCCTCCCTAGATGAACAATCAAATGAACCATGATGTCAAAAAATGAAGGTGGAAAATACATCTCCAATTGGCACAAGATAGTGGCTGCCTCATTTTCCAAGTCATCCAACTTTTTAGTGTTAATGACCTTGCTACATATAGCATTGAAGAATAAGCATAACCTAGTAATGGCATGTCTGACTTTTTTAGGCAAAGTCACGAATGGCCACCGGTAGTAGTTGTTGCATCAAGACATGACAATCATGAGACTTTAAGCCAACTAATTTGAGATCTTTCATTGAGACAAGTCTTTTGATATTTGAAGAGTAACCCTGTGGCACTTTGACTCCCCGTAGACATTCACAGAAACTTCTTTTTTTTTTTTTTTTGATAAAGTATGACATGCTGGGGGCAAATAAGTCTTCTTATCCCCCACTTTAAGTGGAGCTAACTGCTCTCGTATACCCATCACACCTAGATCCAGACGAGCATTCACACCATCCTGTGTCTTGCCTTGAATGTTGAGAAGCGTTCCAATTAAACTGTCACACACATTTTTCTCCACATGCATCACATCAATACAATGTCTTACATCAAGCTTGCACCAGTATGGAAGATCAAAGAAGATCGACCTCTTCTTCCATATTTTCTTCTCGGTAGCCTTCTTCTGGGTCTTCCCATAGATAACATTAATGTTGTTCACTCTTTCATAAACTTGCTCTCCAGTCAAGGCCACCGGAGCAATTTCATTCTCCGGAAGTCCATTGAAAGCTTTTCTCAATCTACGATAAGGATGATTACGTCGGAGAAATCTCCGATGCCCAAGGTAAAACGTCTTCCTTCCATGTTGCAGTTGATGGTAACATGTGCCTTCTTCACATATTGGACATGCTTTATGCCCCTTAACACTATACCCACACAGGTTCTCGTATGCTGGAAAGTCATTGATGGTGCAAAATAACATGGCACGCAATCTGAATGTCTCACGGCAATACCTGTCGATCACATCAACGCCTTCATCCCAAAACATTCTCAAGTCTTCAATCAAGGGACTAAGATAAACATCAATATCATGTCCTGGTTGTTTAGGACCCGAAATCATCATACTAAACATAATGTATTTGCGATTCATGCACAACCAAGGAGACAGGTTGTAAATTACCAGGAGAACAGGACATGAACTTTGAATACTACTTAAGTTTCCATATGGATTCATTCCATCGGTAGCAAGTCCAAGCCTGAGGTTTCTGGGCTCATTGTCGAAATCCGGAAACAAACTATCAATTCTCTTCCATTGCAAAGAATCGTCCGGATGCCGAAGCTGTCCATCATACTTCCTCTTATCTGCATGCCATCTAATGTTCTTTGCGTCATTTACATTAGCAAACAATCGCTTGAACCGCGGAATCACGGGAAGATACCATAACACCTTCGCAGGAGGACCTTTGGTGACCACATCACAACTAGAATCACCATCCTTCACTTTGTAGCGTGATACCCCACACCTGGGGCACTCGTGCATCTCTTCAAACTCTTTCCTGTACAATATGCAATCATTGGGGCAAGCGTGTATTTTCTTATACTCCATACCCATCGGACACAATATCTTCTTCGCCTCATAGTTTTGAGATGACAATGTGTTGCCTTCTGGAAGCATGTCTTTCAACAACTCAAGCAATTCGGTAAAGCTTTTATCGCTCCACCCATTTCTCGCCTTCACATTGAACAATCTTAACACCGCTGACAACCGTGTGAAATTAGTGCACCCCGGATACAAAGTCACTTCCGCATCACTGCACAAAGTATCATACACATGTGCGCGCCAAAAAGACTCTTGCCCAACATCACGGATCATGTCCTCTAGTCCATCGTCCATTTCCACGTCATCAACTTCCTCTCTATCCGACATCCTCGGCCTGTCTAACGATTCACCATGACATATCCATGTTGTATAACTCTTACAAATCCCCTCACAAATAAGATGATCACGTATCTCCTCAGCTTCTAGTCGTCTCTCATTCAAACAGTTAACACAAGGACAATAAAACCTTCTGTTACCACTATCAGGAAAATTTGTTTTTGCAAACTATAGAAAATCTTCCACTCCATTCTCATACTCATCACTTGTCCGTCTAGCATTCATCCAACTGCAATCCATGACTAAACCAATAACTTCGTACTTAGTCCAACATATTCGTCAACCACTTCTTATGACAGGTTATGGCCCTATCCCATTCGAGAAGAAACTTTTTCAACATTCGGTTAACAGTTAGTCCTTAGCTTTCATGCTCACACTTGACAAAATTTCGGCAGCATTTCCCTTCGGTCTCCGACGTACACAACTTGAACGCGATGACATCCACCACGAAAAAGTATGCACCCGAAGAACGAAAGGAATTGTATCAATCCGAACTTTCATCAAGTATATAACATTAGAATTAATGAATAACTATTTTAACTGAATTAAGAAAAAGTTTTTTCCCAAACTGTCCAACTTTGGATAATTCAAGATCCAACACAATGAGCGGTACATTAAGCACGTACACGTGTGCTTATTATATTGCATCTCAAACGGGAAACTAAGGCTTTACTAATTATGTAGCTTGCATGAAGATGGGGCTTGAAAAGTGAAGAAAATGAGCCAAACAGAGCCCATCATGACCTAGCCATGACAGCCATCACGACCATGATAGAGTAGAGCTGAAAAAGTCAGAACTGGTCACGGCTAGCCCGTGATGTCCATCACGACCGTGACATGCCAACTGAACCAGACCCTCACAGGCAGAAATGATCACGGCCTAGCCGTGATGGTGGTCACGGTCGTGACAGACCAACCAATGAAGCAACCTCCAAGGCAGAATCTGTCACGGCCTAGCCGTGACAGGCATTACGGCCGTGACGCGTGATACCACCACTGGAAAAATCTAGTCTTGGAGCCATTTCCACTATGGTGGATTGGACACAGATTCACACTTTATAACACTTCACACACAGAACAACACATGCAAGTATATTATCCAACCATTTGGAGTCAAAGTTCATAACTTTTCTAAACAAGAAACGAAGAAATGACTAATCTTGCAAATGAGACTGTTTATAACAGGGAAAACACACCTTTTTTTTTTGTGGAAGAATGAAGATCTTGAAGGTTTCTTTGTGCACCTGTGATGAGCCTGAAAACCAGTAACAGGGAAAATTAGGAGTGGTTTCATGTGCCATTCTCAAGCATCCCCTATTTACTTATCCAACCATTTGGAGTCAAAGTTCATAACTTTTCTAAACAAGAAACGAAGAAATGACTAATCTTGCAAATGGGACTGTTTATAACAGGGAAAACACACCTTTTTTGTGTGGAAAAATGAAGATCTTGAAGGTTTGTTGTGGAGTTGTGAGAGAGTGAGGGAGTGTGAAGGTAGAAATGAGAAACCAGAGAACTGAGAGTGAGTGAGTGAGTGAGAGAGTGAGTGAGTGTGAAGGTAGAACTGAGATGTGGGAAGAAATGACTAATCTTACAAAAGGGCGCGTGACATTGGAGGGAATGAAAATAGAAACATAGAGAAGGGTTATATTACACATCGGTTATTATAAAACCGATGTGGTTAATTTATATTTCACATCGGTTATCTAGGAACCGATGTGGAAAGATAAAATTTTAAATTCTAATTTGTTTTTTATAATTTTATACATCGGTTATCTGTGAACCGATATGGTTAATCACTACTTTACACATTGGTTCTAGAAAAACCGATGTTAAAAGATAAAAATTCCAACTTTAATTTTTTTTTGTTTTACTTTTAAACATCGGTTAAAAATAACCAATGTGGAAAGTATTTACACATCGGTTAAATTCTAAACCGATGTGGAATACTTTGATTTTAATTTCAAAAATGCCACCGCCTCGTTTTACACATCGGTTTTACAGAAACCGATATGGAAACTCCGATGTAAAAAGCATATTTTACACTAGTGTCATCTAAGCCTCTATTACATTAGTTTTGTACTTAGGCATTTGCCCTAGTTATCGTTTTACCTATTGTTGCGCATTCTTCATCATCAATGTGGGTGGGTTTAGGGTTTGTTGCGATGCTCTGTTTTTTTGTTTTGTAACAGAGTATATGTAACGTTTTTTAATTTATGCTTCTTTGTTAATGTGCAGAATGAGTACTATGATCACTGTTATCGTGCACCATGGAGGCATATTGTTGAAGAATGAGAGAGGAATTCTGGAGTATGTGGGTGGTGAGATGGATGTGTGGGAAGAGTTGGACTCAGACACACTCAATGTTTTTGATCTGTTTAGCATTGTGAAGATGTGTAAGGGTTATGATAAGGTTGAAAAATTGTTGTGGTTGAAGCCAAACAGGGACCTGAATATTGGGTTGAGGGAACTAACCTCTGACAGTAGCTTTATAGAGATGGTTAAGGCTGCCCTTCTTAATGGGAATGAGATTGAGATTTATTACGAGTATGCCCCTGAGCCCCTTCAGGCATGGGTGCCTAACCAGGAAGCTTTGAATGCTGCTAACATGGATGTTGATGAGGGTCTCATGAGTCCATATGAGGACAACCATTCTACTGTTGATGAAAGTGCAGAGGACAGCCATTACAAGCCTCCTCCGGTTGAAATTAGTTCATATGATTACGAGGAAGTGGTGTTAAGCAAGGGTAAGAAGGCTAAGGGTAAGAAGGTTAAGGTTGCTGGGACTTCATCCAAGGGTAAGAAGGCTAAGGGTAAGAAGGTTGTTGGGATTTCATCCAAGGGTAAGAAGGCTAGTGGGAGTGATGGAAAGGGTAAGAAGAAGGTTTCAAGTAAGAGTAGGGAGAGGTCACCTAGTCTTTCAAATGGTGACAGCAGTGATGATAATGATGGTTGGGCTGAGTTTTATACAGGGCATGAAGACTTCTTTAATTATGGGGAGTTAGGTGATGGAAGCAATCAAGTGTAGCAAGAAGTTGTGATTTGTATGTTATGCTTGCAGGGGCTAATACCAGCCATGCAGGAAGTGATGCCAGGAGTGCCCCACAGGTATTGTGCCATGCATCTATGGAGGAACTTTATAAAACAATGGAAGGAAAAGGAATTAAAGGGTGTGGTTTGGGACTGTACCAAGTCAACCACAGCTACACAGTTCAACATGGAAATGGAAAGGGTTAAGAGGTTGAACCTGAAAGCCTGACAGTATTTGAACAAATGGCCAAAAGAGGCATGGACAAAGGCCTACTTTGAGACAAACTGTAAGGTGGACAACATATGCAACAATACATGTGAGGTTTTCAATTCAAGGATTGTGGATTATCGTGGTAAGCCTATTCTGACTATGGCTGAGGAAGTTAGATGCTATGTGATGGGGACAATGTGTGCAAACAAGATGAAGCTTGCTGGGAGGAGAGGACCCTTGTGTCCTATGCAACAAAGTAGGTTGGAAAAAGAGAAGTTGGATAGCAATCTGTGGACTCCTGTGTGGACAGGTGATGGTGATGGCATGCGGTTTGAAGTGCAGAACCTTCCTTCTAAGGTTGATGTCAACCTGAGTGCACAAACTTGCACCTGCAGGTTTTGGCAACTAACAGGTGATGGTGATGACATGTTGTTTGATTTTTGTATATTGTTTTCTACTTTTTTATCTATTATGACAGTGTTATTTATGTATATTTGCAAACTTTGACAGGTATGCCATGTAAGCATGCACGTGCTGCAATTGCATATAGGAATCAAAGGGCAGAAGAGTGTTGTCATGTCTGGCTAACAATGGGGTCATATGATGCAACTTACCAATTTTTCATTCAACCAACACAGTCCGAACAATTTTGGATGCCCACTGATTATGATAAGCCGGTTCCACCTAAGCTCACGAGAAGTGCTGGGAGACTAAAGAAACAGAGAAGGAAGGATGGAAATGAGGAACCCGTGTGTTGTCATAAGCTGAAGAGGTCATATCCTAACTTCAGTTGCTCAAGATGTGGCATTGAGGGCCATAACAGTAGGGGATGCGTGAACACTGGAGTTCCTCAAAAACCTAAAGCTAAGACATCAACTCAAGGACAAGAGAATTTAGTGTCTGAGATACCATTAACACAAACTGCTCCTACTATTGAGCCAGTGCAATCTCAAGATGTACCACCACAAGTGCAGCAACAAGTACAAGATCCTCCACCACAAGTTCAGGCCAATCCACCACAAATGTAGGCTTCACCACCATCACAGCAAAGAGTGCAGAGGGTAAGCTGGCTTTTGCTGGGACTGAGTTGATTTCATATATAAAAGTTCAGGGACTTTTTTGATTTTAAGTTGCATATTTTGGGGACTAAATTGACATTATGTTATCGATTTCTATTTCTGCAGGCAAGGAGATATGGTATAAGAGGACCTCTTATACCACAAGTGCCAAAGGAACCCCCAGTTAGAGGCCCACCAAGAATACCTCCACCAAAGACCACTTCTTCTTGCACTACCACCAGCTCCACTTCCACTTCCACCACTTCCAATTCCAGCTCCACGACCTATCATGGTCGAACTTCCAGCACCACCAACTGGATCAAGGGAAGGACAACCACAGTTCATGTCTTTCATTCCAACTCCAGGGCTGCCACAGATGTGTCCAAGGAAACCATGAACAATGGATGCTTAGGAAACTTTGGTTGTTTTGGTTATTTATTTTGGAATATGGTGTATGGTTTGTCTACTGTAGTTTCTGGTTTGGTACAAGTTTAGATGTACTTTGTTTTGGGTATAATTTTTGTAAGGCATATTTGGACACCTTTTGGTGCTTCAATTAATACATATGCAATTTATCTTTTGGACCACAATTTGGTGCTTCCTTTCATTTTCTGTAACAAAATGAATCAGTTTGTCTTATGCAACAAAATGAGACATTTACTCCAAGCTTGTCATTCAACCAACATTCCAAAATAGGACAATACATTACACATTACATTCCAAAATATGCCTACATCATACCTAAGAACATCACACCTAAAACTACCTAAGCACTCTGCCTACCAATCCACCAAACCAGACAAACACTTAACAACACACACATTACAACAACCCCAAATTTGACCATTCTAACATCTGCAACCAAAGTGTCAACCTTGCCAATCAGCTCAATCAGTTCTGCCTTCATTATTCCCTCACTGCCAGTATCATTAAGAGTTTCACATCTCTCAGGAACCTTGAAAATCTCAGGAATCTCATCCACCCAGACAAGATAGCCACAATTGCCTTCACCCTGCAACAATTTGACATAAAGAAATTAGGGTTAGTAGAAACTGTGCTCCCTGCAAAGTGCAAGAAAGTCGCAAACCCTAATGGAGTTTTGGGATTGAATGTTACCAATGGAAAGGGACATCCATAAAAGGCCCTCCATGGGTTCCTCGGAGTCCTAGAGATTCGTAACACAACTCTCCTCTCACAATTGCAAAACAAAGGTAAGGGGTTGTTGATTTCTGCCCCATCAACCCTAGAGCTACTCGATCAAAACGGAGTTGTGGGTTTCTTGGTTTGTCTTGAGTATGGTAACGACGAACCACCACCCATCAGCATCCCTTTTGTGTAGTTGCAGTTGGAGAGAGCGAGAGAGAGAGACAGAAACAGACGAAGGAGAGATAGTAGAGGGACGAACCAGAGACAGTCGAAGGAAGAAGAAAATGAACGATAGGGTTTTTGAAAAAAAATTGAGTGTCAATTTGGTCCCTGTATCAATTTGGTCCCTAAAATATGTGTGTATAGTGCCCATCTTACGTGGCAGGATGAGTTGGCAGCCACATAAGCGCCATTAACGGCGTCAAGGAACCCTGCTTAACGGAGGGACTAACTTGATCAAAGTTTGACAGTTTCAGGGACCTTTTTGAAATTTCGTTAATTTGAGGGACCAACTTGACACGACCTCATAGTTTCAGGGACCATTTTGGCTATTTACTCGAAGAGAATTTAAGATAAAATTGAAGCCTATGGATCACATGAAATTAGAGCACGGATTTAGTACTTACCTCATTGAACACATAATCACTAACCTATGATAGAATTCTCTCATCAATAGTAGGTTCCTTGTTAACTCTAAATCCTGAAATTGTAAGACTAAGTTTTGTTCATGCACTTCCAAGTCACAGCTGTCAATGGGGCAAGCTGTGGAGAAACTGATTATATTATCCATGACGGCTGAGGGGACCTAGCCAACTATATATAATAGAAACAATAACTGTAGGCACCTCCCATTACTGGCCTATTGGTTAAGGCCTACACTATCACCCACACAGATCAGAATTAGGTACCAATAACCCATTACAAACAGATCACCGTATTAATGGACTTAAACATCATTAAATAGATCATAACATTGGGCGCAACCAAAAACCAATTGCAGTCCACAGTAATTATTATAAATAATTCTAACAGAGAACCCACGGCCTGGAGTCATCATTAACAGCCCGCATGGAGATGATGTTTACAAGGGAGTCCCAAAGGTCCGTCATCTCGTCTATTAACATTCTGTCTTGCATACATGACAAAGTGTCTCTTCACACCAATAATATCTAGAGCCGTCAAATGGGCCGGTCCTAGCCCATTTAGTCCTAACCCGTATTGGTCAGGATCAAATGGGCCACAGGGTCAAAAGACCCACATTAAAAAAAGCTCACAGGGCCAAAAAGCCCTAAAATGTCCTAAGGGTCAGGGCTAGCCCATGGGCCATAATTTTTTTGATGGACCTATTTTTTTTTTTATTTATAAAACTTGACAAAAAAGACAACAACTATAATCACTCTAACATTATGTAATAATATCATTTAATCTATGAAATTATCTATTTAAATATGTATTACATGCTATAATTTTTCCTTTACTAATAGTACAACCACTTAGGTAATCCAAGTGAATGGTTTTTCTTAGCTGGAATATTATCTATTGCAATAATTTGATATCGGTTATTTACTTTGACAATTCATTTCATATAAAGACAAGGATGAAAAGAGATAAAACAATGGTTTCTCTTCAATTTTTTTAGAGAAAACTATAGCACTTAATACATATTTGATAGTTAATTTCATAGGTTAAATGATATTATTACATAATGTTATAATGATTATAATTGTTGTTCTTTGTGTCAAGTTTTATAAAAAAATAAATAAAATAAATAGGGCTATCAAAAAAAAATATGACCCATAGGCTGGCCCTGGCCCCTAGGGCTTTTCAGTGTTTTGTGGCCCTGTGGGCTTTTTTTAGTGTGGGCCTTTTGGCCCTGTGGCCCATCTGACCTTGACCCACATGTGCTAGGGCTAAATGGGCTAGGGTGACCCATTTAACAGCTCTAATTATGGGCTAAATGAGCCAGCCTATTATTGTGAGCTAGATGGACTGACCTTAGGGCTTACGACCAAATTGACGGCTGTAATAATATCTGCCCTTTTCTATTTCTTATGTGGTCTTTTTTTGTTTGGGGGTGGGGGACTGGGGTTGGATTTCAGGGATGCCTACTAATCCTTACTTATATGCATTCGATCTGATCGAAGTCTTGAAGAAGAAACATGCTTCTGGAACATATAAGAGCCTTGTAAGTTCCCACTAATCATTTGCTTACTATTTGTATCAATCTTTATCAGAGTTATTTGCTAATTCTTAGGATTTTTATAGTGTTGGTGCAGGTATTTTATCTAGAGGCATGTGAATCTGGGAGTATCTTTGAAGGTCTGAATATCTATGCAACAACAGCTGCAAATGCAGAAAAAGTAGTTGGGGAACGTATTGTCCTGGCGAGTTCCCTAGTCCTCCCCCAGAATATGAAACCTGCCTGGGTGACCTGTACAGTATTGCTTGGATGGAAGACAGGTATGACCATATGAGCATAATAAGGAAACTTGTTAGCTGGAATTATTAAGTACTTAAAATAATTGATAATTATAAATGTATATTGGGGTCATGAATAAGATTCACTGGGTGCAATAGTTATATAAGACAATCACCATGAAATAGTTGAAAGCCTATGACTGCTGTCAAATGAGCATATCACTTAGAGAATTGTATTTACCTATCATTTGTACTTTGCTGAATGCTTTTGTTCTAAAAAACTCTGGCTTATATAGAGATATGTATAATGAGTGATCTTAGAATTGCTCTTGTGCTCACAGGTTAAAGAAAGGACTATCAATGGAAATTCAATCTATGGCTCTCACGTGATGCAATATGGTGACATAGGGCTTAGCAAGAATCATGTCTTACTTTATGGAACACATGAGTGGCCAGTAGTTTCTTTATAATTTCTTGAAATATTGGCATTGATGTAAGTAAAAACTACAAGAAAATAAGGGATGTCATGAAACCATTAAATCTTTGCTTATTATATTCTATCATTGCTTTCTGTTTGTTATAAATTCTCTAGTTCACATATTGCTGAGCTTGAACATGAAATTAGCTGTCGCGACCGTCCCGTCCGGGAGCCGTGAAAAAGAAGGTAAAAACAGAGGAGTCGTCACTAAAATTTTTATTGGGAAAATATTAGAAAACCCAATTATTTAAAGATAAACTGGTCTTAAAAAAAAGATAGAGACTTGGATTCGGGAGTCGGTTACGAGTAGGGAAGGTGTTAGCACCCCACATCGCCCGTTTAAAAACGGTACCTCAAGTTAATTGTGCAAAAACATTTTAATAACCTTTTAAATATTTATTTTACCCCAAAATTATTTACAAGAAAGAATTATTTTTTAACTTGTAATGTTTTAAATTTTTATTAATTTTTTTCATTTTTTAAATTTATTATTTATAAAAACTAAATGAGGTTGAACATGGCACATGAGTCCACAGGACAACCTCAAATCTAAGGGACTGAACATGGCACTGTGTCCATAGAGCATCCCTAAAAACAGACAAGTCTAATTACTTTGATTAATTATTTTAACATAAAAAGGGACAAAAAAAATGGAAAAATTAGTTTTGGCCCGACAAGATGATTTATCTTGCTCCTACGTATTCCCGGGTGCGATGGGAAACTCAAAGCCACGTAGTTCTTTAGAAAAGATTTGATTTTAATTTTGATAAAGTTTTGATTTTTTTTGTTTTTATTATTTTATTTTATTTTTTCTTAAAAAGAGTTGTTATGTATTTTTCGTTTTTTACTTATTTATTATTTTTTATGTCGAAAACTCCTAAACGATGTAGAACATGTCAAATATGTCCACAGAGCTATCTCGCATCTAAGGAATTGAGTGTGAAACCTATCACAAAACCATCCCAAAATAATTCGATAATTATTCTATTCTAGTTATTTGTTTATATAAAAAAAAAATAAGTAAATGGATAAGAAAAGGGTACTACAAGACCACAAGCAGAAAAACCTATTTAGTTAGATGAAACCCATTTAATTGGGCCAATAACCAAACCATGGTCCCCTGTAACTAACTAAATCTGTAAACAATAAAAAGGAGTGAAATAATAAAAACAAAAGAATAAAAGATAAAAAATGGGCTATTAAAAAGGACATTTAAAAAACACATCTCAAAGACAAGACGCTGCAAACTGGAAGAGAAATCAGAAGGAAACCTTCGTTCCTAACTCAGCATGCGCAGACAGATGAAGGAGCACAGGCGGCGGCGAGCGTGGGAGGAGCGCGGTTGGGCAGCGCAGCGGTGGATGACGCGGGTTGGGAGCTTCCGCGGTGGTTCCGGACAAAACGTCTTCTTGTTTGCGGATCTGAGCGGTGGTTCAAGGTGGTGAGGGATTGAGCGGCGAGGTTGTGGTGGCGAGTGAGGCGGAGCTCTATGACCGCGGTTCTGCGTGGCATGTGGTGTTGGTTCCATGGTTCCCAGGCTGCGGAGATGGCGGATGCGCCATGGACAGGGGTAGAGAGGCGCGGTTTGCGGCGGTCTGAGGGATGCGGATCTGCGTGTGGTAAGTGGAAGAGAGACAGAGGCGATCTGTGGTGGTGGCCTGCGGTGGTCTTGCGATCTGAGGAGGAAGAAGGAGGATGTGGTGGCTGTGGGAATGAAGTGGGGGTGGAGCTCTTTTCTGTTTTTTGTTGTTGGGTTGAAGAAGAGAAATGGTAGGAGGATGATGAAGGTGGAAGGATGAGGGTGATGGGTGATGTTGGCTGGGTATGGGTAAGTATGGGTTTATGGTGTTTGTTGGGTTTTGGGTGAAGGAGGAAGAAGAGTTGGAGTTAGAAGGAAGATGGAGATGTGTGGGTTAGAGATGAGGAATGATGTGGGATGAGAGGGATGAAGATGAAGTTAAGAGGAAGAAAAGATGTGAAGTGTGGGGGCTTTTTCTGTTTTTTTTTTTTTTGTGTTGTTATTGTTGGGTTGTTGAAGAAGATGAAGGATATGAGAGGAGAAGATGATGTTGATGGGTTTATGGTGAAGAGAAAAAAAAATGGGAGAAGAATGACCAAATAATGGTCTGTGAAATGTTCGTCCACCCCCTTCTTTGTTGCTGCTGTCCTCTTTTTAAACAAATTCTTCTCCATAAAAACAAAAGACAAGTCCCAAGCCAGCTTCAAAGTTGCATACCAATGTCCTTGTGTATTTTCCATTTTGGTTTTTGCTTCAACTGTGTTGCTTTTCAACTCTATGCATCTTTCTTCCTTTATGTTAGGTCCCTTTTCTTATTCTGAAATGCTTCAAGAGTTTTGGCTTTTTCTTCATGGATGTATGCCTGCAACGTTCTGCATTCTTTGTTTCGTGCTTTTGTCACTTTTGATTTTTTTTTTTTAAAGTCAAACTTCTGATTCCTTTATTTATTTATTATTATTTTTTGTGTTGGATGACTTGGATCATGGGCTTAAAGACACTTGCAACCAATAAGAAATGGGACTAAGAACATGCACAAAGATCATTTTTAATATTTTTGCAGATTTTTATAATTTTTCCCATTAAAAGGAGAAAATACCCGGACAAAATTAGGTGTTTACAGCTGCCCCTCTTTACTTGTTTCTTATTCGATAGTAGATGTAACCGTAGTTGACCTATTATCGTTATAAGAAACGAGTAAAGACATGAACTCCAATTTTGTTCGGGGTACATTGACAAACAGAAAAGACCTGTGACTACAAAATGATTTCCTGTAAAGGACCAGTGGATTGGATTGCCCATTGGGTTTACACATAAAAGCTTGCCGGGTGGATCGTCTGCCGAACTTAAACAGAAAGAGAAAAGAGCTTACGGGGTGGATCGCTCATCAGAAACTTGAGCATAAAGATAAAAGAGCTTACGGGTTGGATTGCCCGTCTGAAGCTCGAACTGAAAGATAAAAGAGCTCACGGGGTGGATTGCCCGTCGGAAGCTCGAGCATAAAGATAAAAGAGCTTAAGGGTTGGATTGCCCGTCTGAAGCTCGAACTGAAAGATAAAAGAGCTCACGGGGTGGATTGCCCGTCAGAAGCTCGAACATAAAGATAAAAGAGCTTACGGGTTGGATTGCCCGTGAGAAGCTCGAACAGGAAGATAAATGAGCCTACGGGGTGGATTGCCCGTCAGAAGCTCGAACTGAAAGATAAAAGAGCTTACGGGGTGGATTGAAGCTCAAACTGAAAGATAAAAGAGCCTACGGGGTGGATTGCCCGTCAGAAGCTCGAACTGAAAGATAAAAGAGCTCGAACTGAAAGATAAAAGAGCTTACGGGGTGGATTGCCCGTCAGAAGCTCGAACAGAAAGATAAATGAGCCTACGGGGTGGATTGCCTGTAACACCCCGATTTTCGCTTCTTTGTAATATCGGTAATAAATATATAAATATATTTTTTCCGAGACTTAGAAAATGATTTTGGATAAACCAAGGTCATTTCCTTGTTATACTTATTTTCATAAGGTTACGGGGAAGTTTTTGGTTGAAAATTCAGACGGAAGCCGGTCTGCCGTTTTCTGTGTTTTCGTGACAAAAAAGTTCTTGCGCTCAGAAAACCAAATTTTAATTCGTGAACGAAATACTTAAGTTTAGTATTTTATTTTCTACGATTCTGTATTTTTTAAATTATTTTCAGAAAAAAATAAAATAATTTACGTATTATGGCCGGAAAGCGTAATCGGGTAGACGACGGAAGGGAAATTAGAGTTTCTAAGAGTGGATAGAGGGTTTATCTTAGGATTTTGAGATGATTCAAGGGGATGAATCATATTTTTAAGTCTAGAAGGTTTTTCAGGGTTAAATAGAAAATTTCGAAATTTACGGTTAAGTCCCTGAACTTTCTGTAAATTACCCTTTTGTCCCTAAATTAGTTTTTTTCGTTTTTTCAAGTGGATTGGGCTAGAATCCTTGTTTCTAACCTTAAATGGTCGTGGCTTAGAAGCCCAAAATTTTCTAGTTCATAGTTGAGTCCATAAAGCCCATTTAAGTTTCTTATCTTAAGCTTAAAGGCTTAAATCTTCAAGTGGGCCCCACAACAAACAAGAAAATGAAACTAAGCCCAAATGTGTCAAGCCCAAATACATAAGCCCATGAGAGAAGATGACTTTCTCATTTGATGGATGAATCAAGATTTTTCTAGAATGTTCCACACTTTTCTACATCATTCTTGATTTTTCTTCAACAATCTTCTTCAACAATCTTCTTCAACAAATCTTCTTCAACAAGTTAGGTTTTCTCTAAAATATCTATGACACCAAATCAGCCAATTAAGTCAAAGATAAGCTAGCATTTAATGTGATTAAACTCATCATCATGACATTCTATTGTCTATTGGCAAACTAGTCATTCAACTATTGGAATCTTTGCAATTTGGTCCTTGGAACTTAATTGCACTTTGATCCTTTTAACATGACAACTCATCTTCATCTAGATCCTTCTTGAGATGTCGCCACTAACACTATAAATACCCTCCTCTCACTTTTCATTTAGTTCTTTGGTTATTTGCTTTCTATAAACTCTAAAGTTTCTAAGTTCTTAGTTCTAAGTTTCAAAGCAAGTTCTTGGATTTTCTTCATCATTGATTCTCAAGAGGTAAATCCTAATCTTTGTCTTAAATCATGTCTATGTTCTTTAGATAGTTTCTTGATTCAAGGCTTATATCATGGTGGTTCATCATTTTCAAGTTTCAAACCCTAGAACTTTGAAAAATCATAATAAATCCTAGGAAAATCTAATGATGATGAAACTACTTTCTATCTTCTAGATATCATGTCTCCTATCTAAATCCAAGAGCATGAAGCAATCAAAAAATTTCTTTCTTGAAAACCTAGCCTTGGCCGAATCTATCAAAGTAGGTTTGGTAGAGTTTTTGTTCATGGTTTTCATTAATGATCTTGTTAATCAAGCTATTAGTATGTATGATTAATAAATCCAAGTTGGTTTATTAAACTAAGAACCCTAACCCTAAGATTATGTTGAGGCCGAATCTATGTATAATAGAGTTAGAAAGTTTTGAGTTTCAACTTTAGTTATTTAGTCACTAATCCATGATTTAGGGTAATCAAGGATCATTAATCTATGACTTAATCATGATTAGGAATTTTAAGGATTTTGAACCCTAAAAGTCAGCCCTTGGCCTAAACCCTAACCCTAAAGGTTAGAGGATTTTGTTTCAAATTTTAGTCATGTAATAAGTAATCTATGTTAATTAAGACTCTAGTAATTAGGATCCAAAAGATGACATTAAGAAGATAATCCTAAACCTAATTCTAAGTCTTGGCCGAACCTAGCCCTAAAGTGTCATCGATGGGTGTTAGTTGATTAATTATAATTATGTTGTTTGGTTGAAGGTGATTGTGTTAACTCGTGGCGGGATAACGAGGATCGTTGTGTACGTGTTTTCGGTGCAAACTCAGGTGGGAGAAAGAACCATTCCATCATCGGAATCGATAAGTAGTATATAATTTATAATAATGGTGTAGGGCGACCTAAACCCTACTAGTGGTCGAGTAATCGACAATACCAAAATCGTATTGAAATCTTTTCCGTATAACCAATGACGATTTGGGAATTGTGGGTTTATCGCCTTAGGTTGATTATTCATATTTGAGGATGTTTGAATTATTTACTTTTGACTGTTTGCGATACGCTGGTTGAGGTATTCCATCTGCATGTGACGTATTGTTTCGGTGTTTGAATAATTATGATATTGAGGATGTTTGCTGTCTGTCACGGCCGTGATGGTTGTCATGGCCAGGCCGTGATGTGGTTACGTGTTGTAGGATTCTTGTCTTTGTTGTCTGTCACGACCGTGATGGCTATCACGGCCAGGCCGTGACAGAATCATACTTTGTTATTTATTTGGTTGAACTATTATGAGTTGGTTGTGATAAATTGCTTTATATGATATGGAGATGTTTGAATATTCTGTTGTTTAATGTGTATGCATGATCTGCCTGGGTTTAATTCTATGCTTAGATGATTTTAAGAAAAGATAAATATTGCTCGAAGGTATTTTGTTTGGGTGAGAGTTTTGAATATGAATTAGAAGTGCCTCGCTATTATTTTATTTTATAGAAGTGATGTGATATAGAGTGTAAGTGGAGGTGATGAGGAAAAGCTTGAGGTACTAGGTTGTTATGGATAAAAGTCAGTGAGAATCATGTGTTGCATTGTTGTTCATAACCGTGTATTTGAGATACACGAGGTCCGAAGTTCTCGTGGACCGTTCCAAATTAGAATTTAGGTTGTGCAACTATAGTGTCATTGCTTTGCATGAGCACCCTTGACAGAGTGAGAGAGAGAATCAGGGTGTGCACCGACGATACAGTGCAGCTATAGTGTCATTGCTTTGCATGAGCATTCTTACCATGGATAAGAATGTGCACCGGCGTGGGGAACTGTCACTTGGGCGACTGACTGGCATCCCTAACGAGGGATGTGTGACAGGAGTAGTAGTGGCCACATCAGCATAAAGGTCTAGTTGCATGAGTTGAAGGGTAGAGGATGATATATAGTGAATTGAGGATGATTGTTGATTTTGAATGATGCATGTCTGTGACTGTTATTGTATTATATGCTATGAATCATTTCCACTTATGATGATAGAACTGTTTCTTATCTCCCTATTTCTGTATTTTTGGTGTCTGTCTACTTTGTACGTTAGAAGACCATATGGACGACTATGTTACGGAGGAGATGGATGGAACCCCATACGAGACGGAGATGGTTGAAGAGTTGAACGACGTTCCGTATGAAGTTGATGCTGAAGAACAACCTACTGATCCTAATAATGTGGTGTAGTTAGTTTAAGGCCAGTGAGTCACATAAGATGTTTTGTTTCCGTTAGTTATAAGAATGTTGTGTAAGATAAAGGATACTTAGGTGTGTATTTATGTAAAATAGTTGGTGTGTTGTATATTTGTAGAAGTTATCTAATTATTAATTAAGTTTTTAATTTTTACGTATTTTCAACGATAATCGCGCGATATTAAGTAAATAACTAATTAAGGATTTAATGTAATAATACAATGGGGCACAACAGGGTGTCTCATTGCCCGTCAGAAGCTCGAACTGAAAGATAAAAGAGCTTACGGGGTGGATTGCCCGTCAGAAGCTCGAACTGAAGATAAAAGAGCCTACGGGGTGGATTGCCCGTGAGAAGCTCGAACTGAAAGATAAAAGATCTTACGGGATGGATTGCCCGTCAGAAGCTCGAACTGAAAGATAAAAGAGCTTACGGGGTGGATTGCCCGTCAGAAGCTCGAACTGAAAGATAAAAAGCTTGTGTGGTCTTATGCCTATAGGAGCCAATAAAGGTATAGCTTATGAGCCCTCTGGCCGTTAAAGCTAAACAAAACGAAGCTTACGAGGCCCTATGCCTGCTAAAGCTAACAAGACATGACTTTTGGGGCCCTGTGCCCGGTAAAGCCAAACTACAACAAAACAAAACTTAAGAGGCCCTATGCCTGCTAAAGCTGACAAGACATGACTTTTGGGGCCTTGTGCCCACTAAAGTCAAACTACAACAAAACAAAACTTAAGAGGCCCTATGCCTGCTAAAGCTGACAAGACATGACTTTTGGGGCCCTGTGCCCACTAAAGCCAAACTACAACAAAACAAAACTTAAGAGGCCCTATGCCTGCTAAAGCTGACAAGACATGACTTTTGGGGCCCTGTGCCCACTAAAGCCAAACTACAACAAAACAAAACTTAAGAGGCCCTATGCCTGCTAAAGCTGACAAGACAAAGCTTATGGGCCCTATGCCCATTAAAACAGACGAAAGCTTATAGACCCTATGTCTGCTAAAGCTAACAAAAGCAAAGCTTAGGGGCCTTGAGCCCGTTAAAACAAACGAAAGCTTAGAGACCCTACGTCTGCTAAAGCTAACAAAACAAAGCTTATGGGCCCTATGCCCGTTAAAACAGACGAAAGCTTAGAGACCCTGAGTCTGCTAAAGCTAACCAAAGCGAAGCTTATGGGCTCCAAGCCCGTAAAAGCCAGTAAAATGGGAGCTTATGGGCCCTATGCCTAAATGTGATGCAATGATGTTGATTCTGGTGCATGAAATAATGCATGATGCAAGAGATTCTTTCAGTGATTGATAATGAACTTTGATCATTTTTCGCAAACCACTCTTTGATTTCTAGCCCCTTAAAGCTTCGATCACAACCAAATTTAAGGAAGAACTGGAATGTCACTCATTGATCCGGATTGTCATTTTCTTGCCCCATCGATGCTTTGCCCCTTGTCACAAATATGCCTATTTCTAATGATTATCCCGATGGATGAGACTGCTTGATTTCTCTATCTTTTCCAACATTGCCCTTTGTCAGGAGATTGATGTACTTTCCATGACCTTTGCATCCTGAGAGAAACTCTAAATGATATCATTATTGATACTTGCTTCACCTTTCAGTATGTATTAAAGAATGCAAATTGAGTCTATGGTAGAAAGAGGGGTATGATAGAGGATGGACAGGGAGTAACAATACGTGGAAAGTGGTAAGGATATGAGCGAAAGAATTGAAAGGTTGTTAGAAGGAAGGAAACAATGACGGGATGGAGTTCACATTTTTCTTCAGGTGATACTCTTTTAAGATGATAAGTGCTAGCTTCTCATGCGTATAATCTCGAGCACCGCTTTAATCAGCTTTCAAGAACATGGTTTGTTCCAGTCTTCATGTATTGACAGCATTTCATGACTCGCCTTCAAACTGCCCCAGTTTGCAGTTTGCATTTCTTCAAGAGACACTCGTATGATCTCGAGTACTGCTTCAATCTCCATCCGAGGACATGATTTGCCTTTAAATTCAAACTGCCCCAGTTTGTTGCTTCGGGAAATCTGTTTGACCCTAACTTTTGCGCAGGTTGCTCTTCCGATCTTTCAACCTATCGTGTCGCTCTAATTTTGCCTAGGTCGCCCTTGCAGGTTTTCAACTCAGTAAGCCTCCTTTTTTTTAATGTTTTTTTCATTTTCTCTTTGTTTTATCTTTCTTTTCCAATTTCCGATGGCGGTGCATTGAAAAAGCACATACATTTTGTCTCACAATTAAAGTTAATGAAAATGATAACAATCTTTCATTGATCAGAATGGACTTTTTAGGCTCATAACGCGGCCAATGGTTGAGAGTCATGAAGGAAAGGATATAAGGCTCAAACAAATGTTTTAAGGTTGAATAGGACTAAGGATCCACGATCTTTTCGATTTATAAGAACATTTGTTTTCCTCTAACTTTTTATTTCTTCCCTTTTTTTTGCCTTTGCATGAAGTTTTTTTTCTTCTTTTTCTTCTTCTTCTTTTTTTTTTTGGCTTCATAATCACCGATTCTTTCATGTTTGCCCCTTGCTTAAGGGTGATCCTTGTCCCGGGTTCTTTGAAAGAATTTCAAGCTCAAACGGAGTAACAAGGGATAGTACAAGTATGTGAAAGATATAGAAAGATGACCATTCTTAATTTCAAATTTTGATTGTTAATTTTCATAAATTTTAAATGAAAGACAAAATGATAGTACTTGCAAAAAGCCTAACCGGGCGCTCTTTCTATTTCCCTTTTAATTTCCCTTTTTTTCCTTTTTTTTTTCAAATCATGGAGTCTAGCTTGAATCAAAAAGATTTCCTTTGATTGCCTCAATCATCTTCGGTTGATCTCATGAGGAAGTTTTCCATGGTTGTCCGAACCAGCATGGTTAATGAGGTGATCAGGATCATACGATGAGGTTCTAGCACTTATTATTTTATTTTATTTTTAAAGAGAATCACCTTCAGATCTGCTTTATTGATAACTTTCAAGAAAAAAGAAGAAGGATGAAGGTAAAATCAGAAGATGAAGGAAAGAAAGGAAACTCAATGCATTCATTTATTCATACTGAAATGGAAACAAGTAAGCCCATTATTAAAAACTTCCTAAAGCCTTGGGCAGAGCTAAAGGATTTGCATCAATGAATTACTCTACACAAGATTCAAAGGTCATGTTCCAAAGTGTCCTCTACGGCATGGACTCCAGAACCTCCTGCATCAAGAGTGTCTCGCTGGAAACTTAGCAAATTTGCATTGATCAGATCTTGCACTTTATACTTTAAGGTCTTGCAATTTTCAGTTGAATGACCTATCACTCCTCCATGATAGTCACACTTCACATTTGGGTCAAACCATTTTGGGTATGGGGGTTGCACCGCCCTGGTCGGGACCAGGACCAACAAAGATTTTTCAATAAGGCTGTGCAATATCTCCGTGTAAGTCATAGGTATAGGGTCAAACTGCATGGGATTCTTTTCTGGGTTGTAAGGTTGTCTCCTTTGATTTGTATTTAGGTTTTGTTGGGACGGTATGGTGGGAAAGGTTTGATGTTGGAAAGGGTTTGATGGGTGGTATGGTGTCCTCGTAGGATAGGATTGGGTTGGAAATTGTGAGATGGCGGCTACATATGGATGGTTAGGTTGGTGATGTGATGGATAATATGGAGTGTAGGTTGTTTGAAAAGACGGTTGAGAGTTGACAGATATTTGACCCGGTATCCAATGCCCAGACCACTCAGACTCTTGCTCTGATGCCACAACATGTGCCTCTTCTTCATCTTCTTGACAAATGGAGCTTTTGTCATCCCGGCTACCCCCACAGAACTTTCAACAATCTTACCATTTCTCATCCCATTCTCAATTCTTTCTCCAATGATAACCATGTCAGAAAAGTTTGATGATACACTTCCAATCATTCTATCATAGAAGGGTGGCTGAAGTGTATCAATGAACATTGCTATAATTTCCTTCTCAGTTAATGGGGGCTCTACCTAAGCAGCCAATTCTCTCCACCGTTGTGCATACTCCTTGAAGGTTTCTGTATCCCTTTTTAACATATTTTGAAGTTGCATCCTATCAGGAGCCATGTCAATATTATACTTGTATTGTTTCAGGAGTGCATCTGCTAGGTCTTTGAAGGATCGAATGTGGGCCCGCTCGAGGTGTATGTACCAATTTGAGGCTGCCCCAGTCAAACTATCTTGGAAGAAATGAATCAAGAGCTTATCATCCTGGGCATGTGATGCCATCTTCCTGACGTACATGGTTAAGTGGCTTTTTGGACAAGTGGTTCCTATGTATTTATCAAAATCTGGCACTTTGAATTTTGGAGGTATTACGACATTGGGCACTAGACAGAGTTCAGAGGCATCCCGAAGACCATGACTGTTTGCCCCTTCAATAGTTCGTAGTCTTTCCTCTAGAACCTCCAGCTTTTCTATGGATTGAGGATTCCCACACGACTGATTCACAGGAACATACTGTGGGGAAGCGAAGCTCTGTGCCACTTGGATCCCATTGGCACCAATGTGGAAGGTGAATGGTGGAGTGTTTGGGTTAGCGGAATGCACCATATAATTGGTGGGATCTGTGTCTGGGTTGTGTTTTGTGAGTTTGGATTGCCATTTGTTGGACCAGGAGCGACTGGCGGCACAAATCCTCGAGGGAGACCATATGGGGGATTGCTTGGGTCAAATGAAGGACGATTTTGATTGCTTGGGTATCCAGTGAAAGGCATCACGACCCCTTGTTGGTTGTTCTCATGAGTGAGAAGAGGTATGGCCGGCTGCTCTTCAGTTGAGGCTGAAGGATTCTCATTCGTGTTCTTTTCCTTCTGCATGACTTGCAACATTACCATCATTTGGGTCATCTTCTCTTTGAGTTGACTCCAGTCTTCTATGAACTTTTGAGTTTGCTCTTCCTCATCCATGATTTTGGCTTGTGATCGAGTCCAATAAGGGTGCCGCAGAGCAATTATTAAAGTCACTGTGAAGTTTGGGGAAAAGGGATTAAATCCTTATTTGTGAAAGTTTACTGAAGATAACCTTTTAAGATGCATGAAAAAGATTTTTCTTGACCCAAGAAGGTGTTAATGCATGGATTGCATGGAAAAGATTTACTTTTTTATTTTTATACTTACCCAAATTTTAATACATGAGATGCATGAAGGAACTTCTATCAAAACAGTGATACATGAAATGAGCTTCTTATTTATTTTTATTTTTATTTTTATTTTTTTTTAGAAGAATCATTTTTTATAAATGCATGAGATGAATGAATTTATTTTCTTTGTTTGGAGACAAATGAGAATTCTTTGTTTAGAGACAAATGAAGAAAAAAAAAAGTTCTTTTTTTTTCTTTTTTGAATGCATGAAATGGTTTTTTTTTTTTTTAAAAATGTGTCGTTTCCTATTTTGAAAATTGAAATGGATGTATGAATATGAAGAGAAAGGTAGAGAATAATCATGCCCCCTTTTGTGTCTTAAGACGGTTAAAACTTAGGGTCGGACACAGCTGAAGTCCTAACTCTAATTGGTTGGCCCCTAAGTTTGCTCTATCAGTGAAAATTGGGTAGGTTCTAGACTTCTAAAATCCATGGTCCCCAGATTGCCCCTATCTCGAAAGATAACAACTCATGAGTCTTGCCACAAGTAGGGATAAGCCCTCTCAATATGACCATCCCATGATATCAGGTACAACCTGAGTGGTGAATCAACAAATATCAGGGAGGTACGAGACCTCTTCAATGACAATGTCGAGACACCGCCTAATCCTTGAGTTTTGAGCAAGCTCGGGCATAGAGCCAAAAGTGTGTGCAAGTTGTGATAGTGATGTGTGTGATGGGAGCACACAAACCTTCACAAAAACCTACTAAAATAAAACTACCCCAAACCTGCAAAAAGAACAAACAGCACAAGTACAAAAGTTCTCTACCCTAAGGTTGCAAGAATATACAAAGGCATATATTAAAGCATATAACAATTTACAAAACAAATAAAACAATGAGGGGTAAAACTAATATTTTCAAAGTTATTAAAAGAAGTTGCACAACCAACTATGATAGGCCTGACCCTCTAAAGTCCCCAGTGGAGTCGCCAGCTGTCGCGACCGTCCCGTCCGGGAGCCGCGAAAAAGAAGGTAAAAACAGAGGAGTCGCCACTAAAATTTTTATTGGGAAATTAAATCTTAGAAAACCCAATTATTTAAAGATAAACTGGTCTTAAAAAAAAAAGATAGAGATTTGGATTCGGGAGTCGGTTACGAGTAGGGAAGGTGTTAGCACCCCACATCGCCCGTTTAAAAACGGTACCTCAAGTTAATTGTGCAAAAACATTTTAATAACCTTTTAAATATTTATTTTACCCCAAAATTATTTACAAGAAAGAATTATTTTTTAACTTGTAATGTTTTAAATTTTTATTAATTTTTTTCATTTTTTAAATTTATTATTTATAAAAACTAAATGAGGTTGAACATGGCACATGAGTCCACAGGGCAACCTCAAATCTAAGGGACTGAACATGGCACCGTGTCCATAGAGCATCCCTAAAAACAGACAAGTCTAATTACTTTGATTAATTATTTTAACATAAAAAGAGACAAAAAAGGGGGAAAATTAGTTTTGGCCCGACAAGATGATTTATCTTGCTCCTACGTATTCCCGGGTGCGATGGGAAACTCAAAGCCACGTAGTTCTTTAGAAAATATTTGATTTTAATTTTGATAAAGTTTTGATTTTTTTGTTTTTATTATTTTATTTTATTTTTTCTTAAAAAGAGTTGTTATATATTTTTCGTTTTTTACTTATTTATTATTTTTTATGTCGAAAACTCCTAAACGAGGTAGAACATGACAAATATGTCCACAGAGCTATCTCGCATCTAAGGAATTGAGTGTGAAACCTATCACAAAACCATCCCAAAATAATTCGATAATTATTCTATTCTAGTTATTTGTTTATATATAAAAAAAAATAAGTAAATGGATAAGAAAAGGGTACTACAAGACCACAAGCAGAAAAACCTATTTAGTTAGATGAAACCCATTTAATTGGGCCAATAACCAAACCATGGTCCCCTGTAACTAACTAAATCTGTAAACAATAAAAAGGAGTGAAATAATAAAAACAAAAGAATATAAAAGATAAAAAATGGGCTATTAAAAAGGACATTTAAAAAACACATCTCAAAGACAAGACGCTGCAAACTGGAAGAGAAATCAGAAGGAAACCTTCGTTCCTAACTCAGCATGCACAGACAGATGAAGGAGCACAGGCGGCGGCAGCGGCGAGCGTGGGAGGAGCGCGGGCAAGGCAGCAATGGCGGGATGACGCGGGTTGGGAGCTTCCGCGGTGGTTCCGGACAAAACATCTTCTTGTTTGCGGATCTGAACGGTGGTTCAAGGTGGTGAGGGATTGAGCGGCGAGGTTGTGGTGGCGAGTGAGGCGGAGCTCTATGACCGCGGTTCTGCGTGGCATGTGGTGTTGGTTCCATGGTTCCCAGGCTGCGGAGATGGCGGATGCGCCATGGATAGGGGTAGAGAGGCGCGGTTTGCGGCGGTCTGAGGGATGCGGATCTGCGTGTGGTAAGTGGAAGAGAGACAGAGGCGATCTGTGGTGGTGGCCTGCGGTGGTCTTGCGATCTGAGGAGGAAGAAGGAGGATGTGGTGGCTGTGGGAATGAAGTGGGGGTGGAGCTCTTTTCTGTTTTTTGTTGTTGGGTTGAAGAAGAGAAATGGTAGGAGGATGATGAAGGTGGAAGGATGAGGGTGATGGGTGATGTTGGCTGGGTATGGGTAAGTATGGGTTTATGGTGTTTGTTGGGTTTTGGGTGAAGGAGGAAGAAGAGTTGGAGTTAGAAGGAAGATGGAGATGTGTGGGTTAGAGATGAGGAATGATGTGGGATGAGAGGGATGAAGAAGAAGTTAAGAGGAAGAAAATATGTGAAGTGTGGGGGCTTTTTCTGTTTTTTTTTTTTTTTGTGTTGTTATTGTTGGGTTGTTGAAGAAGATGAAGGATATGAGAGGAGAAGATGATGTTGATGGGTTTATGGTGAAGAGAAAAAAAAATGGGAGAAGAATGACCAAATAATGGTCTGTGAAATGTTCGTCCACCCCCTTCTTTGTTGCTGCTGTCCTCTTTTTAAACAAATTCTTCTCCATAAAAACAAAAGACAAGTCCCAAGCCAGCTTCAAAGTTGCATACCAATGTCCTTGTCTATTTTCCATTTTGGTTTTTGCTTCAAATGTGTTGCCTTTCAACTCTATGCATCTTTCTTCCTTTATGTTAGGTCCCTTTTCTTATTCTGAAATGCTTCAAGAGTTTTGGCTTTTTCTTCATGGATGTATGCCTGCAACGTTCTGCATTCTTTGTTTCGTTCTTTTGTCACTTTTGATTTTTTTTTTAAAGTCAAACTTCTGATTCCTTTATTTATTTATTATTATTTTTTGTGTTGGATGACTTGGATCATGGGCTTAAAAACACTTGCAACCAATAAGAAATGGGACTAAGAACATGCACAAAGATCATTTTTAATATTTTTGCAGATTTTTATAATTTTTCCCATTAAAAGGAGAAAATATCCGGACAAAATTAGGTGTTTACATTAGCATTCCTTTCTCTCTCTTCACTTTGATTTCTGAGAGCAAGTTGCCTTTTAATCTATTGTTGATGCAGGTTGGGACTTTTGAAATGCATTGTGGATCTCTGTCTCAGTGTGGGATGAAACGCATGATGTCCTTTGCAAACTTCTGCAATGCAGGAACACAGAATGAGCAAATGGCTGAGGCCTCAGCACAAGCATGCACCACTATTCCTGCCAATCCCTGGAGTTCTCTGCAAAGGGTTTTCAGTGCATAATAATTCCTAGAATACGCATCATTAAAGACCAATGTATAATTGTTTTAGCATCCATGATTGTGTTAATGTATGTATTGGTCGTGATTGAATTGAATGTACCCGCCTTGTATTTTACGAATGGGACGCTGGGGGAACCTCTTTAACATTGTAATTGTGTGCAAACAGATGTTGTATACCAACGCTTTATCTATAGTAACACCGTTGTGTAGTTTTAATAGAATTTATTTGGTAAAATTATTTTTATTAATAATTGATGTATTTCGCTATTTCCTGAAAAAAATTACTATTTTTTTAATAAAAATGTTTTAACTTTTTTAAGTAACTATTAATTTTCCTCAATTTTTGTTAATGTACATCAATTAACTATTAATAGCCAACTTAGTTTTTGAAAGGTGTAGCTTCAACTATATTAGTCTGTCTCAAAAGTTACTATTAAGATTTTGGAAAGTTTATTTCATCTTGCCAATCAGTCGCTTAGCATCTGCCTGAGGATAATTCGAAAAAAAAAATTATATTTTTTAAAATATGAATATTTAATTAAATTTTATACCATAAATATTGATTTAAAATTAGCTAGACTATAACAAATAAAATATTTTATTTTCTTATAAGTCAATAAAAAATTAGCGTCACATTTGAAAAATAAAATATGTAATAAATTATTCCAATAGACAGTATAAAGTTTTTTATGTTGTTAATTTATGACAATTTATCTATTGTGTGAATTTTAAAATATTTATAATAAGAGTTAAATATTTTTAAATGATAAAATAATTCATAAATTATTAATATTATATTTTTTACATATTTCATAATAATTAAATCCATTAGTAATAAGTATTTAGCAATAATAATTCACAATATTTAGCAATAATTAAATCCACCTTATATCAATTACAACTAATTAAAAATTAATATAAGTTATTTTATTTATTTACAATCAGGGCTCGTTTGATGGTCAGGATAAGAGAGACAGTATATGATAAGCTATCATATCCTGTCTGAAACTGTTGTTTGGTGAGCCAACGGGATAGGATAAGTCAATCTTGTCAATTATCATACGTTGTCCATCTAGTTAAAATTTTATCCTAAAGGGAGGACTGAGTTAGAACTTAACAGTATAAAAATAATTTATATAAAATAATTAAAATATAATAAAATAATAATTTAAAGTATAATAAAATATAACATGGTTACCAAAAATGTATAAAAAAATATAAATATTTAAAATAATAAAAATATTAATAATAAAAATAATAATAATTAATTTTAAAAATTATTTTTATGTTGTCACAAGGTTAATTTTATTATTTTATATTATTTTAAAAAACTGAATAACATAACAATTTAATCTAATAATTTAACTATATACAAAGTAAAAACTAAAAATGAATATTTAAAATTATAAAAAAAACTAATTTAAGTTAAATAATATTTAAAAAATAAAAAATTATATGTAATTTTATTATAAGAATAAGTTTGTCTTTTTATATAATTTTTAAAAATGAAAATTATAAAAAAAAACTAAAATATGAAAAAATTTAGAATAAAAACGAAAATTTTAAAACTTATTCTAAAATTATAATGTTGTCTAGTTGGTTGTCTGATGGATACCAAACATCAGATATGATAACAACTTATCCTGCTCACATCCTATCATATTTTTATCCTGTTTTCTTATCATATCATTCCCTATCATATCCTGACCATCAAACGAGTCCTCAACGTTTGATTTAGAGAGTTTTATCTTAAATCAATTAATTGGGATGCGACGACTGTAGAGATTCCGTTAATGAGGTTAACGGCGCTAGGGCAGGCATGGACGAAGTAATGGGTCTCCATAAGGTGACCGTGAATGGTTTAAGTTAGGATAGAGGAAAGCCGTGTGATTGTTGATCTACTGTCATCCTTCCATTCTGGAACTGGACGGTTGGTAGTTGGTACAAATGAGTGAAGCACAACACGACGACGTATATAAATATACCTTTTTTTTATTTATATTTATTTATAAACACGCTCTTCCATGGAGCGCACACCCATTTCGTGTTTTTTATCACAAAAAACAACAACCAGCTCCTTCCACCCTTCTCTTTTCTTCCATTTTCTACCCTTCCATTTCATTGCTCAAATTGGAATTTACAAAACAGCCCACCCCCCAATTTTCTCTCACACTCACACCTGACCTGAACGCAGCACCTGCTTCTGCCCCAAAGGGAACAAAACAAGCTTCTGAGTTCTGACAACTCATGGCGTGCCTAACACCCCCTCGCATTTATTACATTTACTACTTTGCCACTATATCCCTTCTACTTTTCTACCTCCCCCCATTACTCTACCTTCATCACCTCCAAGTTCGGATTTTTCAACTACCCATTTCAACGGGTTTTTCTTTGTCACTTTCCAAGAACTTGGTTGTTTCTATCTGCTCAGGTTTGTTTTGTTTATTTATTTATTTATTTTATCCAACTTTGACGTGTTTGCCATTGTTTGTTTCCTTCTCCAATAATTTTTTATACTAAAATTTGAACTCAAGTTCCTTCCCGTCCTTTTTTCATTCTAATACTGACGAAATGGAAACAGTAGAAAACACTGTTGAGGTAAGAACTAACCTTAATGGCATTGTTTTTTTTTTTTCCCTTCTTCTTGTGTTCTTCTCCGATTAAAGGTACTTCATTTCTTTTTTCCTATTCTCTTGTTTGTTCAATTTGTGATACTCATTTCCTGCTTGAATGGTCTTGCAAAGCTGTCAGTGAGAAACAAGCCTTTATCCCCAGACCCCCATAAATTATTGTTGTTATTTTTTATTTTTTTTCAGAATGACTGTATTTGAAGGTGAAATGCATATGTTGGCAGTCAGCTAAAGTGCAAAACTTTCATTAGACTTCCCTTTTGTTTTTTACTCCATTTCATTTTTATGCTTTTTGGAATGGAATATAGGAAGAGTAAATGATTATGGTTTTATGCTTATTTTCTGGAATAGTGCTTTACTGAGTTGTGTCAATCCCTACCTCATCCCCTCTTTTCGTTGAGCCAAGTTTTTTTTTTTAATAATGTTTTTCATCTTTTTTTGTCTTCCAGATTGGGGTTTCACTGTTTTTAGTGGGTTCTGATTATAAAGTGTAAGACACTGATGGATGGGAGGAGGCATTCAGTTGATATTCCTATTTCTAAAACTCTTGTAGCTCTGAGGAGAGTCAGGTCATTGAGGGATCCATCAGCTAATTGTATCAGCAAACTTTCTCCTTTGATTGATGATGTACACTGGGAAAATGGTTCCACTAATGGGAATTCTCTGCAGTTCCTGGATGCTTCTAATGCACATGATTCAGATGGTAATGGTATTTTGAGAACAAAGAGTTCAGATTTTAATGGGCGAAGAGAGCATGATACTGCTGATTTTGAATTGAATTGTCCCTTGTTGAACTCTAAGCTGAACTATTGTGGGATCTCAAGTAAGGAAAGGCAGCCAGAAGATGAACTAGTTTGCTCTAATTCTGGTCAGCAAGGCATTTTGGGAAATAAATCACCAAGTGAAAGCTGTTGTAGCAACCATGGGGGTAGAGGATTGGATTTGGCTTGCATCATGCCTCCTATTACTCATTTGAAGAATGGGGAATCATGTTGTTTATCAACTGCATTATCATCACAATTAGGGATAATAGATTACTCAAAGTCAACCAGAAAATCACCATGGAAGAATCAAGTGAAACCATCTGAGGTAAATGGTGATATTGCAAGCCATGTAGGTAGTCCACGTCTTTCTTTTGGTGATGCTCTCTCAACGCATAGCGCCTCAGCACATATAACTCAAGGTGTTGATGTTTTAGATAATCACCATGGATGTGGAATAAGCTGCTGGTCCAAATCACCAAGGTTTATTAGAGAATCAAATCATTATTCTGAAACAGAAGACCTTCCCTTGATATTGCAGCACGTTAATGAGTCAGATCTTCATGAACATAGAAGCATGAGACACATTGGTGGCGGATTTAGTCCAAATTTGGAAACTCCTAGAAGTTTATGTATGAAATTCAGGCCAAAATCTTTCAGTGATTTGGTTGGACAAAATGTGGTAGGAAGGTCTCTTTTGGGTGCCATCTCTAGAGGGAGGATAACATCATTTTATCTCTTCCATGGTCCCCGTGGTACAGGCAAGACATCTGCATCCAGGATATTTGCTGCTGCATTGAATTGCCTCTCCCTTGAGGAGCAAAGGCCATGTGGTCTGTGTAGAGAATGTGTTTTATTCTTTACTGGAAGAAGTAAAGATGTTAAGGAAGTAGATTCTTTGAGAATCAATCGGGCAGACAAGGTTAAATCCCTCATTAGGAATGCATGCATCCCTCCAGTTTCCTCACATTTTAAGGTTTTCATTTTTGATGAGTGCCAGTTTTTGCATGGGGAAACATGGGTGATTCTTTTGAATAGCCTAGAGAATGTTTCTCAACATGTGGTTTTTGTGATGATCACTCCTGATTTGGATAACATTCCTCGAAGTGCAGTTTCGCGGGCTCAGAGGTATCACTTTCCGAAGATTAAAGATGCTGACATTGCAAGCAAATTGGAAAAAATTTGTGTGGAAGAAGGTCTTGAATTTGAACAAGAAGCTCTGGACTTTATTGCTGCTAAATCATTTGGTTCTCTTAGGGATGCAGAAATGATGCTTGATCAGCTGAGTTTGCTTGGTAAACAAATCACAACTTCCTTAGCTTATGAGCTTGTAAGTGTTGTGCTTTGTTCTGTATAATTGTCCTCGAAACTATTTTCCTTTTTTTCTTCTGGGCATTCAAGCTTGTCCTTTGTTGTTCTGCAGACTGGGGTTGTTTCTAATGATGAATTGCTTGATTTATTGGACCTGGCTTTGTCATCTGACACTTCAAATACAGTTATCAGTGCCCGGGAACTTATGAGATCAAGGATAGATCCTTTACAACTTATATCACAGCTGGCAAATCTTATTATGGACATTCTTGCAGGGAAATGTGAAGTTGGTGGTTCTGAAATCAGAAGAAGATTTTCTAGTAGACATACATGTAAGTGCTTGAAAGTATAATATATCATATCCTTTTTAGCTTGTTCTTGTATTTCACCTTGTAAACTCCATTTTATTTCTGCTTGTATTTTATTTCTGTTGTCTGACTGATTATTTTTCTCAATCATAGCCGAAGCAGACCTGCAGAAACTAAGTCACGTGTTAAGAATACTTTCTGAAACAGAGAAGCAGTTGAGAATTTCCAAGAATCAAACAACATGGTTCACTGCAGCTCTTTTACAGTTAAGCTCTGTAGAATATTCATCTGTGGATGCAAATGACACTAAGTTATGTTTGAGAGCTGCATCCAATCGAGGTGGGCTTGATACTTTTCTCTATCTTGTTACTTTTTTCGTTCCCCATATTCCTTAGCGGGTGTGTGGGATGCAGTTGGCAGAATTGGAGTGATTTGACCAGGTTGGAGTTTCTGTTCTAAGCTTGTCTTTAAATGGATACAGATGGTGATTTCTGCAGTACATCATCTACAGGGGAGAGCTTGAAGCATGTTGCTACAGGTCAGTGTGATGACAAGTCATATAGATTAGGAGTGCAGGAAGATCACAGAGGAACATTGGATTGCATATGGTATAAAGCTACACAGATATGTCAATCTAGAGGGCTCAAGAATTTTCTCAGGAAGCATGGGAAGTTGTCTTCACTTGGTGTCAATCAAGGTACATTTTGTACTTTATTTACACTGCTTTTGGTCTGCCTACTGATTTCCCATTAATCTTTAAAATTTCTGGCATCATTTTTATCTCTTCCTACTGTTATGGTCAGTGTTTTTTGTGCTTTCTTTTTACTTGGAAGTTTTTTTTTTTGAGAAATTTTCTTATTAGTTATTGATCAAATTGATTTCTTTTGAAGGAGCTTCCACTACCTACTCTATTGCCTGCAGTATTGAAATTTCAAATGTCAGTTTACCTCAAAAAAGATGGTTTTACTGCAGTAATAGTTATGATAGAACAAGTATTTGATATCAAAATAAGCTGCTTTTCAATGATCTTATCAACTATTTTTATACTCTTTGACCTAATATGTTATGTCAATCGCATATTGCACTCTTTTGTTATCATAAATTCTACCCTTATGATGTTCTTTGAAAAGAAAATTATTCTTTTATATTTATGAGATGTATCTTGCCTGGAGGAGTGCTAAGTACCAAAGTAATGAATGGAGAATATTCCAATGTTCAGGCCTTGCAGTTACTGAGTTGGAGTTCCACCATCGTGACTATGTTGCTAGGGCTGAGAAGTCATGGAAACTGATTGCAAGTTCACTGCAGTTCATATTGGGTTGTAACATTGAGCTCAGGATCAATTATGTACCTTGTACTTCGGATTCGAAGTTTGCCAAATTTAAGAGGTTATCTTTCAATTTCTTTAATTGTTCCCGCAGAATTCTACAGAAATCTTTATCATCTAATGAACAAGGAAGTGAATTAGATTATGCTGATCACGCCTCGGAAAAGCCCATGATGAAGGATCAAACTCTAAGTTGTTCCTCTGATTATGGATCTCGGGTGCCACCACCTGAGTCCGATGATGTAACAGAGTTTGTAACAACTTTAAGAAGTTGTGAAGGGAATTTGCTAAGCTCAGGGAAAAGATTTTCGAATATGTCAGGTCAAGAGACTCCAAGGATTTCATGTTCTAGAGTTGATTCTCTCAAGGATGAGGGGTGCAACTATGCACATCAAGCTTCATCAACCCTTGATTTGAGTAATCAGTCTAACTGTTTTCCTCAAACCTGGCTTCATAAGTAGTTCTGTTCTTTGTATGCATCACAGCAGAAGGATCTTGTTTTATCGATCCCCAGGTACAGATCTGAGACTTGTAGCTATGATAATGAACCGTGTTTTTTTTCCTGCAGCTCTAACAACTGCAACAATGCCACTGAGGAATGATCATATACTTTTGGCTTTCTATCAGTGCTACTATTGGCTTTCTTAAACTTTTTTTTGACACAGTGCATGATCATATAGACACTCACTGTAATGTTATAATCATTTGCTGACAAATTTATCGAACTATTAAATTTGGACGTCTCCTCCTTTAATGTATGTTGAGGTTTAATCTGAACCCTTAGAATTTATTTAAACTATTAGCTTTTTTAAATACTTTTTAAGTTATTAATTAACCTAGTTCTCTATTTAGTTCCGTGTTTAAACGGAAAGTGAGGAAGGAAAGCATATAAAGAAGTGTAAGTAGAGTTGTTTTCATTCCGATCAACTGTTTTGATATGATTTGTGTTTTCTACCATAGATTCTTTTCTACTGTCTGCTAACAAAAATAATATTGATAAATTATTTATTGAATTACACATATTGTAATAGATGCTGGATAAATTGTTTGGCTGAGCTTTTCTAAAATTTTCATTAACGAGTCTACTGTTTGTTGCAGCCAAACCATAGGTTCAGATTTACTTTGACGGAGGACCCTCAAATATCCCTTGAGCTTATGTTATAAAAAATTTTGCAATTAGATGGAATTTGCTTTTAAAGTTATAAAAAAATTTGCAATTAGATGGAATTTGCTTTTAAAGTTATTAACTTAAGTTCTATATGTGATAAAACCATAGGATCTTGGTTGTGATGGCTTAGCATACAAACTCTACATGCAACTTCATGAAGCCTTATGCAAGCTCCCTTTATTCATTCAACTATTCTATATTCTGATAATATGTGTTCTCGTCTGTCAGATATGGATATGGGGCTTTTGCGGGTGGGTTCTTCCCTACACCACTGGCAAGTGACTCAACACATATGGAACATATTGCATTGTAGCGAGATTTATGGTGGTTGCTTTGGGCTGCCAAGAGTTATATACCTTGCACAATTTTGCAAGTACATAGATATTGCAAAAAACAAAGATTATAGTTTTTCATTAACGCTCATTCAAACCAACGCAACATAGATAGCTGAGTTTCTGATTCAGCTTGACTGTTGAGTGTTATATAAAATCAGAAGCTATAAAATATATATATATATATATATATATATATATATATATATATATATTTATTATTATTATTATTATTATTATTATTAAGAAGGATACTTGTTCAGGTGTCTGACGGTATCCAAAAGATTAGTTTCTAAACCATTGGGTGAGAGGATATTTTGAGAGACCAAAAGGTAGCTATTTTGCGATGGATTATAAGTCCAAAAAGTGATTTAAAGTTGTTTGGGTGTATATGTTTTTTTTTTTAAATAACAATAAAGGACATAAAAATACTTTTCAATAAATAAATAAAAAGTGCATTTTAAACATGTTAAATTTAATAATATAATTTATAATATTTACTTCAAAATAATTTAATTAATAAGAATTATCTAACCTAGTCGTCTCTCTCTCAACCTTCTCTTTATTCCTCTTTTCCTTCTTCCTCATCCACCAGAAGGGGTGGTTTTGGGTCATTTTTTGGCCTGGCCCCTCTACATCGTTTTTTCTCTCATTTTATCTAAATAAGTGATTTTTTCACATAGATCTGGTTTTTCTTTCGTGTTTTCGTCGTCTGCGTGTGGCGGTGTTTTGTTCATCTTGTTGCGGTGTTGTTTGGTTTCCCGTTTTGTTGCGGTGTTCGTTTGGTTTAGATTGGTAGATCAACTTCGATAAAATACAGATTCAATCAAGACTTGGGTGTCAGCGTTACAGATCCAGAGACATGGGTATTCCGGTGATTTTGATTTTGTCACATTTGTAGGCATTTTGTCGTGTTATGTTATTAACCTGGGTGCTGTGAGTTTGTTCGCAGATTCATCCTTTTCGGTTTTTAGCGATATTGAATTTGTGTTGCTTTTGATATATTTTACCAATTTGAATGAAAGAATATGTAAAAAAAAATTAATTAATAAAAAGTATGAGGACATTAGTGGTTATTTGATAAAATTTAAAGGGAACATTTGTAGAAAATTGTAAAGTGGTGTTTTCTCTTTAGGGAAAAAATGATTTTTCTCAAAAATTAGAAAATTCAACTTGAAATTGTTTTTTAAGAAGCTTAATGAAACGCGTAATAACTAATAAGTGATTTTTATATTAAAAAAATTTATGACTGAGGATTAAGATGATTATAAAATTCATTGAACCTGCAACATTTCCTTTTCTTTTCTTTGTTTGCATAATTTTTTGAATAAAACTCGAGTCAAATTTGTCTAAATTGCAAGTTCATGAATGAAGCGTTCTTTGTTTCTTCAATCAGAAAGGACCGGATCGATGAGAAACTAAAATCAAATGATGAACATATAGCGTGGATGTTTCTTTGCTGTTATTATGTCCTCTTGGAGTCTTGATGCTTGCTTTTGGATCCTTAGGGCTCGTTTGGTGATCAGGATGAGATAAGGACGAATAGGATAAGAGAATAGGATAAGAGTATGATAGAATATGAGCAGGATAAGCTGTTATCCTATCCGACGTTTGGTGTCCATCAGATAACCAACTAGACAGCATTATAATTTAAGTATGAATTTTAAAATTTTTCGTTTTTATTCTAAATGTTTTAATCTTTTATTAGATTTACTTTTTTTTATAATTTTCATTATTTAAATTTATAATAAAAAACAAAATTATCCTTATGATAAAATTACATATAATGTTTTAAATTTTTTAAATATTGTCTAACTAAAATTAATTTTTTATATTTTTAAATATTCATTTTTTGTTTTTACTTTACATATAGTTAAATTATTAGAATAATTTTTTATATTTTACAGTTTTTAAAAATAATATAAAATAACAAACTTAGCATTGTGATAAAATAAAAATAAATTTTAAAATTGATTATTACTATTTTTATTATTTTAAATATTTTATATTTTATTATATCTTTTTTTGGTAATCATGTTAAATTTTATTATACTTTAAATTACTATTTTATTATACTTTAATTATTTTATATATTATATATTTTTATATTTTATTATACTTTAAATCATCCTATCCTACTTGTTACCGAAAAAAAATCACCTTATCCTATCGTGTTGAGTTCTAACCCAGCCCTCCCTTAGGATAGAATTTTAACTAGATTGACAGGATATGATAAGTGACGGGATTGACTTATCCTATCATGTTGGTTCATCAAACAACAATTTCAGACAGGATATGATGGCTTATCCTATCTTATCTCTCTTATCCTGACCACCAAACGAACCCTTAACGGTGACGTGATTCGTGAAGATAAAAAGGTCAGCAAAATGTCAAAGAATTAAATGGGCTCTTAAACCGCAAATATGCTAGAGACAAGACCTTTCATCATAATTTATATGTGAGGGCTATAAATAAATATAAAATTTCATTGTAACCTATTTTTCAAATTTACGGTAATTTTGTTATAAAAAAAATAATTACGGTAATTTTATTATCAATGATTAATTTGATTTTTTTTAATCAATTCAACGATTTTCACAAAGTGGACCATCCATAAATTTTGGATCCTCTTCGGTCCACATTTTCTCCATCTTCTCTCCGGTCAGATTTATTGGCTAATATTTGTTGGAGAGAGCTGTATTAATGCATTGTCATTCATTAAAAGGAAAAAGACACACTCATAATATCACATACGATATCATGTAAAAATTAATTGGTACACCAATCCGACTCTCCACATGTATATGTTCACCCCATTTTCGGGGTGCACCATAAATATTGCCTATTACAGCTTTTATTCACTAGTCACCTACTCGAAACAACTAGAGAAACCGAAATTTAGAGGAGACTTAAGACATTATGATCTTTCCAAGAATCTTACACCCTGATTGGTGCAGGAGGGAAAGTGAGAGGAAAGAAAGTAAGAGGAAAAAAGGAGAAGGAAAGAAAAATAATGAAAAATAAGAGGATTATTTAGTTGTTTGGTTGAAGAGAAAATAAAAGGAAAGAAAAAAAAAAAAATTCTTTCCTCTTGTTTGATTGAATAGAAAGTGAGAGGAAAGAAAAACCAAATTTACAAAATGACATAAATACCCTTTTCACACATTTTTTAAATACAAAGACAAAATGAAAAAAAGAAAAAAAAGACAACAAAATGTCCGACTCTTCAGAACAGAACATCGCATGACACCTTCCAGAAGCAAACTATTCTCTTCATTCCACTCACTAGCACATGGTGTATCATATGCTCTACCACCGCTTTGACCTTTGGGAAGGAGAGGGGCGTTCAAAAATAAAAAATAAAAACCATCCAATCACCTACAAGACATGGCAGCACCTCTCTAACCACATGTGGCTCTATTCCAACCTTAACTTTTCCCAGCAATATTCATGAGTTGTTCTTCAGTAACTACAAGGCTAACATGGGTTGAAGAAGAAGAGAAGGGAGGCGGAGAAGAGTCAGATCTGACTCTAGTTGACGATAGAAGCACAAAGACTGGTTTCAGATTCGTTGAAATTGAGCAGAGAAATGTTGCTACGGAGAGAGTAGAAGCTGAGTCCCTCCAGGGGTACTTTCGTCTTTCCGCTTGAAAATGCGGCTCTCCCTCCAGTTTTCTCTCCGATCTGGGAGGAAATTTTTTTGGCATGGGACCCACTTAAAATTTTCGTTCTCTCATTCATCTCTAAACCAAACGATGGAATCCATGGTTTTCCTTCTATTTTCCTTCCTCTCATTTTCTTTCCCTCTCTTTTCTGTCAAACCAAACGGTTCGTTAATGTTCTAATCAGCATGTTGAAATTACACATACTTTAATGAGGGATATTTTTGGTAACTTAATTAAATAAATGCCTTGGGGCGTATTAGTGTGGGTTTTACAATTCACACTCCATAGTTATATTTTTCTTGGAAAGATTGGCAAATAAAAATAAAACTTGGATAGAATGAGTTATACAATTCTAAGTGTAGAATTGATTTTATCTTTTATCAAACGTGATTAAAAAAATGAGATGTTTTATTATTGTTAGAAAAACTTTTAAAAATAATTTTGATAAAAACTAAAGAAAGTAACTTCGGTTGTAAAATTTTATATCAAACTTGATAAAAACATTGGAACATATATCAGTTCATTTTAAATTCAATTATAATCAAATCAAATTCATTCAAAATTACATTTAATAAATCCTTATTATCCAAACATAATCGCTAGCTGTAGCAAACAGCTTAGGGGCTAATAATGGCATATCAGTTGGCAAACGAACAGAGGGCATATCATCATAGATTGGTTTTAGGCTTTACCCTTTAGCAATTAGCGCCAATGCCACGTGTAGGCACATGAAGCGATAATAGCAGAATAAGGCCCAAACCCAAAAACCTCGTCCAGTGGTGACGTGTACACGTAACCGTAGCCTCCATATATAAACCTTCTCTTTCGGGACCTTCGTTCTCATCCATTTCTCTTCTTCCTTCTCACACTTTCCACCGATTCAGACACGCACAACACTCTCATTCTCTCTGATTACCTCATCGTCGTTTTAGGGTTTCTCCTTGATAACCGTTCCTCTCTGGATCTTCCACTCTTTGCCTCTTTTCTTTTCGCGTTGTTCGTGTTCATTTCTCGTATTCGGAGGATCCGATTCGGAAATCCGGTTGCTTCTCCTGTCTTGGCTCGAGATCCGGGCCAAGCACAGAAGAATTTGATTCGGTTTTGCATTTCGTGCTCACTGGTTAGTATTACCAACTTTTTTTTCTCTGTTTTCCGTTTCTGTTTCTATTTTTATTTATTTCCCCTTTGTCTGTGATTTTGCTTTTGTTTTGTTGCAAAGATGATGTTGTATTCGCATGTTGTTTTTAATTTCTTTTTTATTTTTTTGTTCTTGAAAATAAAACAAAACAAGTAGTGGTTTGTCTCTTAGATGCTTTGTTTCTGTGCTGAAGTACAGCGAAACAGTGCATGCTCGCGGTATTAAGTGACAACTGTTATTTATTTTATAATAGCGTTCTCTATGAATCTGTTATTTGTTAGTTTTTTTGGGAACAGTGCAAAGCTAATGAATAATATGCCTTGTGCATTTGCTTCATTTGTATTGAAAGGGCTTTTAATTGGGTCTACAATTGCACTAATTTTGACTGAAGCACGCATATAATAGCAATAACATTCTCTTTTGATTATTTTACACTGTTATTGTCTTATTGATGAATTAATGGGATTCATTTGTGAACATTTTTGTAGGGTTAGCTGTTTTTTTCTTCGGTATAATGGCATCGAGTGAGGGATTTTTGACAGATGGGCAGAGGGAAATGCTAAAAATTGCTAGTCAAAATGCGGAGAATTTGTCTTCATCTCCAAAATCTCCATCGTCCTTGCTTTCTGAACATCATCATATAAAAGCTCCCATTGGTGGTAAGGCACAAACTGCTGGGATTGCTGTGAGGCATGTGCGCCGATCACACTCGGGAAAGTATGGACGGGCGAAGAAGGGTGAGTTCATGTTCTTTAGAGTAGACCACTTGTACTATTGTGTTGTGTTTGTGTCTTTATCCTTTGACGAGTTAATTATGCAATTTCTATGATTAGGCAGTTGAATTTATTGAGAAGGTGTTAGAAGAAGAATGATAATCAAGAGGGTATTTAGTATATACTTAGACAAATAAGTGAACAAATTAGGATCTTCAGTTTTTTTGTGGGATTCAGCTGATTGGTGAGATGATTAATTTTTGACTGCACACGCAACTCGTGGTTTCTTTTTGATGTGGTGAATATTAAATCTTTGCACTTTGCCTACTATTTCTCTGTGAAAATTGTAAAACCATGGCTATTGGTTGGAGACTTCACTTGGAGTCTTGATGTTATTATGATCTAGCTGGCTAGCTGCAGTGGATTTCACTAGCCTCTCCAATCTCTTAGATTGATAGATTGAAGACTTGAAGTGTTATCCAGATACCACATTTGTGTTTAATAATTGATACATACATGGTGAATACCTGCTGGTATAGAGTATTAGGGGATTGCCTTAGGTCCTTGTGTATGAAAATTGGCTTCCATTCATTCTCAAAGCCGGAGGCCCATTCATTTAAAGATGTTTATCTGCGCACAAAGTAACCTAATAGATGTTTGGTTGGTTCAGACTGATGGTTTAGTTTTTTTTTGGGTTGAAAATCATGATGTTACTCAGTATGTTGAGCATTATTGCTTGCAGCTTTCATTTGCAGTATCAACATCGTCTGCAAGATTTTTTTTTTATTTTTAATTTTCATTTTTTTCTTCATCTTGTAATTTGATGTTGTTTATCTTGTGGATGCAGATGGTGCTGGTGGTAAGGGCACTTGGGGAAAATTGCTTGATACCGAAGTTGATACTCGCATAGACCGGAACGATCCAAATTATGACAGTGGCGAGGTAAAATCTCTTTTGTGGTTTTGTTGGTAGTTTTTTATGACAACTTGCTGTCAACTTTCTTGTTGCCTGCCTACTCTCTCTTTCTTTGTGCCTACCTATTGCAAATGGACTACATAAATAAGCATGTAACTTATATGTGTTTGCATACTCTTTCTATTTCTAGGAACCCTATCAGCTGGTCGGATCTACTGTCACTGACCCCTTGGATGAATTCAAGAAAGCAGTGGCATCCATCATAGAGGAATATTTCAGTACTGGGTCTGTGGAACTGGCTGCATCTGACCTCAGAGAACTTGGCTCGAGTGAATACTATCCATACTTCATCAAGCGCCTTGTGTCCATGGCAATGGACAGGCATGATAAAGAGAAGGAAATGGCTTCTGTTCTGCTCTCAGCTTTGTATGCTGATGTCATCAGTCCTGCACAGATTAGGGATGGATTTTTTATGCTTATTGAATCTGCTGATGATCTTGCAGTGGACATACTGGATGCGGTTGACATCCTTGCTTTATTCCTGGCGCGTGCTGTTGTTGATGACATCCTTCCTCCAGCCTTTCTGGCCAGGGCAAGCAAGGCTCTTCCAGAATCTTCTAAGGGTGTTCAGGTAATCCAGACTGCTGAGAAGAGTTATCTCTCAGCTCCACATCATGCTGAACTTGTGGAGAGGCGATGGGGTGGTAGCACTCAAATCACTGTTGAGGAAGTGAAGAAGAAGATTGCTGATTTACTAAGAGAATATGTGGATAGTGGTGACACATTTGAAGCCTGTAGATGTATACGTGAGTTGGGGGTTTCATTCTTCCATCATGAGGTTGTGAAGAGGGCTCTGGTAGTTTCCATGGAGATTCGTTCGTCAGAACCTCTAATGTTGAAGCTATTAAAAGAATCAGCAGAAGAAGGACTCATTAGTTCAAGCCAGATGGTGAAAGGGTTTTCTCGTTTGGCAGATGGTCTGGATGATCTTGCTCTTGATATTCCATCAGCTAAAGCCTTGTTTCAGTCATTGGTACCCAAGGCAATATCTGAAGGATGGCTTGATGCTTCATTTATGAAACCTACTGGTGAAGATGGGGCCATTCAAGTTGAAGATGAGAAGGTGAGGAAGTACAAAAAGGAAGCTGTAACTATAATTCATGAGTATTTTCTGTCTGATGACATTCCTGAACTCATTCGGAGTCTTGAAGATCTTGGAGCACCTGAGTATAACCCAATATTTTTGAAGAAGCTAATAACTCTTGCTATGGACAGAAAGAACAGAGAAAAGGAAATGGCATCTGTACTGCTGTCTGCTCTTCATATAGAGATCTTTTCAACAGAGGACATAGTTAATGGTTTTGTCATGCTTCTGGAAAGTGCAGAAGATACAGCACTGGATATATTGGATGCTTCAAATGAGCTTGCTCTGTTTTTAGCTCGGGCTGTGATTGATGATGTGTTGGCCCCTCTGAACCTGGAAGAAATTGGCAGCAGATTACCGCCAAAATGCAGTGGTAGTGAAACTGTGCGTATGGCTCGGTCGCTCATTGCTGCTCGTCATGCTGGTGAGAGGCTATTGAGATGCTGGGGTGGTGGGACTGGATGGGCTGTGGAGGATGCTAAGGACAAGATCATGAAGCTCTTGGAGGAGTATGAAAGTGGCGGGGATGTGGGTGAAGCATGTCAGTGTATACGTGACCTGGGAATGCCTTTCTTTAACCATGAGGTAGTGAAGAAAGCTTTGGTCATGGCCATGGAGAAGAAGAATGATAGGATGCTAGATCTACTTCAGGAGTGCTTTAGTGAAGGTTTGATCACCATCAATCAGCTGACTAAGGGGTTCACCCGAATTAAGGATGGTCTTGATGATCTGGCTCTGGACATTCCAAACGCAAAGGAGAAATTTGTCTTCTATGTGGAGCATGCTCAGACCAAGGGCTGGCTTCTACCATCATTTGATTCGTCTGCTACAGATGTCTAACTACCTTGGGCTGCTGCTTTTAAAGGAGGAGATATACTTTTATTGTTTTATACAGTCCTTAAGCTCCCATTGATGGTGGATAAATCTAGGGTGGTTGGACCTCTGGTGATCCTTTTAATCTGTTCTTTTTACTTGCGCTCTTTATTTTTTCCAGAATCATCTCACCGACAGAGATTCCTATTTTCTCAGTTCTCAGTCGTTGTATAAAGTTGGTCTTATACCATTGACAGCTTTTAGGATGATGTTGCATCAAGGTATTTTATAAGCGCATATATTGTATTTTCAGCATTGATTCATCTTTTTCATTATGTTTAATATCTTCATCTATGTTGTGGTCGGTTGTTTCTCCTTTTTTTTTTTTTTTTTTAAAAACTGGTTAGACAAAAGTAACTAGAGATAGGGGCAAGGCCTTACTTCCTGCACTTCCGGCCTCTTCAATCACGTAGGACTTGGATTACGCAAGAAATAATTTTGGACTACTTTTACTAACCATACTATAATAGAGAAGCTTGTATAAAAATGTAGGCTTTTTAACCAAATCGGTTTTTTTTAGAAACTATTTATCACTTCAGGGTTATTCTGAAACTAATTATTAATGAGGGGTCATTTTGGACATGTGACATATTTTTTTTTTTTTCAATCTGACAGGTTAAAGGCGCCACCGCAGATGGCGTATTTGAAGGCGCCACTGCAGATGGTGTCACCCATTTTTTTTTTTTAAAAAAAAGGCAAAAGGGGAGGCGCCACTGCAAATGGCGCCTTCCCCTGCAGTGGCACCTCCCCCTGCAGTGTACCACGTGGCACTGCAGGGGGGCCCCCAACCAAAAATTAGACGCCTGCAATTTTAAAGGAACAACGCTGCAATTTTAAAGGAACAACGTTACAAAAAAAATTATACTATAAGTACAGGGAGTAACGATGACATTAATGATAAAGTATTTATTTAAAACAACAAGAGGAAATAAAATAAAAAAATCCCGTAATAATGAGTAGCAAATAATATCACAGGATGCATAAAAAAATAATAGCAATAACAATTTACACCAATAAATATTCATCTGGTAGATTATATATTCACCACGTGCCCTTCCTTTTTAATACTATTCACCCGCCTTCCTTTTACACATTCAAACTCAAAATGTGAAGGTAGAGTTTGGTACAAGTTTTAAAAAAATATTTTTCGGAATGTGATATTCAGGAATAAAATTTTTGGGAATGTGATATTCGGGAATAAATTTTTTTCATCTTCCCACATGATAATAGAGTTTTATTAAGTTTATAACTATCATTTACTAATTTTATTCTCGAAAATCTTTTTTGTCTGAGAATAAAATTATTAAAACTTTTATAACAGAAAAATTTTATTCCCATCCCATATAATAGCAAAAATTTATAAATTTTAATATAATAAATTATTAAAATAGATTATAAAAAAATAAATTAATGGTATCATAGTTTTTTCATTGAAATTAAAATTATTAAAATACTAATCAATTTATGAATTATAAAATTAAAATCGTTACTTTATTATTTAAAATTTAATAAATTAAAAAACTGATATTTTATATCGTGATTTAAAATTTACCCCTTTGACATCACGATATAAAATATCAGTTGACTTTACTATGACTTTACTATTTATATGAATCACATAAATAGTAAACCCATTTGACATCACGATATAAAATATCAGTTTTTTAGTTTATTTAATTTTAAATAATAAAGTAACGATTTTAATTTTATAATTCATATATTGATTAGTATTTTAATATTTTTAATTTCAATGGAAAAACTATGATACCAATAATTTATTTTTTTATAATCTATTTTAATAATTTATTATATTAAAATTTATAAAGTTTTGCTATTATATGGGATGAGAATAAAGTTTTTTCTGTTATAAAAGTTTTAATAATTTTATTTTCAGACATAAAAGATTTTCGAGAATAAAATTAGTAAATGATAGTTATAAACTTAATAAAACTCTATTATCATATGGGAAGATGAAAAAAAATTATTTCTGAATATCACATTCCCAAAAATTTTATTCCCAAATATTACATCCCCAAAAATATTTTATTAAAACTTGTACCAAACCAGCTTCACATTTTGAGTTTGAATGTGTAAAAGGAGGGCGGGCGAATAGTATTAAAAAGGAAGGGCACGTGGGGTTGGGCATGTGAGAATGAGAAAGTTGAAAATTGGAAAACTGTAGCGTGAAAAGGAAGTGAACAGTAAATGGAATATTGATTTTATAATAATAATAAAGTAGGATATATAATCTACTAGATGAATATTTATTGGTGTAAATTGTTATTGCTATTTTTTTTATGCCTCCTGTGATATTATTTGCTATTCATTATTACGGGATTTTTTTTATTGCCTCTTGCTGTTTTAAATAGATACTTTATCATTAATGTCATCGTTACTCCCTATACTTATAGTATAAATTTTTTTGTAGCGTTGTTCCTTTAAAATTGTAGCGTTGTTCCTTTAAAATTGAAGGCGTCTAATTTTTGGTTGGGGGCCCCTCGTGGTACACTGCAGGGGGAGGTGCCACTGCAGGGGAAGGCGCCATTTGCAGTGGCGCCTCCCCTTTTGCCTTTTTTTTAAAAAAAAAATGGGTGGCGCCATCTTCAGTGGCGCCTTTAACCTGTCAGATTGAAAAAAATAAAATATGTCACATGTCCAAAACGACCCCTCATTGATAAATAGTTTCAGAATAACCATAAACTGGTAAATAGTTTCTAAAAGGAACCCAGTTTGATCAAAAAGCCAAAAATGTATGATGAATTTCATTTTAGGCTTTACTAATGAGTGTCCTTAGGATACTCGTTAAAGAATCCAAAAAATCAATGTTTTATGGAGAAAATAAATATAACACTTCTCAAATCAATAAATATATAATTTTTCATACAAACTTGTTTTTTGATTCCTTAATTAGTATCTTAAAGGTACTCGGTGGCATTATCCATATTTTTATGATTAAAGTTTTATCATGTGATTTAATGATATGTTGTCATAATTACTATTTGAATTAGTTGTGGAAAAGTAAATATTTGAATACTAGCAATTAATTAGAAATCTTTGTTTTGAAAAATGAAAGAATTAAATAGAAATGAATAAATGATGAGTGGATTTGGTAATCATAGTATTTAATTAACAAATTCGAAAATTGTATTTGAAAAATAAAATATGAAAAAGTATGTTTGGGGTAAATCGGGTCGTTATGATATACTCTTTTTTTTTTATGGGAAAAGGAATGTATAAGACTAAGAATGTTTGGAGGAGAGAGAGCTTTCTCTCTTACATCATTTTGAATGAGTAAATCGCATTGACGATAAGAGTAAGCTCTTCTTAAATATTAAGTGGATTGGAGGAGAGAGCTACTCTTACATCATTTTGAATGAGTAAATCTAACAAGGGCCAGGGATTTTCCACTAAAGATAATGAAAAGGTCCCTGAATGCCCTTAATTTGCTAAATGATCAGCGCAGGTATCGGCTGATCTACTAATATGAAAAAACACTACATTCCAATCGTCCTTTCTCGCTAAGGAGAAGATTTCCTCAACCAGAAGCCTGAACGCAGGACTTGGAGAAAAACCTCTGAATCATATCTATAGCAGACTTCAAATCTGATTCAACAATGATGTTTTGCATCTTCATCTCCCTGGCTAGATGCATGCCTGACAAAACACACAACATTACTTATGTAACCTTACAGTAGAAGCCCTTCAGGAAAGAGCCTGAGGCATCTCTTATAAGCCCTCCACATGAACAACTTCCTTTACCAAAGCCATGAGAGCAATCCACATTCAGTTTGAAGATCCCCTGGTTCTGTTTCTTCCAAGTTGCAGGAGCTGGAATATGGTTTCCCTCCCTCGATTTTAGGGGGGTTGTGTTGACCTTCTCTATGAAGTGAATACGGTTGCAGACTGCACATAATTCCTCTCCCATGATAGATTGGTTGGAGAAGACAAGTGAATTTCTATCTTTCCAAATTCCCAGATAGCAACTCCAAAGACAGAAGCCCTCTTCCAGTGAACCATTCCTATATCATTCGCAGATAAATTCCAATCTAACCACGCATATTGACCAATGCTGAAGAACCTGCTCCAGTGTTCACCCTTTATTATTATGTTCCAGAAGCTCTGAACCTCTTCACAATCTTTGAGCATGTGCATCAGGGTTTCATGGCGAGAGTTGCATCTAGGACAAAGGTTGTCCTCAGTCATATTCCTTCTTTTTATTTCATCATTAGTGAGGAGCTTCCCATGGGCAATTTTCCAAATAGTAGCTCTAACCCTTGCATTTCCAAACCTATTGAAATATAGGGTTAGGAACAAGGGAAGATTGATCAGAATGGAGGGAGTCAGCTGATTTGAGAGTGAATTGGCCGTCCGATGCAGCATTCCAAGAGGGGAAGTCAGTAGGTCCAGGAACTGGAGGTTGCACATTTGCTATTGCTAAGCAAATCTCTTGTGGGACATATCTCTCTATGATACTCCATTTCCAACCTTCTGGGGATGCATAGAAGGAAACCGGGAAGTTGATTTCATCCACAGGGCAAATGGATGGAAACAGGTTCTGATATACTAACATAATGTATAAATTTAAATGTTATTTATAATAATCTATAGAATTAAAGAAACAAAAAATTAAAATTAAGATATATATATACATTAAAATAAACAATAGGCAAAATAGGTAAATTGGTCCAATACGTTCATTTTATTTTTTATATTGGCCCTACGAGTTTTTTATTTTTCAAATTGGTCCTACATGTTATGTTCTGTTTTCACATTAGTCATTTATGTCAATTTTGACCTAACGCCTTCAGTTTTGATGCCATGTGTCGGACTAAGGTGATAGCCATGTCATATCAAAATTGATGGCGTTAGGTCAAAATTGATGGAAATGACTAATGTGAAAACAGAACGTAACGTATATGACCAATTTAAAAAATAAAAAAACGTATAGGACCAGTGTGAAAAATAAAATAAACGTATAGGACCAATTTACCTATTTTACCTAAATAATATTAACATAAATATATTATTATCATATTACATTTAAATTAGAACAACAAATGACTTCAATTATAACACATGCCTCACCTAAAAATATATTGAGTAAAAGCCCTCACAATACTACATTCCGTAAGATGAGTTTCTGGGAAGACATGAGTTCGAATCCCACATAACGTGTGAGGGACGAAGAATCTTATTAATTATGATTAAGCACCTGAACAATGATTAATCTCACAGTGAGTTCAAAGAATCTAAGGGTCTATTTAGTTTATTTTCATATTCTTGTTTTCATTTCCTGATTTCAAATATAATTATAATTAAAATAATTACAAAGTGTCATCTTGTTTTCATATTGTTTCTTGTTTCCAAATATACAGCAAATACTGAAAATAATATTTATTTGTTTTTACTGTTTTTATACAAATTTTTCTAAAAATAGGAAACTACAAACAAAGTAAACAGACCCCGAAAAAGTAATAAATGCTAGAATTTTATAAATAGTTTATAGTTTATTTTTATTTTTAAAAAATTCTTGGCATGGCCAGTTGCCAGTAGGCTACCCAACCGCCCTGGGGCTCTCACCTACAACCGTTACATTTGAATATGTAATTTATTTTTTATATATAGTTATCTTTTTATCCACAAATGACAAATCAGCAATTTCATGATGAGAGATGTTTGACTGAACAAGAGAAATGAGGTGAACACAGAAAAACCATGGGATGGGTGTTAAATTTACAACCTTACCCAACTTGTTAAAGTTGCTTTGAATTTTATCCTTTAAGGCTTAATCATAAATCGACCGACTGGTTCTTACATCCTTTCTGCTATATATAATGGCCAAGTTGAAAGATGCTCAATTGTATTGGATGGCAAATTCCACACACCTTATGCGTTTTTTATAAACATCAAATATATTTTTAACATGGTCTTGCTAACGAATGCTTAAGCATTTTTCGATATATCAAGTACACCATTTTCCATACAAAATTTCTATTATTAATTCCTTAAACAATGTTCTAAGGGTACTTGTTAACATTCTCCTTTTAACATAACCAAAAATCATGGTGATGACTAGCATGAACCATTATAACAAGTGGTTCATGGATGAAGCATTTGAAATAACCGTTGGATTCATTGTTAGTTTAATCAACGGTTTAGATTCATTGGTCCAAAAATATTATTTGCAACAAAAAAAATTAAAAACACTCTTTTACCCCTAACCCCTCCACTGCCTTCTCTCTACTTTCTCACTGTCTTCTCACTAGCAGACCCAAGTCAGCAAGTGCAGCCACCACCGCCGTCCGTTGCACCGTTTACGTCGTTCACACCCTCCTCCTCAACCCCTTACTCTACAGCTCCGTCGTCGACCACAACCAAACGATCCAGATTCGCTCCCTACTGAGAAGCAGAATCGCACCATCGCTTCTCGACCCTCCGCACCAAACTAAAACGGCCCAGACCCGACCACCACGCTGCCTCCCCAAAGCTGCCCAACCACCGCGTTTTCAGGCCGTGGTCGTGCTCCTCCTTGTTTCTGCTTCATCGTGCTCTTAGCAGAAGAAAAAGAGAGGTTCTCTATGTTGGAGAGGGGTGGCAGAAGAGACGGAGTCGCGTGGTGGCCGGATCTGTGGGGGTAGTCGTGTAGTGGCCGGATCTGGTGGGGGTATGTCATGACCCGAATTGCGTAGCCATGACCGGCCAAAAGGGAAAGCAAGATCTTTCCCCTTCGCAGCCTATCATGCATACATAAATCCGTATTCATACAAAGTCAAGAGAATCATACTCATTATTATATCATATTAATAAATATTTTCATCTGAGTTAAGCAAACTAAACCAAAGATTACACAATCCTAAATTCATATAAGTAATAGGTTTGCCATCCTTAACAAGGTTGATTGCAAACCTCCAAATATCAAAACACAAGCCTCCACATGGCATACATGGCTCCCAAGCAACTCCCAAGCATAAGAATATCCAAACTGATCAAACTCGCCTACAACATTTTAAAGTCGTGAGGTGAGTATTACACTCGATGAGGGTCCCACACACACCACAATAAAATACAAGCATATACATATGCAAATCAATACCATAATATGATAATAATTCAAAAATAATAACAACATATAACTCCAACAATAAAAGTACTTGTGGAATGACTTGGTTAAACCTCAAAAATTACATCATCAAGTTCCGTCACATAGGAAACATGAGCCATAAGCATAAATGCCATATATCGAACCTTTGGGTTCCCATTTGGGGTTGTTAACTAAGGGCCCCCGCCTCGACGATTTTAACTTCATATCCCGGAGATACCGTCCCCTCCGGCCAACAAACTCCCTCCTCAACTCCAGGGTTGTTCTCTAAGGTCCCCAACCTCAACGGTTTTTATTTATATCCCGAAGATTCCACCCCCTCTGATCGGATACCCAAAATTTCACAAGCCAATTCATTCCACTAAATACAATTCACAAAAATCTCAATCACATAATTCAAGCTCGATCATAAAAGAACTCGATAACATATTCTAACATCCTCATCAAAATACGACATACTAAATATATAAAATTCTCAACATTTCAAATCTAACACATTTCAAAACAATAGACTATATTATTAGAATACATTATATCATTTCAACATGCTCAACATTTATCACATATTTTCACCCTCACACACACACACGTGTATATATCTTAAGCATACTATTCATCACCCTTTTTTTTATCATTGGATACACTACTTTGTATTCATACTAAAATCGTCATCCAGTAAAATACATTATATATATATATATATATATATATATATATATATATATATATATATATATATATATCAACATTATTTCATATTATAATAATATGATGGCACAAACACTACCTAGCCCTGCTCCACGAATTCAATGCGTGAACTCCAAAAAAATTGCAACTTGACCATTTCATGTAGACCAACAAAAGAATCATATACAGGACCTTCCATATATCATATTTAAATATATAAATATAGACACTCACTCAAATTCCTAACACCCATTTTATTTTATTTTTTCACTTGAACACAGAATGCCATTTCAAATGCCATTTCCAGATGCATATTCAATTGATATTGTCATGTGAGAGGGCTTTGGCTCTTCTGGAGGCAGAATTTCTTGTAAATTCCATTCAAGGTTCGTAGAGATCTCATTATGATTGAGTCTCTTTGGAGTATCTGCATTTGATTTTTCAAAGTTGACTTGAAGGAGCAAAGTATCTTCCTTTGAAGGAATATTTAAAGCTTTCGGAGAAATATTTATTTTCAGGGCCTTGTAATATATTTTATATATTACTGCCATTGGATAATAATTTGGATTCTAAATCCCTTTCTTTATTTTTATATCTAATTTGATATTATGTTTATTTTTTCTCAAACTTTCCAAAGACATAGTATAGTTTGGATAGTTATTGAAAAAAGTGGGACCATCATAAAGATTGGTCTCAATTATTGAAAGCACTTGATCCTCGAACCTAGCGGGTCGAGTATCTCTTAGGCATACACACACAGGTGTATCTATGCCTAATCTATGCAAAGGTTTTATTGCAACTTGTATTAATCCAATATGCAAAAATTTGTATTTTCGTTTATGTTCTTTTAACATGGATAAATTCAAAAGATTTAGGCTTTCTTGAGTTTTATCAACTTTAATTATGTATTCAGCGGTTTTAATTATGAAATCAAACTTAAATTTATCTATTAACTTTGTTTTATATATTTCAAAAACATTTATTGATGGAATACTCCAGTTATGTAATTTTTGTTCTATATCAGGTAAAATTATTTGTTGTTCATTTATTAATGATGAATTAAGACTCTCACTTGTACTAGGTTGATCTATTTCCTCTATCTTTTCTTTACCTTTCCTTGATACCATCTTTAGCAAGCTAGACATGGCGACTGAACCTAAATGATCTAGTACCTATATCAGAAACAGATTTCTTACCGAGACACCGGGACCACCTTGGCTTACCAACGGATTTACGATCCTAACCTGCGGGCTTTACTACCGGTAACACCCTTACGACTTACCAACGCTGCACAGAAAGAAATACTTGAAACTGATACAAGTACCAGAGCACTAACGCTCTGATACTAGAAAGATGCTGCGGATCATCTCAAGAATTAGTAGAATAAAAGTAGTAGTGAAATAGACAAATCAGAGTATAAAACTGATAGAAAATAGTGTTACCAAACTATTCGTTTATTCTTTATACATAAGAGTACTTGATTACAAAAGATTATCAAAGTAGAACTTGTTATCAAATAACTTACAAAAGAGCTTCAATGTAAACTTGCTTCAAAGCTTTAACACTACAAGATTACAGAGAAAACTTAATTAGTAATCAGGTTGAAAGTAAAATCTGCTTCTTTCGAACCACGAGGCCTTCTTAAATAGAGGAGAAAAAGACTTTGGTGTTGGCGGACTTGAATGTGTTTGGAATCCGCAAAAGCAGGTACTATTTAACTTTTGACTTTAATGCCAGATTACTGTAGCCATGTGACCTTTGTCTGCCAAAATCTTCGTCGGCACAAACGAACAACTGATTTTACTTTTTCTTTATTGGGAGTGAGTGACTGAAAAGAGTCTTTGTTGGCCATCTTGAATTTGTTGAGATGCGACAAAACTTCTGAATTAATGAGTTATTGATCAAAGAAGCCAATATATGGATCAACATTTTCCAGATAAAGGGTGTAGTTTGACCCAACAGTAACTGAGTCATCATCTTCTTCGTCAGAATCAACTGATGAAAGGGCCTCTTTTAACAATCTTTTATATTCACGAGGAGTTGAGGCACTGAAATTAATGGTGTAAGGAGTTACTGCTTGTGTCGAACTGCTAACTTCTTTTTCTTTTATTTGAGAAGGAGGAGTTTTGGGGGGTTCAAAGGTGGGAGGAACCCTTCTTGCCCGAATCTTATTTTTCCATGAGGCAAATTTCGTCTCTACAACCTTTTCATTGAATTTTCTCCATCATGATACGGTGTTAACTGTACAGATGTACTTTGGAAAAGGTTCTGGTAAATGCGCATGATATTCATAATTAAACTTAAGCAACCAGGCGATTCCGAATTGAGCACAGAAATGCAATAATTTTCCAAAGACTGGAATTGCAGGGGTTAAACTCTTGTATTCATTGTATAAATCGTAAAGGGAATTTGGAAGAATGTCAGCAGATAAACTGTTCTCCCAAAACCACTCCATAAACCAATTTGGGTATCTTGATTGATTATTGAGAAAATTAAAATACCAAGAATGGCGAGGGTTTGGCTGGTAAAGGACCATCTCCCAATCCTTCTGATAGTCCCAATAATTGTAAACCGGGGGATCAAATATTCGAGAGAATCTTTTTGGCATGAAGGGGCCTTGACCCCAATCCGAGAGGGTGAGCACCTTCATTATTTTGCATTTTGAATATGCAATTATTTTGGGTGCGTTGGCGTTAACTTCTTGTTCAATTTTTACTGAATTAGTATCAATAAGAATATATTGGTAAAATTGTAAACTTTTTGTAACATCGCTGGTAGGTACCCAGCCAAATCCATTGGGAATCAATTGCTGGAGCATATCCCAAGGAGTATCAGACAATGGGTTACCATATTCTTGCTCAATCAGAGCATGTTTCCTGCAGGCTAGTTTTATTTTGTAAGTTGAGGGTTCTCTCTGGGTGGCTGATTTGGTTTGTAGTTCATCACTCAACGGTGCAAATTTATTTGGGCTTTGTAAAGGGTTATTTGTGGGACTTAATGGTGGAATGTTCTTTTGGGTTATTTGAGAGGCGGAAGGAGCAAAGGATTATGGGGTTAATTCTTTGGATTTACTGGAAGAAGAGGGAGAAGCCCCTCCTCGTACGGATCCACCTCTGGATCTTGATGTCATGGGTGACCTTGCAAAAATTCCCTGGTTAAGAAATCAGGGATAGAGTTATTATCACCTTTTAAATACTCAATTTCGAAATCAAAACAACTTAATAAACTTTGCCATCTGGCGAAAATGTGTTTTGAAACTAAATTTTTAACATCTTTTTGCAAAACATCTTTTGCAGCTTTGCAATCAATTCTGAGTAAAAACCTTTTATTTATTAAATCATCTTGAAATTTTGTAATACATAGTACTATGGATAAAATGTCCTTTTTAATAGTACTATATTTTTCTTGTGATTGAATCCAAAGACCTGAATGAAAGCGGACAACTTGCTCAACTTTTGACTGAGGAAGGATTTGTAGTAGGATACCACCATTTCCTTTATCTGATGCATCAGTTTTAACAATAAGACTGACATCGGGATGAGGAATTCCTAGACAAGGAAGAGACTTGACATCCTTTTTTATGTCTAAGACTAAATTAGATAACCCGTTTGACCGGGGTTTAGGATTTGAAGTTTTCCTAAGCCTAGAATAAAGAGGTTTGCACTTAATTCTAATTTTGGGGATAAACTCGGAAACATAATTTAAGCAACCTAAAAATCTTTGTAACTGTTTTTTATCAGTTAATTCATTTGAAAATTTATCAACAAAAGTGATACTTCTGCTTATTGGTGTTATTGTTCCCTGATAAATCTCATGACCTAAAAATCTTATTTTTGTTTGAAATAATTTTATCTTTTTAGCAGATATTACCATTCCGTTTCTTTTAATTGTTTCTTTAAAGATATTGAGGTGTTTAAAGTGTTGATCTAAAGATTGTGAGAAAATTAAAACATCATCGATGTAAACAATAGTAAATTCTAAATGAGGGTTTAGAATATCATTCATTATATGCTGAAATTATGAAGGTGCATTCTTTAATCCCATGGGCATTCCATTCTATTCGTAATGTCCAAAAGGAACTGTGAAAGCTGTTTTGTATTTATCTTTTTCTTCTAATTTTATTTGATAAAATCCTGACTTCATGTCGAATTTTGAGAAAATTATTCCATCATGCAATCTTTTTATCAAATCTCTTTTATTTGGAATTGGATACCTTATCCATTTCAAAACTTTATTTAAAGGTTTGTAATTGATTACCATTCGAGGTTCTCCTCGCTCTATCTCAGATTGGTTTGATACATAAAAGGCGGTGCAGCTCCATGGAGACTTGCTTGGTCTAATTAGTTTTTTTATCTAGAAATCCTCTTATCTCCTTTTTACAGTATTCTAAAGTCTCGCTATTCATTTGAATTGGTGTAGCTTTGGTAGGAATTTTACTTTCATGGAATCCTTCTTCATAAGGCAAGGATACCATATGGGTTTTTCTTTCCCAAAAAGCATTAGAAACATCTGAACAAACTTCTTTTTCAAATTCTTTTTGAATTTTTATTATTTTTTCTTGTATCAAAGGATCTTGAATTTTCTTTTCAATTTTTGCATATAAGATTTCTTTTTGTAAAAATCCTATTTGATTTTATTTCCTTTGAATAATTGTTAAAAAGTTCTTTTCTTCTAAATTATCTGTGAGACTATTTAATTCTTTAGTTTTTATTGGGTTTATGAATCCAAACAGTATTTCTTGGTGGTCTTTTATTGTTTTTATTCCTTCTTCAGTTATTTGAATTGGATAAAGCTGAGTAAGAAAATGAGTTATTGGTTATTTGGGACTCAATGTCCTGTTTTTATTCCCATTATTACAGATACTAGCATTTTCCAGCTTATAACTAACTTGTAGTTTTTGGTTATTTGCTGTATATAATCTTTGGAGAGTTTTTTGGTAATACGGTGTTGGGATTAGACCTTCTTGAATACAATTAAGGTCTGCTCCGGAATCTATTAATGCGATGAAGGGTTGTTGAAACGATTTTTTAATTTTTAAGTTGATTTTAACATGCAATTTTTGCTACATCGTTTTTATTCGTAAAAAGAAATTTGTTTCTTCATTATAAAGAGCGTCAAATTCCTTTTCAAGATTATCTTCATCAAAATGTGTGGAAGAAGAGTTTGAAATAGTGGTGGCTTTAGCCTTTCCATTCCCCAAGGATTTTTGAAAATTTTGTTGCAAAATTTTGTATTTTTGTTTTAATTCGGCCACTTCAGCTTTTAAATTTTTAACTTCTTTATATAAAAGAGGAAGAGTTATTGGTTCCGAAATAAAGGATGATTCGGGATTTAAAATATCTCTTAAATTATATCCTGAAAATTCTTTAGTTGTTATTTCCTGACTTTCTAACTCTTTGTATTTTTCTAACATAGCTAATTTGACTTGTGGATCATCTATTTGACCAACTAGGTCTAGTAAGACTGTAGCTTCTTTGGAAATAATGTTAATAGTGAATTTGCAGTCACAATTATCTCCAAGACATCCACAACTAAAAACAGCCAACATCAGAATCAGAGGATGTCTCTTGATTTTGATATATTATTTCTTGCTCGTTATCCCTAAATGAGTTATCGGATGATTCTGTTTCATATAATAGTATTTTTGCAATTTGTTCTTTAATTTCATCATCCGTTTTGAGTTCCTTAATCTTCTGTTTGACTCTACATTTTCTTGCTATATGCCCTGCTCGGCCGCATTTATAGAAAATAATATTTTTGTCGAAACCTTTATTGTATGGTTTATTATAAAATTTATTTTGAGGTTTCTTATAAGGTTTAATGGGTTTTTCATTTTGTGCCTTTTATTGAATCTTTTATAACCTTTAAATTTTTGTGGTTTAATTCTTCTTTGTTTAGAAGGAGGGGTTATCTTCTCATATCCAAATTGTTCACAAAAATTTACTAATTCCTTATTATTGGTTTTACTTTCAGATTTTGCTTGTCGATGCATTTTTATATCAGTACAGAATTGTAAACCTGTTTTGTTTATTATTGAAATTATTCTTCCATAAGTTAGATCTTCTAAAGGAGTACCTAGATATTCATTTTTTATTTGAGTTCTTACTTTTGAGTTTTTATTTGAGAAGAACACACAAACCGATTTATCCTGGTTTTTCTACCTCCTCTCGGTAAGCCTACATCCAGTCCCACACCTCTGTGGTTTTCTCCACTATAATCAGCAATTACAAAATTCCAATTACAGCAACACAAGGATAACCTCCTTGCTCAAGAATTCACCAGAAAGCACACTTGCTTTGCTATACCCAAGAATCCCTTCTATCCTTGTTCACCCCTAAGAGATACCCTCTCTTAATCACACTAATTCACAGAAAGAATTGAGTAGAAGAAAGACTCTAAAAGTCTGATTATACAAATTGAAGTTTTAAGTAATATCACATTTTCTCTCAATGACGAAGCACTTTTTGGAAGCTTTTGAATCTTTCGTATTCTCACTTTTCAGAACCAGTAAGGTTGTTGTTCTCCTTTTTTTTCCTTTTTTTTTTAAAGTGTTCCTTTGATCCCTCTTTGTATAGAAAACAAATTATAGTCGTTGGGATCAATTAAAACAGATTTGGATCTGATTTAACAAAATATGTTTTCTTGATTCTTGTTCTTGAAATAAGATTCTGTTGGTTCTTGTAGAGTTTGCGTCCTTCTTGAAAATAATCGTTTCCATCTGAAAGAATAGCCGAGTCTATTTGAAGAGAAAAAAATAGCCGAGTCCATTTGCCACGTCAGCAGACAGGAGTACTAACACAAGGTAATTGGACGTTCTCCAACTGGTAGACGAGCTTTATATGCCATGTCTGTGTATGGAGCTTCTCATTAAGATCTTAGTAAGTCCAAAGAGCGTAACCTTAGTAGACGAGCTCCATATGCCACCTCAGTAGACGAGCGCTTTTTGTTACTTCAGTAGACGAGCTTTTCTTGTTATTTTAGTAGACGAGCTCCATGTGCCACATCAGCAGACGAGCGCTTCTTGTTACTTCAGTAGACGCGCGCTTCTGTTACTTTCAGTAGACGAGCTCCATGTGGTACTTCAGGAGACAAGCTATATGTGCCACATCAGCAGACGAGCTCCATTTGGTAGATGAGCTCCATATGGTAGTTCAGTAGACGAGCTCTTCTTGTTACTTTAGTGGACGTGAGCTTCTTGTTATTTTTAGTAGACGCCAGCTTTTTATCGCTTCATTGGACGTCTGCTTGTTTCTCTTTGTTGGACGTCTGCTTGTTTTACTTTGATGGATGTCTGCTTGTTTTTCTTTGTTGGACATCTGCTTGTTTTTCTTTGTTGGACGTCTGCTTGTTTAATCCTTGATTTTTCTTTTTCATGAGTGATCTTGAATGCAACTTAACACGTAATAAGTACATAGTCAAAATAAAAAATCTTATGCAAAATAACACTTTGTTTGTCATACATCAAAACATGAATGAGGACTTAGTCTTACAAACTCCCCCTTTTTGATTATGCCAAACCTTACCATACTTAACCTTAGTTATTAAGAATCAGAGTGCAGCCGTTCAGTAAGCATGGTTCTTGAGTCATTTTCATCCTCCCCCTGTGTCATTGATATCTTTCAAAAAAATCAATTGTTGTCCTATCATTATCATGAAAAAAGAATTTCATCTTGCATTTATTATAAGTTCAAGTATGTCTTTTCAAAGCAGTTCATACTTAGGTATTTGAAAAAAAAATTACATATCAGAGATTTTTTTTTTTACAGCAAATGCAAGATATAATTAATGGTTGTCTGGTTCATCTTTCTCCCCCTTTGTCATTATCAAAAAGAAACTATGGTGAATATTGAAATCAAACTGAAAAACAGTCTTGTATTCATTGATAATAAATCATTTCAGAACTTATGCAATACATCAAAATATCCAAAACACTAAAATAAGAAAAAGAATTACAGACACCTAAGGACACTTAGTCTAAACTGAGACTAGATAAAAGCATCTTGCCTATGTCCTTCATAATTTTCGCCAACTTGTGATGCCTGGCTTGCCATATTGACTATATTATTAAAAATAACATCTGATATCAATTATTTTGAGGATCAATTATGCCAAGTTCCTTTTTTATAAAGAAGAAACTCTCCTTATTTAGTGGTTTGGTGAACATATCAGCTAATGGCTTGGTTGTATCTATATATTCAATCACAACATCACCACTTTGAATATGATCCCTGATAAAATGATGCCTAATTTCAATATGCTTGGTTCTTGAGTGCATAATTGGGTTCTTTGTTAGATTAATTGCACTAGTGTTATCACACTTTATTGGTACATGATCTAGATAAACACCATAGTCAATTAATTGTTGTTTCATCCATAGGATTTGAGCACAACAACTCCCAGCTGCAACATATTCTGCTTCAGCTGTGGATAAGGCCACACTAGTTTGCTTTTTTACTAAACCAGGACACTAGGGAATTTCCTAATAAATGGCATGTTCCACTTGTGCTCTTCCTATCTAACTTGCATCCAGCAAAGTCAGAGTCGGAATATCCTATTAATGTGCAAGTGGATCCCCTGGGATACCACAGCCCCATTTCTTTTGTTCCTAAAAGATACTTCATGATTCTCTTAACTGCAGTAAGATGTGATTCTTTAGGATTAGCTTGATACCTTGCACACATACACACACTAAACATTATATCTGGCCTACCTGCAGTGAGATAAAGTAAGGATCCGATAATACCTCTATACTTGGATACATCTATAGATTTACCATGTTCATCTTTGTCCAAGTAGCAGGCTGGACTCATTGATGTTGCCATTTCCTTTTGCGCTTTCGATTCCAAACTTCTCTGAGTTAAAGTTTACCTTGTAGCCTTTATCACATAATTGGCTTATACTTAGTAGATTGTGTTTGAGCCCTTCCACATAGAAAACATCCTCAATCTTGATTACTGGACTTTTTCCTATTGTTCCAACGCCAATAATTCTTACTTTGTTGTTGTCTCCATAGGTGACGTTTCCACCTTCTTTGGGAGTGAAAGATGTAGATTTTGTGATGTCTCCGGTCATGTGTTTGGAGCAACCACTATCTAAAAACCAGCTTGAGCTTTTGACCTTCAAACACACCTACAAAACAGATTTTTTTATACTTTTTCTTTAGGTACCCAAATCTGGTTGGGTCCTTTGGTGTTAGTAGCAACATAAGTTCCTTTTGGAACCCAAATTTGTTTAATGCCAACATGAATGTTCTTTCTAAGTCTACAAGTAGCAGCTGTATGACCTTTCTTTAGACAATAATAGCATTTAACAAAAGGACTAGTTGAGGAAATAGGTGCAACAAAAAGCTTCTTAAAATATTTTTCATGTATCCACTAGTGGAAAATATACATTAGACGGTAAAGGTTTACGTCAGTTAACCAAAAGCTAGACGTTAAAAAGGGGCGGTGGCAGTTTTGTAAATATCAGACTTCATTAATTCAATTTTAACATCAGTTGTTGTAAGGACTGACGTTAAAAGTGAAGTGACTCACTTTTAACGTCAGTTCAATAAACAACTGACGTTAACAGTGAACATTTTAACGTCAGTTCTTTATCGAAATGACATTAAAAGTGAGTCACTTCACTTTTAACGTCAGTCCTTACATCAACAGACGTTAAAGGTTATTTTAATAATTTTTTTATCTAGTATACATTCCCTTCTGCATTGCCTTCCTCAAAGTTTCAGTTTCACAATTGCTTTGATGTTTTGTGTTTCTGTTTTGAAAACTAAAATATATGTGCGAAGTATAAGTTGAATCAATAACCCAAACCGGATCTCATTCATGAAGTGTAATACAGACTGATACAGAAGATTGAAAGGGTTTAAAATCCTATAAAAAGTTATATTGAAAGGGTTTAAAATCCTAAACATTTGTTGAGGCTTCGTTCCCTTCACGGGTGAGCAAGAGAGGAGAGTCGAGCGACTGAGTTTTCCAGAATTCGATGAGGAGGTTGTGTGGCAAAGCATAAGGCCACTTTTGGAACCCCTTATCACACCCGAAACATTAAAGCTACATCCCATCAGAGAGTTTTATGAAACATGCCAAAGGGAAAACTATACTCCGAATGTGACCATGTCTAGCAGTGATGGTGTTACTCATGTTGGAATCGAGGTACATGCTGATAATGTGGTCATTCATAAGCTGAGGTTTTTGAACTGTAGTAGCCGATTCTTCGGAAGGATGATAAGGTGAGCAACTCACATTATGTGATTTACAGAACCTTATCACCTATGTTATGTGATTTACACAACCTCAGAAGTTGTTTGACCATTAAGACAAAGATCTTTGAGTATAGGAATAGGAAGAAAGAGTGATGAAGTTAATCTCCATGGCAGAGCCATATTGTGAAGCAGAAAATAAAAGGAAGGAAGGAAGCTATTTATTGGAGCAGAGGATGAAGTTACTAGGCGTGGTAAGTTGCTAAAAAATTAAGTTGATCATTAAGAGGATTAGCTAGGTTCCAAGGTGAATGGGTAAGTAGCACAGTAGTCAAAGGAATGAATGTTTTTGCAGAAACCTATATACCTTATACAACTGACGTTAAAACTTGTTTAAATAAAAAATATTTATTTTTAACGTCAGTTTTTTATACAACTGACGTTAAAAGTGTGATTTTTACTTCAGTTAAATAAATAGCTGACGTAAATAATCCTATATCCCTATCTGAAATGCCCTGTTGTCACTCTTAACACAGGTCACTCCATATATATAGTGCAGTTTATTTCTAAACTTTTTTTTTAAACAAGTTATTTTTAATCTTCATTAATTAGCTTGAATTAGTAAACAAATCCTTGTGCAAATTAAAATAAATAAACACTTAACATAAAAACAAGTTATATGTATAATCAAATCGTATCTCATTGAAGCGATTCATAAGTTACAATTAAATGATTAAAAGATAAAAAATTTCTGCAACATAGCCGTAAAATATAAAAAAGTTTTGCTTCAACATCATTTTCTTCTCAGTCCTGTCCTCAGAAACTCCAATGGATGCATCTCCTCCCTCACTTGAATTCCATGATGCAAAAGTGAATCCACATTGAAATGGATCTATGCATCTTCTCCTTCACTGGAATTCCTTGATGCATCGTCTTGAATCCACAGTCACTTGCTTCCAAATCAAAGTGAAAGGGATGACGGGGATGAAATAAAGTGAGGGAATCACATTATGTGATTTACCCAACCTTACCATCCATGTTATGTGATTTACTCAACCTCAGAAGTTTTTTTACCATTAAGACAGAGACCTTTAAGTCTAGGAATAGGAATAAATAACATCACCTCAAATATGATAGAGGCATATTGTGAAGGAAAAAGCACGAAATATAGAGGAAAAGAGGGGGGTGTAATACAGATCGACTGATACAGAAGAATATGGTTCTTTATATATATAGAGAAGAGAGACTACCTGAATTTCTTGAAAACTGATCTAAAAACTTAATGCTCATTAAGAGGATTAGGTTACAAGGTGAATGGGTAAGTAGCACAGTAGTCAAATGAATGAATGTTTTTACAGAAACTAATAAACTTTTAACGTCAGTTGTATAATACAACAGACGTTAAAAGTGTGATTTTCAGTTAAATAACTAGCTGACGTAAATAATCCTATATCCTATATAGAGAAGAGAGACTGATTTTCTTGAAAACTGATCTATAAACTTAGTGCTCAGGGGTAGTAACACAGTAGTCAAAGGAATTAATGTTTTTGCAGAACACTTTTAACGTCAGTTGTCTTCAACAGCGGACGTTAAAAGTTTTTTATTTTTTACGTCAGTTTCTTAATAAAACTGACGTTAATTAAATATCCTTTAACGTCAATTTTTGCAAACAACTGACGTAAAATGTTGTTTTATTTTGATTATAACGTTTACACCCGCGTCCTTTAACATCAGTTTTTACAAACAACTGACGTAAAATGTTGTTTTATTTTGATTATAACGTTTACACCCGCGCGCCTTCTGCACTTCGCTCTGTACGTCTCTTTTATCTTTTCATCACGCTCAACCCTCGCTCTCACTCTCACTCTGCCCTAATCGCGAGCTCATCTCCACCGCAACCACCGCGAGGGCTTCTTCGCCACCACCGTGAGGTACACTCTTAACCCCTAACTCTGTCTTTCCCGCTCATTCTTTGCAATAACTTGACATCTCTCTTTCCCTTTCCCGCGCACTAACTCTCCTTGTCCCTCTGCTCTCAGTAACCACATCGAACGTTGGCCACCACTCGAGCTCCCCCCCACCACCACCACCACCACCACGCGAGCGCCTATTTCTGGTGAGTCTTTAGGGCACATTTTTTTATTTTTGGTTTTGAGTGTATGTTGAAACTGTAGTCTCAGTAGTTGAAACTTGAAACTGTGAGTTTGAGTTGTTTGGAATGTCTCTATTTTTGGTTTTGAGTGTATGTTAAAATTGTAGTCTCAGTAGTTGAAACTTGAAACCGTGAGTTTGAGTTGTTTGGAATGTCTCTATTTTTGGTTTTGAGTGCATGTTGCTCTGCTGGTTGATCTGTCACGGCCGTGATGCTCATCACGGCTAGGCCGTGATCAGTTCTGCATGTGAGGGTCTGGTTCAGTTGGCACGTTACGACCGTGATGGACATCACTGCCAGGCCGTGACCAGTGCTTGGCAATCTTCAAAAACTATAGTTTTCAATCTCCCGTATTGTCCTTATATTGGATAGATGTTTTGTATATCTACAAGACTTATCTAGTTATTTTTATTTATACTTCTGTATTTATTTTGAGTTATAACCTATGTTAATACATATATATTGTTTCTGAACAGGCATACATATGGATCAGTCGGATAGCCCACATGCACGGGAGGACACTGTGGGGGCTTCGCAGGACCCGATCACGCCTACGCCTGATTCTAGTGTAAGTTTACATGTTATATACTATCTTTAGTCCTTCTTTTTAATGTAAGTTTATAATGTTACAACCCTCTATTTTATCATTTTTTTTGTCCATACAGACATCACAGGCTCATAGGAAACGGGGTAGAGGAGCCACCTCGTTGAAGAAACTAGAGAAGGACAGGCAAAGCGGACAGAAGCTTGAGGTGTCCTTCGATGCTAATCTAAATTCCCAGGGACCCCGTGCTAAAGAATTTAATAAGTGGGTGTTTCTACAAGCGAAGCAGCACGTAAGCATCAACTACAACCACTGGAATGACGTTCCACAGAACGTTAAGGATCAGATTTGGGAGGCTATCGCGGTATTTTACCTTTACATTCTTTTGATTTACATTATTAGATAATTATCCGAGTTATAATCCATCCAGTTTTTATGTATTTAATGTGTAGGTAGCTTGGACTGTGCCAAATGACGAGGATCATCGTCATAAATGTATGAAAATGGCATCAAAGCGTTGGAATGGGTTCAAGCATGATCTTACCAGGTACTATGTATCTGGGAAGAAGCGGCTTGATAAAATGTTCTAGGATTATCCCTGGATTGATCAGGATACTTGGGATATGTTTGCCAGGAGTCGACAGGATGGAGAATTTCAGGTTGGTTGATTAAGTTAATTTTGTATGCTTATTATAGATCATTTAACTGTATTTAATTATGTGTTTTTGTTTGAATAGGCTAAGCAAATAAGGGTCGACAGAATCAGGCGAAGAACGTCCACCACCACACCATGTCTCAGGGTGGGTACCAGACTCGGATCGAGCAGATGATGGCGGATAGGCTGAGGGCGAAGCAGGAAGAGCACTCTACTAGGATTGAAAGAGGAGAGGTACTTGAGGGCACACCATTAAGTCCTCCGTCGGACATCGACCGCGAGGATGTCTGGTTAGCCGGCCGCATGACAAAGATGGGATCTTTTAAAGTTGATTCCACTCGCGAAGTGGCAGATAAGATTGTAGGTAAATAATTAACTTGATTTCAATTGATATTTGTATAGATATTTGCAACACTTTTCACTTGCACGTTTTTTCATTTTTTTTCATTGTAGATGGATCTTAAAGCACAATCCTCCCAGGGCTCATTCGTCCCTTCTGGACGGCGGGACGTCTTGATGACTGCTCTAGGCAAGAAAGACCATCCTGGTCGGGTTCTCGGTGTTCCTGGGAACGTGACCATCAAAGAATATTATGGCAAGTCTGCTTCATGAAAGCGGGTGGTCGATGAAGCATCAATTTTGGCTGACATTACTCAGCACCTCATGTCCAACCCAGCTATTACAACACATCTGATGCAAAGCTTAATATCCAACCCAGAATTCAAGCAGGCGCTTGCCAGAGAGTTTTCCTCCGTCGGTACATCCCAGGACACCGCAGGGCATGCCAACCCTTCACATGTGAGCACAAAAGAGAGTTTTAGTAGGACACATGTGGAGGACGATGAGTTGGCAGCTAGGGAGCGGGAGTTCGAAGTCCAACACCATGAGCATGAGTTGGAAATGAAAAGGCGTGAGCTTGAGTTGGACTCCAAACGACGTGAGCTCGAAATGTTAACAAAGGTATGTATTCATTATTAATGTCCAAATTAGTCAAATAATTACTTGTGTTTTTTTTAATTATCAACAACTTATCTATTTTATTTTTCCTAAACTAAAGGCCAAGTCGACGTCGGTGTCGCTGTCACCTATCACTCGTTTGTTCTCACTTGGTGAGGATTATGCGTTTGATATTTTTGAATGTCCATTGGAGCACGATGGATGGGTGGCACGCCCAGATCAACAGAGGATATTTTCCTTCTGTGGTGACGATCTCGGGAACGCCTGCAAAAATAACGTCTGGATGAACAGCAATGTTTTGAGTCTCTGGTGCACGTAAGTTAATTTTATAACTTATTTATTTTTGGTATTTTTCCATTTAATAATTTATTTTAATGTCAATATATATATTATGTAATTAACATCCACACCTTTTCATATCTTAGGTATCTCCATCGTCTTCAGCTTGATAAGGGCGTTGCATCAGTTTACGGCTTCTTAGATCCGTCAATCCTTCTGCCCGATTTCTTTGTTGGCGATGCATTGAGTAAATACTTAGGGAACTTGTTAGGAGACAATCAGAAAGAATTATATCTGGATCCCTACTGTATGAAAAGCCATTGGCAGTTGTTCGCACTTCACTCGTCTAGGCATACTGTCATATTCTATTGCTTTCTCCACCAACAGCCGCCACAGGTGGTGTTGGAAGCTGTAAATAATTAACTAATATTAAATTTAATTTAAGTTTTAATATCAGTTATTTTTAGTTTATTGCACACATGATATATGAATTTGTTAATTGATCGACGTGATTATTTGTTTATGATAGCGCGCCGAAGGCGAGTAGCATAAGTTGCGCCAACGGGAGAAGTAGGACTTCTAAGGCTAAAGCAAATCCTGTATGGAACATCATCAAGGTTTGGTAGTGTATTTATCAAATAATTAATATTATAATTACTAATTTATATGTATATTCAACTGACATTGAAATTAATTTTGTTGGTAGTCTCGATTTCAAAATGACGGGTGGTCGTGCGGCTATTATGTGATGCTTCATATGCTGAACATAGTCTCCACATCTATTACGGATGGATGGAATAAGGTAATATTTAAACAACTTGTTAAATTATATATTATAGTTTTGAAGATGACTTGCATTGATGTTATTGTTATTATTTGAACATGTGTAGGCATTTAACGACCAATAGCCTATTCAAGAAGATGAGTTAAGAGACTTGAGGATGCGCTTCGCTGAATTCTTCTTCAAATATGCGGCTGAAAAAGGAATTGACAAGATACCTCCGCAATACTTAGATAAATAGTTTTTTTGTTAGACTTTAGAAACTAATTAATAACATGTATATATATCCTTAGATTGGTAGTTTTGTTTTTTAGACATTGGAACTAAAATTTATTTATATATATACATGGGTTTTGGTTTTAAGTCCCCCCATTGTTCCATTTTCCTTTGCAATTCTGTAATGTGTGTGATATTCCGTGTTACTGGGATATGTACTGAATTCCGGGATAGCTGAGGGGAGTGATATTTTAAAACTAAATTTTAAAAAAAAATCTATTAACGTCAGTTGTATCAAACAACTGACGTTAATAGTATTTTATAAAATATACAGTACACTATTAACGTCAGTTGTAATAAACAACTGACGTTAAAATTAAACCTTTAACGTCAGTTCTTTATAACAACTAACGTTAGTTTTAACAAAATTAACGTCCGTTGTCTTAAAGAATTGACGTTAATAGTTTTATGTTTAATGTCAGTTGTTTAAAAAACTGACGTTAATTTTTACAAAATTAACGACAGTTTTGTTAAAGAACTAACGTTAATAGTTTTATATTTAACGTCAGTTCTCAACTGACGTTAAAATATTAACCATTAACGTCAGCTGTATTTACGTCAGTCAGTATTCTGACGTAAAAAATCAATTTTAACTGACGTAAAAAGCACTTATTGCACTAGTGATCATTGGCTTATATCCAATTCCAGCTTTGTCATACATACCCTTTTGCTGTCCTAAAATGGCATTCAAGTTATCTCTACCCAAAGTAAACTTAGGTATAGTTGTATTCAGTTTTTCAACTTCCTTTTCTAGTGTGGTGCATTTGGTGCAGATTGAACTAGATGCAAGTAATTGTGAATTTTTAGCTTCTAGTTCTTTAACCTTTATTTGTAAAGATGCATAGTCACTACATTGTTTTGCCATGATTTTCCTAGTAGATATAAGTTGTTTACCAATTTTAACATATTCTTCATGCAATTCATCAAAAGCTTCTTGTAACTCATCATAGGTAGGAGAAGAATCATTTACCTCGGTTTCACTATCACTTTGTTGATTTGCCATGAGACATAGGTTGACTTTTTCATTTTCAGATTCACTACTAGTGGAATCCATATCATTTTCTTCCCAAGCTATGTATGCTTTCCTAAGCTTTCTTCTTTTCTTTTCTTTGTTGTCATTCTTCTCATACTTTTCTTTCTTTTATAACTTTGGACATTCATTTTTGTAGTGTCTAAGCTTTCCACATTCAAAGCATTTGATTGTTGAGGAAGAGCTTTCACCTTTGTTCGTGTTCTTTTTGGTAGGAAAACTGAATTGCTTCTTGTTTCTATTCTTTTTGATGAATCTTCTAAATTTCCTCACAAGCAATCCCATGTCTTCTTCTTCGGATTCTTCACTTTCATCAAGGTGTTCATCTTCATCACTTTCTATTGATTCTTTGGAGATATGAGCCTTGAGTGAGAGTCCTTTCTTCTTTTTCTCCTTATCTTCATGACTTTTCAATCTATTGAGTTCCAATTCGTGTTCTTTCAACTTGCCAAATAAAGTAGCAATCTGCATGGTGTCTAGATCCTTTGCTTCAGCAATTGAGGTGATTTTTGGCTGCCATTCATAACTCAAACATCTCATTATCTTGTTAATCTTTTTCTCATCTGTGATTGTATGTCCGAGTCCTTATAACTGGTTCACAATATGTGTAAACCTCTTTTGCAGTTCATCTATCTCCTCACCATTCTTCATGTGAAAGAGTTCATATTCATGGACTAACGCATTCATTCTTGATCTTTTCACATCGTTGGTTCCTTCATGAGTGAGTTGAAGAGTATCCTACATTTGCTTTACTGTTTTGAAATTGGAGACCCTGAAAAACTCATCATAATTCAAAGCAGCTGTTATAATATTTTTTGCCTCAGCATTATAACCAACTCTTCTTTTATCATCATCATTCCAGTCATCTTTTGGTTTAGTTTGTTTATTTTCCTTAGCATCAAGAATAAATGGAACATAGGGACCATTTTCAACAGCATCTAATACATCTAAACCTGCAGCCTCAAGAAAGATAAGCATTCTCTCTTTCCAATATAGGTATTGGGAGCCATTAAAGGCAGGGGGTCTGGTGAGTGAAGCCCCATCACCCAGGATATCATTTGTAACCATCTCTTGAAGCTATTAAGCTTTGTAACAAGAGTTTTAGCCCTAATGCCAATTGTTGGTAGTGGCTACGATCTCAAGAGGGGGGGGGGGTGAATTGAGATATTGAAAACTTTTTCAACAATTTAAAGCAAAATAGAGTTTTCTTAAAGAAAATTGGTTTTCACTCAATTTTAATTCCCAAGAATCAGGTTATGTAACAAGTAATGATGTTAAGAAGAATTATAAGAGGTAACAACAAGTTTAACACAGATTGTAGATCAAAGATTCAAGTTAACAAGCATTCTTAAAACTCATTCACAACACACAAGTGCATATAACAAGTATATGGAGTTTAGAGATGAGAAGAACACACAAACCGATTTATCCTGGTTCGGCTACCTCCTCTGGTAAGCCTACATCCAGTCCCACACCTCTGTGGTTTTCTCCACTATAATCAGCAATTACAAAATTCCAATTATAGCAACACAAGGATAACTTCCTTGCTCAAGAATTCACTAGAAAGCACACTTGCTTTGCTATACCCAAGGATCCCTTCTATCATTGTTCAGTCCTAAGAGATACCCTCTCTTAATCACACTAATTCACAGAAAGAATTGAGTAGAAGAAAGACTCTAAAAGTCTGATTATACAAATTGAAGTTCTAAGTAATATCACACTTTTCTCTTTTTCTCTCAATGATGAAGCACTTTTTGGAAGCTTTTGAATCTTTCGTATTCTCACTTTTCAGAATCAGTAAGGTTGTTGTTCTCCTTTTTTTTCCTTCTTTTTTTTTAAAAGTGTTCCTTTGATCCCTCTTTATATAGAAAACAAATTATAGTCGTTGGGATCAATTAAAACAGATTTGGATCTGATTTAACAAAATATGTTTTCTTGATTCTTGTTCTTGAAATAAGATTCTGTTGGTTCTTGTAGAGTTTGCGTCCTTCTTAAAAATAACCATTTCCATTTGAAAGAATAGCCGAGTCTATTTGAAGAGAAAAAAATAGCGGAGTCCATTTTCCACGTCAGCAGACAGGAGTACTAACACAAGGTAATTGGACGTTCTCCAACTGGTAGACGAGCTTTATATGCCATGTCTGTGGACGAAGCTTCTATTTAATATCTTAGTAAGTCCAAAGAGCGTAACCTTAGTAGACGAGCTCCATATGCCACCTCAGTAGACGAGCGCTTTTTGTTACTTCAGTAGACGAGCTTTTCTTGTTACTTCGGTAGACGAGCTCCATGTGCCACATAAGCAGACGAGCGCTTCTTGTTACTTCAGTAGACGCACGCTTCTGTTACTTTCAGTAGACGAGCTCCATGTGGTACTTCAGTAGACGAGCTATATGTGCCACATCAGCAGACGAGCTATATGTGCCACACACTACATGAAAATTTGTAATTTGCGTCAGTCATTTTGCGGCGGTTCTAGCCCAACCGTCACCGGTCTTAATTTGCGGCGGTTATCACGACGGTTCCGAGCAACCATCGTAAACTTTAAAACATTGCGGCGGTTTAGTATATGTTGGCGACAGTTGTGTCAGTTTCTTCTTATTTTCACTTCCCCACTATTTTTTTCCACTTTCCCTCTATTTTTTCACTTCACGCCGCCCCTGTTCATCAATGTCGTTCAACCCTAGCGGCGCCGCCCCTGTTCAGTGTCGTTCTTTGCCGCAAAGGTATGGCCGCCCCTGTTCAGTGTCGTTCTTCGCAGTAAAGGTACGGCCTCCTCCTCCTCCCTCTTCTTCTTTCTATTTTTGCTCTAATTTTTTCAATTTTCGCCCCTGTTTTATCTCTCTATTTACTCTCTTATGTCTTCTCTCTAATTCCCCTTTCAGAAAACAGCATAAAGGAAATAAGGGTTATTAATATTATTTTAAGAATGTTTTATTAATTTCAACTAAACTTTACTCGTGAACCGTAAATGCTTCCTGTGCATGTGCAATAGAGTTCATTCAACGGGGTGTACAATGGGATGGATGCATTAAGAAGCACAGAAATTGAGTGACATTGAAAATCATTTTAGGCCCACCATTTTGGACTCTAGGGAATCTGTATGCACTGCAAATTAAGTGGTCCTGTGTTCCCAATTTTGGATGTCTTGCATGTATTCATATGGTTTTTGTGCTTATTTGGTGAAGAAAAAAAAAGGAATTTTACATTGTGAACATGCAGATACAAAGACGTCTTGCTCAAAATAGAGAGGCTGCTCGTAAGACAACAGGTGTTGTGAAACTGAGTTAATTTACTCCTAGTTTCTGCTGTGGATCACTTTATATTTTTCATTATCTACTTGTTTTCTCCCTCTCTTTTCAACCTCTGAAGGCAACAAAACTGCAGGGAGTGTATGTTGGTGGTGGATTAGGTTCTTATAATTTGGGTTTTGCTGGCTCTGTTAATTCAGGTTTGTTTGCTTTATATTGCTAGTGCTAGATACTGATTTGTAACTGCTCTCGAGTTTTTCTTTTTTGGACTAAACTCTTGAGTTTTTCTTTTGATTCAGAGGTTGAAGAAGAGAATTCTCAGGTCACCTCTCCCTCCAAACTACTGTATAGGGTAATTTTTTATTTAGGGTAAATATATGTTATTATAGTAAATTTTGATTTGTGTAATATTACAGTGTATAAGGTTTATTTGATATATATGGACTCTATCACTTTCTCTTTCCCTCTATTTGTTTGTGCATAACTGATGGTGAGATTTTCTAACGTGATGACTTGGTCCTTTCTTAAAATGTTGGTAGTGGATTTGTTTTTAAACTTGCTTCTAATTTTCTTTGAAATGCACTATATTTAAATGGTGAATGTACCGTGGAAAGGTTAGAGCCCACAATGGGGAACATATGGCTCCATAGAGGCTACCATGTGAGTTAGAATGTAAAAAGAAATATAAAAGTAATGGATGGAGGTGGAGGGTGTATTTACTTTAATTTGTATCATCACTCACCATGACAAAAATGGTTAAAGAAATAAAAAAGGAATCAAGGTCACTTTGCCACATGTTATATATTTTTTTTCTCCACAGGATGCCTTGTTCTCTTCATTGTTATATATACTTGTTTGCTATATCCTCTTAATTTCTTTTTTGAATATAGATTTCACTTGTTTGCTTCCTTGACCTGAATAATAGGCATTTCCATTTACACTGTTTATAAGAATAGTGGGGGCATGTCCTTGAGCAAATCCATTTCTGGTTTAGTCTTCTCATTCTGGCCCAATCTTTGATAAGCTTCCCTTTCTCTGGCAATGGTTTCTTCTCTGCTAATTCTAGTGCCACTTGAAATGGTTTTGGATGTGGGGTTGAACTTCCACCAGGAGAGGGGGTGCTGTTTTCTTCACAATCAGATGAAGCAGCAGGTGCAGAATGGTTTTCAGAGATGCCACCTTGCAGCTCTTCTTCATTCTGTGATATAGTAGTGTCTCTTTGATGTTGTTGCTTCTGCTTAAGTTCTTGTTGGAGCTCTAGTTTTCCAGCATTAGGTTCTGGCATTTTGCTTGTGCCTCATCTCTCTCTTTGGTGACCCTGCTTAGAAGATCATGGACATGGACCAATTCACATTCTCTTTTGGTAATCTCCTCCTTAGCTGTTGCAATTGTTGCCTCTAGCTCCAAGGTTGTACGTATAAGAGAATGCTTCAAGTCCTCTAACCCCTGCAAGGTTAAGAATGATAGAACATTACTAATCAAATAAAAGCAAAAAAAAACCCTTAAAACAATTTCAAAAAGAGAGTCAATTAAAATTGAAGCCATTTATTAGCATAGCATGAATGTGACACCTCTTCTTGGTAGTAGAATTCCCAACTAAAAGGGCTGCATTCATATTCCATTTGTTCCAGTGGTTTGAACTCTAAGATACTCTATGTGAAAAGCATATATCAAGTAACTTCTTCTCTTCCAATAATCCAAAATCATAGTCAGGACTTAAGAAACTGTAATCATTACAAACTTCATGGTCTGCAAGCTACATATTATTCAAACGTTCAGGCAAGCAACTACACAGTTTCCTCTGTAGCTGTCAAGAAAAATCAGACAGCTTCCTACTCTGCCCCGAACTAAATCCAGAGATTGCATTTCCGTTATTTCCTTTCTCTTGCAGCTTAGAGTTTCTATTAGTGTTGATGTCCAAAGTCTCAACTTCAGACATACTTTCAATTGCTGCAACAGTACCACCATCAACCAGATGAATTCCCTGCATAGAATGATTAGAATCCCCTACTAAGGGTGTCTCATTCTTGCAATCATTAGAATGGGCTCTAAGGTTGCAGTCCAAACCTATAAGCTCAGTTGTCTTCTCATCTAGATGTTTATATCTATATAGCTCATTTTGTAACTGATCATTGCTAATCTTTGAGCACTTGCTGCTACCAAGTTGCATCATTTCAGAAATTACTTCCTCCATATGTTTCTTCGCGATAGTTGTGTTGGTTGTGATATTACAATGCTCGCAATTTGGTCTTGGATTGCAGCCCTCATCTGGCTGCATATTATGCAAGGATTTAAGGCAATTGTTGTTGCATCCCAACTCACATGATTTGAAATTTTCCACAGATTCTCCTGTATTTTTTTCACTCTTTACCAGAACACCATGTTCATTAGTATCAGAAAAGCTACAATCAGCTCCCGCGTTCATGGTCATATCCATAGGCTCCTGCATGTGATTACCCTCTCCACCTGTGCCAGAGTTTTTCAAAACCTCTTCTAATTCTCTCTCTATTCCTTCACTTTCTCCAGATATTTCAGCCTTGACATTCTTTAAAGGCCCTTGATGAATTCTTGCCTTACATTTCTCATCTGCTTGACATTGGACAGTGCCAATAGTCACTTCCTTTGATCCCTCATCCAATGAGTCATCAGCATCATAAACCTCACAATGAACTTGTCTTTCATCAGTTTCCTCAAAGACACCAACCTTAGAAAACTTGGGTCTGTCTTCATGAGACTGATTAAGATTCCCATCCAACTCCTGAGCTTTTGCAAGCTCACCACCATTCAAAGTATCTGCAGAACCACTAGGTAGTTTTTCCTCACATGCACTAAATGGTGATCCATTAGAGAGTTGTGGGTATTTTTTTTTTAAGTTATTTATCTTTGCTACACAGTAATTCATAGCTCTAGTCAATAATCATTTTTGAAGAATGGTGAACATGAGGTTGCACTTACACTCTAGTGTAGCGCTCCAATTCAAGTGCTGCCCTGTTCTTGTTTTTGATATGTTTCTATTAGATGGTAGTTTATATATATTTTAAAAATAGTATATATTTTTCAATTTATGAAGTGGTGTGTTATTTTTATTTCCAGATTTAATATTTTGAAGCAATGGATAAGTCATGGATAATGAAGCCATGAAACTCAGTTGAATATGAGCAAGGGGTTAGGGGATTTATTGATTTTGCCTTTGTACATCAATCAGTAAATGGCAAAACAATATGCCCTTGTAAACGATGTGGTTTCAAAAAATGGCAAAGTAGGCATGTGGTGTATGATCACTTAATCTGTACACCATTTCCAATAGGATACACTTTTTGGTCCTATCATGGGGAGTCCAGAACAATAGGAACTAGTAATATCTCACCTAACAATATTCCAAATGTAGTTCAAGACCCCACTATTGTTGAGGATCCTATTCGGAACATGATCGATGATGCATTTGGAGTTGATAGGCACCTTGCAAATGAAGTACCCGTTGCATCAAATGCAGAGATTGACCAGGATGCAGATGTGATGCCAAATACAGCTCAAGAACAACATGTAGATGAAGATTTCTATGAATTAGCTAGAGATGTAGAACAACCCCTGTACGAAGGGTGTACGAAGTATTCAAGATTGTCTTTTTTGGTAAAGTTGTATCATATCAAATGCCTGTGTGGAATGAGCGACAAGGCCATGACAATGATTTTAGAACTATTGAAAGATGCATTTGAACATGCAAATATTCCAAGTTCATTCTACGAGGCCAAGAAAACGATCATCAAGCTTGGTTTGAACTATGAAAAGATACATGTATGTCCGAATAATTGTATGCTCTATTGGGGTAATCCGGAAGATGAAGAGAGGGAGACATGTAAAATTTGTACCACTTCCAAATGGAAATCAAGGGCAAAAGCTAGTAAGACTAGGGTGTCCGGTGATGGCACTGGTATGAAGAAAGTGGCTGCAAAAGTTCTTCGTTATTTCCACTGAAGCCTCGATTACAGAGATTGTTTTTTTCATCAAAGACAGTTGAGGATATGAGATGGCATGCTGACGATAATAACAACGATGGAATGTTGAGGAATCCTAGAGATTCTGAAGCTTGGAAGCAGTTTGACTCGTTGCATGCTTGGTTTGCATCAGATTCGCGAAATGTGCGCCTCGCGTTAGCCACTGATGGTTTTAATCCTTTTGGTGTCATGAGTTCAAACTATAGTATTTGGCCAGTTATTCTCATTCCATACAATACCCCTCCATGGGTGTGCATGAAGTCGACATCTTTTATAATTTCAATGATAATTCCTAGTAAAAAAATGCCAGGGAATGATATAGATGTCTACTTACAACCTTTGATCAAAGAGTTGAAAGAGTTATGGACAACGGGTGTGGATGCCTATGATTCTTTTAAGCGAGAGATGTTCAAATTAAATGCAGCTTTAATGTGGACAATTAGTGATTTTCCTGGGCTAGGAACACTTTCTGGGTGGAACACGTACACCGGACTTGCTTGCCCATCTTGTAATTTCGACTCCATTCCATGTCGTCTTCCTCATAGCAAAAAATGGTGTTTTATGGGTCATCATCGTTTTCTTGACCAGAGACACATATTTAGACTAAATAGGGTTCGCTTTAATGGTGAACAAGAAATGCGTAGTCCACCAAAAACATTATATGGTTCTGAAATTCTTGAACAGGTTCAAAACATCAATGTCATATTTGGTAGAAAATTAGAGAAAGAAGGTTCGGGAAAAAGAACACGTGGCAATCAACTTACACGGGGTGCCACTCAACAATGGAAAAAGAAAAGCATGTTCTTTGAACTTCCGTATTGGAAGGATAATTGTTTGCGTCACAGTCTTGACATGATGCATATTGAGAAGAACGTGTGCGATAATGTCATATTTACTTTGCTAAATGACAGCGCAAAGAGCAAAGATCATGTTAATGCTCGAAGAGATCTTCAAGCTATGGGCTTAAGGCCTGATCTTTGGCCCAATGAAAATGGAAAATATTCTCCAGCTGTCTTTACATTGACTAATAAAGGTAGGAAGGCATATTTAACTACTTTAAAGAATATCACCTGTCTTGGGATGGTTATTCAAGCAACATTTCTAGGTGCATTGATTTGGACAATCTTAAGTTGAATGGAATGTTGAAGAGTCATGATTGTCATATATTGATAGAGCAATTGCTACCATTAGCCATGCGGGCAACATTGCCTGATGAGGTTTCGACAATATTAATTGAGTTGTGCTCATTCTTTAGACAACTATGTGGCAAAGTATTGAAAGTTGAAGATCTAGACAGATTGCAAAATCAAATCATCCTCACTTTATGTCACATGGAAATGTTATTTCCTCCTTCATTCTTTACTGTTATGGTTCACTTGGTTGTTCATCTTGTTGAAGAAGCTAAACTCGGAGGTCCCGTTCATTATCGATGGATGTATCCTATAGAAAGGTAAAAGATGTGCGATATTAGTCATTTTATTTTTTCTAATTTGGTAATGTACAGGTTGTTCTAAATAATACTTGTTGTGGTTTAACAATAGGTACTTGGGACAGCTAAAATCCTATGTACGTAATAAAGCACGACCTGAAGGATCTATTGCGGAAGGCTACCTTGTGCAAGAGAGTCTTACGTTTTGTTCAAGGTATCTGGATAGCATTGAGACTAGATGGAACCGACCTAGTCGTGTAGACAATGAGCCTATTAATGATATACAATATGGCTCACGAGTAGCTGACTTATTTCCTAAAGTTGGAAAATCGGTTGGTGGCTCTTCATATGTCACCCTGACACCCATGGAAAAGTTTCAGGCTCATAGACACGTGTTAACGAATTGCTCTATAGTTGATTACTATCTTCAGTAAGTAATTATTCTACTTGGTTTAATTAATCTTAAGTTTTTTTCCATACATCTAATATGATTCAACTAAATAGGCAGTATAGAACTAGCGTGCGAAGGCAACTAAGGGGTAGTGCAAGGAATGATTCTGAGGTAGACAAGAAGGTTCATAGAGAGTTTGGTCGTTGGTTCACCAATCGTGTTAGTGTTCATAACAATGATTAATAGTGTGTTAGTGTCATTTATGTATTTTTTGAACAAGAATGTGACTAACAATATATATTATTATGGCATCTAGATTTATAACAATCTCGACAGTCTTAGTGGACCAAATAAAGATGTTCTCGTTAGTCTTGCACAAGGTCCTCATGACAAAGCTAGAAGGTTCACTGCATATAATGTCAATGGATACAAATTTTGAACCTTGGCACGAGATATGTTATTAAAAACTCAAAATAGTGGGGTTTTTGGAATGTTTGGAACCAGGAGTTACTCAAGCAATAGTGATGCCCAAATGAGGTTTGGAGGGGTACCTTACTATGGAAGATTGATAGACATCATTGAGGTTTTCTATAATGGCTTCACAGTACCCATGTTTAAATGTGAATGGGCTAATACCACTAACCCAAGAGGTATGAAGACAGATAAGTTGGGTTTTATCTCTATTAACTTTGCAAGACTAATACATACTGGAGAACATGAAGATGATGAACCATACATTAAAGCTTCAGAAGCTCAAATGGTTTATTATGTGGAGGATGAGAAGGAAAAAGGTTGGAGCATACCAATTCATTTGAAGCCAAGAGACTTGTACGACATGGGTGAAGATGATGAAATTATGACATCCATTGATGCATACCCATCACAAAACTTGGAACAAATTTTCTCTGATGATACCCCACATATACAATTGGCAAGAATGGATGTAGTTGATGATCCTGAAAGTTCAACCATTAATGATAATTTTAATGATGATAATCAAGATATGGTTTTATGATCCATTGGTGATGTTATAGACATGTCAGTTTTTTGTGTTATGTTGTGTAGAACTTGGAACCTTTGGTGATTTTAGCTTAGTGAACTTGTTTTGTAATTTTTTTAAGGTTTGTTACTGAAAAATGGCTCATAGTTATTATATCAATTTGAATGTCTCGTTATGTTCCATTTTAGTTAGTTAATTATATCAGTTTGATTCTTGATTCTTAGGTAATTTTTGAATGTGTGGTGTTCTTGCTTGTCATATACCTGTTTGATATATTGTACTTCTCAGGTATGGCCAGTCAAAGAAGTGTTCGTCGGAGGTGTCAATCCACACCAATTCAACCAAATGCATCTTCTGAATGATATGTAGATGGACATCTACAACAAAGTGATCCTTTACCCAATGTTGAATCATCATTTCATGATGAGGTACACACTGCACCAACTTCTGAATCTGCACCTGATGTGGTTGAAGGTCCCTTGCTTGTTCCAAAAAAAGCTCCAACATATTGGACAGTAGATGTTATAAGTATGTCTAATCTATTTTATATTTCTCTTTATTTTTTTTAATTTTATTATATGTTGGGTTAGGAATTGTTTTAATTTGTTTACTTTATGTGTTAGATGCAAGCGGTCAGGTGATGCAAACACGTTTAAGGGTGACAGATGTGTTTGCATCAAGTGGTACAACAAGGGTTATAACTAGGTGGAATCGACATGCACAACCAGTGGGAGAGTCAGCTGGTTTGTTGGTAGGATATTTGGGTGAACTTGCAAGAAACTTTAATAACATTCCCATAATGTTTGAGAATTGGAAAAAAGTTCCGGATACTTTGAAAAACAATCTTTATTCTCAAAAAATACAGGTATTATTTGTAGTTAAGTGAATACGTTCGATTTATTAGGTGTTTTGTTAGCTAACACTTTCTTTTATTATGTTTTCTTGAAGAATAAATTTGTTGTCAATGATAGAGAACACAAAAAGTATATTTTAACTAGCCTTGCAAAAAAATGGAGGGACACACGATGCAGATTATTTCATAAATATCATGATTGGGAGCTTTCCTTGGCAGAAAATCTTCAGAGGCACCCACCTGATATTGACTCCAACCATTGGGCTGTTTATATAAATTATAGGCGGAGCGCTAAACAAATGGTAATCATCATAAGTTGCAGTCTTTGTTACTTCAACTACTATTTACTAACTCTTCATTATGTTATTAATTAATGCAGGAGATAGCCGATCAAAATGCAGCAAATCGTGAAAAGTTAGTGATCTACCATACATTAGGCTCCAAGGGAATTGCAAGGACAAAAGATGAGTTGGTATGGTTCACTCATTTTTTTTAACAGTATAATTTATTTGTACTAGCACTTATTGTATGGTGCTTAATTTTAGGAATTACTAGAAGGACGAGAATTTAGCAAGGCATAATTTTATCTTATTTCTCACAAAAGGAAGGATGGATCATTTGTCAGTGAAGAGGCTAGGAAAAAAAATGTAAGTACAATGTATTATTTATAACTTTTTATTGTCATTTGTATTTCATTTCTATTTTTATATTTGGTTAATAGGTTTTATGATGATAAGCAACGTAGTACACACTTAGTAACTATAACCCTTCATTTTCAATTTTGATTTGCTAGAAGTAGACCCATTATTTGTTGGCTTGCAAGTAATAGGTTTATGGTGGCTTTGTTACTATGCTTATTATTTGCTAGAAGTTCGACACTTAGTGTTCACATGATTTTTCAATTTGCATGCCAAAACTTCCTATATATATAGGCAAAAATAACAATGTAACTTTTTATTGTTAGTTGTATTTCATTGTTAATGGTGATCTTTAAGTAATTGTGTATGGCTTCAATATTATATGTAGGAACAATTTCAAAATGAAATGCATGAGGGATCAGCAGAGAATGATGCTTATGTGAAAGTTTTTGGAAAGGACCACCCTGGATATGCCAAAGGAATGGGACTTGGGATAACACCATCTCAGCTCACTGGATTTAGGTCTCACTCTGAGAGGTTGGTATCTCCCTATGAGAAGATTGAAAAATTGAAAGTTGAAGTCCTAGCGCTTAAGGAACAAGCTGCGAATTATGAAGTCTTGAAGGAACAAATTGTTTTCCTTATGCAGAATGTTAAGGGAAATCAGGTAAAATAATTGCTTTTAAATTTAGTTTTTAACTTTTGATAGTTCACTTGTTGAATTAGTGGTTGTTATATAATTTTTGATTTTTTTTGAATTACAGCCGGCTGACTTAGAGTCACCAAGAGATATGAGACGTTCCTCTGAGTCTAGTCATATGCCTGAAGACCACGGAGCATCGTCACGTAGGACCGTTTAGATAGTTCTAGTTTTCATTTTATGAACTTGATGGAGTTTAGTTATATTACTTTATATTTGTGGAATTGTTGAACTCTATTTGGAATATTTCTTTTTGGTCGTAGTTTGTACGTAACTCAACATTTTATTTATGAATGAGTTTTACCTTTATTTGTTTTAATAAAAAAAAAATATATATATATATATATATATATTTAATAAGCAGGTTTTGTAGACTCAAAATGATTTGCTAAAAAAAATAATTACAAATTTTTTGCTAAGTTTTGCGACGGTTTTGAAACTGCCGTAAAAGTAATTTCAGAATTGGGGAAACAAATAGCGGCGGTTCACTAACCGTCGCTATTTGTATAGCCAATTTTGCGGTACTAATCTGCGGCGGTTACAAACCGTCGCAATAAATTTGCGACAGTTTGTGCGACAGTTTTCACAACCGCCGCAAATGCTGCTCGTGACGGTCGACATTGCGACGGTTTTGGAACTGCCACAAACACGAATCTTCGGTGCATAAAACCGACGCCAATTAACCTAATAACCGTCGCAAATAGCGCCTTTTTTGTAGTGACATCAGCAGACGAGCTCCATTTGGTAGATGAGCTTCATATGGTAGTTTAGTAGACGAGCTCTTCTTGTTACTTTAGTGGACGCGAGCTTCTTGTTATTTTTAGTAGATACCAGCTTTTTATCGCTTCATTGGACGTCTGCTTGTTTCTCTTTGTTGAACGTCTGCTTGTTTTACTTTGATGGACGTCTGCTTGTTTTACTTTGTTGGATGTCTACTTGCTTTTCTTTGTTGGACGTCTGCTTGTTTTTCTTTGTTGGACGTCTGCTTGTTTAATCCTTGATTTTTCTTTTTCATGAGTGATCTTGCATGCAAATTAACACGTAATAAGTACATAGTCAAAATCAAAAATCTTATGCAAAATAACACTTTGTTTGTCATACATCAAAACATGAATGAGGACTTAGTCTTACAAGAAAAACCCATATGGTATCCTTGCCTTATGAAGAAGGATTCCATGAAAGTAAAATTCCTACCAAAGTTAGACCAATTCAAATGAATAGCGAGACCTTGGAATACTATAAAAAGGAGATAAGAGGATTTCTAGATAAAAAACTAATTAGGCCAAGCAAGTCTCCATGGAGCTGCACCGCCTTTTATGTATCAAACCAATCTGAGATAGAGCGAGGAGAACCTCGAATGGTAATCAATTACAAACCTTTAAATAAAGTTTTGAAATGGATAAGGTATCCAATTCCAAATAAAAGAGATTTGATAAAAAGATTGCATGGTGGAATAATTTTCTTAAAATTCGACATGAAGTCAGGATTTTATCAAATAAAATTAGAAGAAAAAGATAAATACAAAACAACTTTCACAGTTCCTTTTGGACATTACGAATGGAAGGTAATGCCTATGGGATTAAAGAATGCACCCTCAGAATTTCAGCATATAATGAATGATATTCTAAACCCTCATTCAGAATTTACTATTGTTTACATCGGTGATGTTTTAGTTTTCTCACAGTCTTTAGAACAACACTTTAAACACCTCAATATCTTTAAAGAAACAATTAAAAGAAACGGAATGGTAATATCTGCTAAAAAGATAAAATTATTTCAAACAAAAATAAGATTTTTAGGTCATGAGATTTATCAGGGAACAATAATACCAATAAGTAGAAGTATCACTTTTGCTGATAAATTTCCAAATGAATTAACTGATAAAAAACAGTTACAAAGATTTTTAGGTTGCTTAAATTATGTTTCCGAGTTTATCCCCAAAATTAGAATTAAGTGCAAACCTCTTTATTCTAGGCTTAGGAAAACTTCAAACCCTAAACCCAGGTCAAACGAGTTATCTAATTTAGTCTTAGACATAAAAAAAGGATGTCAAGTCTCTTCCTTGTCTAGGAATTCCTCATCCCGATGTCAGTCTTATTGTTAAAACTGATGCATCAGATAAAGGAAATGGTGGTATCCTACTACAAATCCTTCCTCAGTCAAAAGTTGAGCAAGTTGTCCGCTTTCATTCAGGTCTTTGGATTCAATCACAAGAAAAATATAGTACTATTAAAAAGGACATTTTATCCATAGTACTATGTATTACAAAATTTCAAGATGATTTAATAAATAAAAGGTTTTTACTCAGAATTGATTGCAAAGCTGCAAAAGATGTTTTGCAAAAAGATGTTAAAAATTTAGTTTCAAAACACATTTTCGCCAGATGGTAAAGTTTATTAAGTTGTTTTGATTTCGAAATTGAGTATTTAAAAGGTGATAATAACTTTATCTTTGATTTCTTAACCAGGGAATTTTTGCAAGGTCACCCATGACATCAAGATCCACAGGTGGATCCGTACGAGGAGGGGCTTCTCCCTCTTCTTCCAGTAAATCCAAAGAATTAACCCCAGAATCCTTTGCTCCTTCCGCCTCTCAAATAACCCAAAAGAACCTTCCACCATTAAGTCCCACAAATAACCCTTTACAAAGCCCAAATAAATTTGCACCGTTGAGTGATGAACTACAAACCAAATCAGCCACCCAGAGAGAACCCTCAACTTACAAAATAAAACTAGCATGCAGGAAACATGCTCTGATTGAGCAAGAATATGGTAACCCATTATCTAATACTCCTTGGGATATGCTCTAGCAATTGATTCCCAATGGATTTGGCTGGGTACCCACCAGCGATGTTACAAAAAGTTTACAATTTTACCAATATATTCTTATTGATACTAATTCAGTAAAAATTGAACAGGAAGTTAACGCCAACGTACCCAAAATAATTGCATATTCAAAATGCAAAAGAATGAAGGTGCTCACCCTCTCGGATTGGGGTCAAGGCCCCTTCATGCCAAAAAGATTCTCTCGAATTTTTGATCCCCCGGTTTACAATTATTGGGACTATCAGAAGACTTGGGAGATGGTCCTTTACCAACCAAACCCTCGCCAATTATTGCATTTCAGTCTTTGGAAAATTATTGCATTTCTGTGCTCAATTCGGAATCGCCTGGTTGCTTAAGTTTAGTTATGAATATCATGCGCATTTACTAGAACCTTTTCCAAAGTACATCTGTACAATTAACACCGTATCATGGTGGAGAAAATTCAATGAAAAGGTTGTAGAGACGAAATTTGCCTGATGGAAAAATAAGATTCGGGCAAGAAGGGTTCCTCCCACCTTTGAACCCCCCAAAACTCCTCCTTCTCAAATAAAATAAAAAGAAGTTAGCAGTTCGACACAAGCAGTAACTCCTTACACCATTAATTTCACTGCCTCAACTCCTCGGGAATATAAAAGATTGTTAAAAGAGGCCCTTTCATCAGTTGATTCTGACGAAGAAGATGATGACTCGGTTACTGTTGGGCCAGACTACAACCCTTATCTTGAAAATGTTGATCCAGATACTAGCTTCTTTGATCAATAACTCATTAATTCAGAAGTCTTGTCGTATCTCAACAAATTCAAGATGGCCGACAAAGACTCTTTTCAGTCACTCAATCCCAATAAAGAAAAAGTAAAGTCAGTTGTCTGTTTGTGCCGACGAAGATTTAGTGGCAGACAAAGGTCACATGTCTACAGTAATCTGGCATTAAAGTCAAAAGTTAAATAGTACCTGTTTTTGAGGATTCTAAACACATTCAAGTCCGCCAACACCGAAGTCTTTCTCTCCTCTATTTAAGAAGGCCTCGTGGTTCGAAAGAAGCAGATTTTACTTTCAACCTGATTACTAATTAAGTTTTCTCTATAATCTTGTAGTGTTAAAGCTTTGAAACAAGTTTACATTGAAGCTCTTTTGTATGTTATTTGATAACAAGTTCTACTTTGATAATATTTTGTAATCAAGTACTCTTATGTATAAAGAATAAACGAATAGTTTGGTAACACTATTTTCTATCAGTTTTATACTCTGATTTGTCTATTTCACTACTACTTTTATTCTACTAATTCTTGAGATGATCCGCATACATACATATATATATATATGAGAGATTTTCAAAATTTATAAAATATTAAATGTTATCAACGGTGAAATAAATACATATCATGATGTTAACTTATCACAAGTTTGCTATACAGTGTAGCGGTAGCGACGCTTCTAGCAATCCTTGGGGGCGCGGGTATGATTCTTGTATGCCGCAAGTTTTGAGTTTTAAAGTGACCGTTTTATTTTAAACTTTAATAACGCAGGCTCTGTGAGGGAAGGGACGCATCCGCTGGCCACTAGGTCAACTGATGTCTTGTGTCAGTTAATGAACGTTAATACTACTTATGTATCGAATTTGACCGATTGTGAAACTTTTGAAGAGTTGTTTTCTTTCACCAAGTGACATGAGTTGGTCTATAAATAGAACCATCCGCATGTAGTAATCGACACGAAAATCTCAGAATCTCTCAACCATTCTTCACTCCAAATCACTTTCTTTTCTCCCTTATGCGCAGAGAGAGTTAAGGAGACTATTGTTCTGTAAACTGCCATTGTTGATACGCTTGGTTTAGGGTGTGCAAACCAAACCAAGGTTCTCCATTTGTCCTGAAGGGGATTCGCCATTTACACCTGTTGCATCCAATCTACGAGGAGAGATTGGTGGGGACGAATCGAATCTAAAGCCTAGTGTTGCGCATTACCATTATTTTCTTCTTCTTTGTTGCAGATCCATATCCCATTTTCTAACAATCTTTAGGTTTGATTTCTATCACAATGGCTACAACATTGAAGGAGATGACTTCTGACTTTATGAAACTTGAGAGATTCGAATGTGGAAACTTTCATCGTTGGCAAAAGAAGATGCACTTCCTTCTTACAACATTGAAGGTGGCATATGTGTTGAACACACCAAGACCAAAGGAAAGAGAAGATGAGACCATCAATGAGACTCGTGAGAGGAACAAGTGGGTTAATGATGATTACATTTGCATGGGGCATATTTTGAATGGCATGACCGACTCATTGTTCGATGTGTATCAAAATGCGGGATCCTCCAAAGAACTATGGGAGAAACTTGAGGCAAGATACATGATGGAGGACTCAACAGGTAAGAAATTTCTTGTTAGTCATTTTAATAATTATAAAATGGTTGATGGTATGCCTATCATGGAAAAAATGCATGAAATTGAACGTATTCTCAATAACTACAAACAACATAATATGCACATGGATGAAACCATCATTGTCTCCTCAATCATTGACAAACTTCCTCCTTCATGGAAAGACTTCAAAAGAAGTCTTAAACATCGGAAAGATGACATTTCTCTTGAACAATTGGGTAATAACCTTCATTTAGAAGAAGAGTATCGTAAATAAGATGATACTAAAGACTATTATGTTCATGAGAAGGTGCATGTAGTAGAGGAAGGGAAATCTGGTAAATCCTCTAAAAAGAGGAATAGAGATTTTGAAAAATCTCATGAAAACAACAATGAGAATGACTACAAGAAAAATAAAAATAAAAATGGTTGTTTCTATTGTGGAAAATCGGGACATTTCAAGAGGAATTGTCGTCTCCTGAAAAAGGAAAAAGAGAAGGAATCTAGTGCAACAAAGGACAATCTTGTTGCGGTCATTTCCGAAATCAACATGATAGAAGATGTTGGATCATGGTGGATTGACTCCGGTGCAACTCTCCATGTGTGTAAGAACAAGGATCTCTTCAAGACAATTAATGAAGAAGATGGAACAGTTCTATATATGGGAAATGCATCAACTATCCAAGTTAAAGGCAAAGGGACAGTGGAACTAGAATTCACTTCGGTAAAAGTAGTCACTCTTACAGATGTTTATTATGTACCAGATGTTAGGAAGAATTTAATTTCTGTACCGTTACTTAATAAGTACGGGTTCAAATGTGTATTTGAGGGAGACAAGTTTATTCTCTCTAAGGTGGGAATGTTTGTAGGACAGGAATACCGTTGTAAGAATATGTTCAAACTCAATATTATTAATGATAATGGATTTATTTATGCTTATATTGTTGAGTCTTGTAATTTATGGCATTCTCGTTTATGACATGTTAATTTTAGGAAAATGGATGAAATGATGAATTCATGTTTAATTCCTAAAACAAGTAGAATTTCGGTTGCATGTACAACTTGTATGCTAACTAAGATAACTAGATTTCCTTTTCCTAGAGTTGAAAGAAGTTATAGTGTTAGATTTAATTCATTCTGATGTATGTGATTTACATGGTTGGCCCACTATAGGTGGTAAAAAATATTTTGTGACATTCATAGATGATTGTACTATATATTGCTATGTATATTTAATGCATTCAAAGGATGAAGTGTTAGATAAATTTAAGATATTTAAAACAGAAGTAGAACTTCAACATGAAACATTTATTAAATGTTTTAGGAGTGATAGAGGAGGAGAGTTCTATAACCCTAGTTACTTTGAGTCTACTAGAGTAATTCACCAAACAACCGCACCTTATTCCCCACAACAAAACGGCATAGCTGAAAGGAAAAATAGGGTATTAGAAGAAATGGTAAATGCAATGTTATCATATTCTGGTCTAGCAAAGGGTTATTGGGGAGAAGCCTTGTTGACGGCTTGTTATATCTTGAATAGAGTTCCAAACAAAAGGATCAAAATAATCTCATATGAACTTTGGAAAAATAGAAAGCCCAACCTTAACTATTTCAAAGTTTGGGGTTGTAGGGCAATAGTAAAAGTTCCTGAACCAAAAAGAAAGAAATTAGGTGAAAGGGAAATTGGATGTGTGTTCCTGGGCTATGCTAAAAATAGCAAAGCATATAGATTCATGGTTATAGAATCTAATGACTCATATCCTGTAAATACAGTAATTGAGTCTAGGGATGCTATCTTTCAAGAAGATAGGTTTAACTCAATTACAAGTCACAAAAATAATGTTCATAGTAATGCACATAATCTAGAAACCAATGTATTTAATAATAATACTTTAGAGAGTTTAGAACTTAGAAGAAGTCAGAGAGCTAGGAAAGAGAAAACTTATGGACCAGACTTTTTCATGTTCCTTGTTGAAGGAACAAGAGAGTCCATAGACAGTTATGAACCAATATGTTATAATACAGAAAGTGATCCATAAACATTTGAAGAGGCGATAAAGTCTCAAGATGCCGCTTTCTGGAAGGAAGCTATACAAGAGGAAATAGACTCAATAATGGGGAATAAAACATGGAAATTAGTAGACCTCCCACCTGGTTCCAAACCTAAAGGTTGTAAATGGATTTTCAAAAGGAAAATGAAGGTAGATAGAACCATAGATAAGTTTAAGGCAAGACTAGTTGCTAAGGGATTTACACAAAAAGAAGGCATTGACTATTTTGATACATATGCACCTGTGGCAAGAATTGCCTCAATTAGAGTGATATTGGCATTTGCATCCATCTATAAGTTTGTCATGCATCAAATGGATGTGAAAACAACATTTCTTAATGGGGAATTAGATGAAGAGGTGTATATGTTACAACCTGAAGGGTTTGTGGTTAATGGTTAAGAAAAGAAGGTGTGTAAATTGAATAAGTCATTGTATGGACTAAAACAAGCTCCTAAACAATGGCATCAAAAGTTTGATCAAGTTATGCTAGCTAATGGGTATAAAATAAATGAATCTGACAAGTGTATTTATAGTAAATTCCATAATAGAAAAGGTGTTATGATTTGTTTATATGTTGATGATATGTTAATATTTGGTACTGATCTAGATGAGGTGGAAAAAACTAAGAGTTTCCTCTCTAGTAATTTTGATATGAAAGACTTAGGGAAAGCCAATGTGATACTAGGGATTAGAATAATAAGAGATGGTGAGAACATAGGTTTGTCCCAATCTCACTATATAGAAAAGGTGTTAAAGAAATTTAATGAATTTGATTGTCAATCTGTTGTTACTCCCTTTGATCATAACACTAATTTAGTACCAAATAAAGGTTGTCCAGTAGCACAACTTGAATACTCAAAAGTAATTTGATGTTTAATGTATGCCATGACATGTACTAGACCAGACATTGCATATGCTGTAGGGAGACTAAGTAGGTATACAAGTAATCCAAGCAAAGACCATTAGCATGTTGTCCGAAGAGTATTGGAATACTTGAAGGGGACGATGAATTATAGTTTGAACTATAATGGGTATCCTTCAGTATTAGAAGGTTACACGGATGCCAGTTGGGTTATACAGAAGATCATGCTTCAACAAGCGGTTGGGTCTTCACACTTGGTGGGGGTGCTATTTCTTGGGGATCCAAGAAACAAACTTGCATTGCTAACTCCACCATGGCTGCAGAATTCATAGTATTGGCAGCATGAAGCAAAGAAGCTGAATGACTTAGAAATTTGATGTATGATATACCAATTTGGCCAAAGACAATAGCACCAATATCCATACATTGTGATAGTCAATCAACACTATCAAATGCATATAGCCAGGTTTATGATGGAAAGTCTAGGCACATTGGGCTAAGACATAGCTATGTAAAAGATTTGATTACAAATGGAGTAATATCCATAGTCTTTGTGAAAACAGAGAGGAATCTTGCAGATCATTTGATGAAAGGACTGACAAGGGATATGGTGTTGAAAATATCATTAGGGATGGGACTCAAGCCCATATCTACATGATCACCAATGGTGGAAACCCGACTCACACTTGAGTAGCATCAAGTCTTGAGTTCAATGGACCAAAGTACACTATGAGAGTGATTGCAAGTACTTGACAAATAGATACATCCCAAGGTTTAAAAGTACTTGGAAAACCATAAGGACATAAAAGAAAAGGGTGAGCTTTTGCTCTTAATGGACCTATAGCATATATGTGCTGAGGTGCCCAACTTATGGGGGTACTTCTAGTAAAGTCCACCTATGTGAGAGTGAAGTGTGGCCGCTTCTTAGAGTTGGGCTTGACTCTGTAAGCTCTCATGAAAAGGATACACGACAAAAGACCTTACCAAATGTGTCACACTACCACGTCGTTCAATGGTACCGAGATTTCATGTGTAAGTCATACACGCTTGTTCTAATGAATATTTGGTTCAAAGCTTGTCTACCATTTTATTCGGAGATGAGTGAAACCCATGGCTTACTAAGCAAAGGTTCAAATCCCCAAGATACCTTTGTCTGAAAGCATGCGATTTCCGAAATAATAGGATTTGGATTTATTTTAAAAATGGTGGGGGGTTGTGAGAGATTTTCAAAATTTATAAAATATTAAATGTTATCAACGGTCAAATAAATACAAATTTTCAAAAAAGTTTCTTACATATATACCAAAATTTTCACACTCTTGTTATATTGGACTATTGGTTAATGATGTCTTAATTCTTAATTAAATATATGTAATTGGTTAACGGACTAACTAATAGTTATATTTTTTAAAAAAATTGTATAATTAACCTGATAAAAACTTACCAATCTAACAAATAATAAAGTCATTACTAACAAATTTATAAAGACTATGAAAACAAATCGAAAGCCAAACATATATATCAGACTAATTACAGCAACTACATCCGTTTTGAGTGTGTTTTTTCACTGGTGTAAGATATAATTAACATACCTTCATCTTTGGACAAAGTGGCTCCAAAAGCAAAAGAGGCTAAGAAAAAGGAAGCAATAAGCAGAAGGAAGAAGTAAGAGGGAATGATATGTTCGTGCTTGCTGATTTGATAACTGGTAAAAGCAATATTATTATTCAGTGATAGGAACAGATAAATATATATAGGCTTGACTCTGTGAGCTCTCATGAAAAGGATACACGACACAAGACCTTACCAAATATGTCAAACTACCACGTCGTTCAATGGTACCGAGATTTCATGTGTAAGTCATGCACACTTGTTCTAATAAATATTTGGTTCAAAACTTGTCTACCATTTTATTCGGGATGAGTGAAACCCATGGCTTACTAAGTAGGTTCAAATCCCTAAGATACCTTTGTCTGAAAGCATGCGATTTCCGAAATAATGGGATTTCGATTTATTTTGAAAATGGTGGGGGGTTGTGAGAGATTTTCAAAATTTATAAAATATTAAATGTTATCAACGGTCAAATAAATACATATCATGATGTTAACTTATCACAAGTTTGCTGTACAGTGTAGCGTTAGTGACGCTTCTAGCAATCCTTAGGGGTGCGAGTTCGATTCTTGTTTGCACATTACTATTATTTTCTTTTTCTGAAAACACTAGAAAGATCCTTCCTTTAGGCTTGCTCTTCACTAGTTCTCCTCTCCCTTTACATTGTTAGGGTTTTATTATGGATTTGGGGATTTCACAACTAAAAGGGATTAGGGTTAAAACATTCACCCAAGGTAAAGAGGAGAGGAAACGGCGGCCATACATGGGTGCGACGGTGGCGGCGACTCCGGCGACGCGGTGGTGGCCATATGGTTTAACAACCAAGACCAAAGAAGAGAAGGTAAAGCTCAAGGAGGAGAAGAAAGGTACTCAAGAACTAACAAGGAAGATGAAAACCACCATGGGTGGCGGCTTACCGGACAGAACGTGATGGCAGACGTCATTTTGTGCGACGACGAGGACGAACCAGACCCGAGCAGACGGTGCGGTCTTCTCCTCCCTGCGGCGACGAGCGGCGGTCAGCGGTCGGTGGCTGGGCTGGGCGGCGCGGCCGGTGCAGGAGAGGAAAGGAGATGAGGTTGGAGCTTGGAGCTTGGAGAGAAGAATGAAGTTTTTTGAAAGTGAAATGTTTTTGGCTGGTCATTTTAATTTTTGGTTGGCATCACTCAACAACATAAACAGGGGAATCTAATTTTTCCCTTTAGAATGGGGTGAAGCTCTGCTAGGGTTTTGTGCTTTCTTGCGTCACAAGGCTGCTTCACCCATAGCAATCTTCTCAAATTGCCCATGGGATCTTCTCTTCCCCGAGTCGGTTGCTGCTTCCCCTAAACCTCTCCCTAATTCTTCCACATCTCGTCCATCTTCTTCACCCTTGCAAACCAAATATTTTGCCCAAGCCTTAACACATTCTTGTGCGGTCTGTTGTGACTCCGGCAAGTGTACCGGGTCGTCGCAAGTAATAAAAACACGGTAAGATTCTACCGAGGTCGAACACAAGGATTGGGTTACCAATTCGACTAAATTGTCAAGAAATCCGATACGTTGGTTAAGCAATAGAAGGTGGTTGCGAGAAAGAGATTGAGATTGCGAATTCAAGAATCGATTCAAATAACGCTACGGTGATTAAATTCAGAAATAAAAGCATCTAAGGTTTCGAATTCACCTACCCAATCATGCAAAGTACCCAAGTGATGATATTCTCCTCCCTACGTTCAATTTTAATGTCAACCGGGACCCCTAAATTCTCCTAAATCCACTTCCGTGCTCATTAGGACGTATTCGATGATTTGAGTTAATTACTTGCTAGGTCTCTTAACCCTAATCTCGAATTCTATTAATTCTTGTTCCCTATAGGTTGCATCGATCTCCTACTCACTCTCGTGCAATACTCGACCGATGTTCCCAATTCAAGTTCTAAAACGCGAATCGCCGCTAGGCCTCAACACGCTTAACTAGTCGATCACGCTAGCATATAATCGACACAATGAAAACAGAATTGGAAAATCATAATTGAATTAAAGGAGAGAGAGTTACATTACATGAACACTATGCCGCCATGGGTGGCTTCATCGATCCCCTAGACAAGAGGATTAGTTCCTCATGTCCGTAACAACAACGCACGTACAATCGGAATTCATCCTAAGCCTAAGAATTAAGAGAGGAGAAAAGGAGAAGAAACCCCAGAATAAGGGTTACAGAAGGTCTCTGAAAATTCTGATCCAAAAAGTCCCCCTTCGTTTCGATCTGTTCTATTTATAAGGAGGCCACGCGTCACGGCCGTGGCGGTCATCACGGCCAGGCCGTGGCGGCTTCTCTTTCCGGCGCACTTCGGGATTTGAACATTCGCGACGCGAAGGATGTCTCGGGGCGAGTCTTCTTGTCACGGCCCGTGATGTCAATCACGGCCAGGCCGTGATGTTCTCTCGCCTTGTGTGGATTTTTAGGTCACGGCGTGATATACATCACGGCTAGGCGTGATGGTCTCTCGATTCTGGTACTTTTCTCGAGTTCACACACTCGCGACGCGGGGACGTCTCGCGACGCGAACCTTCCTGTCACGGCCCGTGATGTCAATCACGGCTAGGCCGTGATGGTCTCTGTCTTCCCAGATCTTCAAACTATCGCGGGGCGAGCCTCCTCTCGCGGGGCGAGAATCCCCAGAATGGCAATCTCCACTATTTGTTGACTTTCCTTAATTCTTAGAGCCTCACTTATGGACCTGAAAACAACACAAGCAACCACAAGCGTAATTCTCTCCAAAATAACCTAAAAACTACACAAAAGACGCAAAACGAGTCAAAGTCCAACTTAGGAACAAAACAAGGCAAATTTGGGCGAAAACGAGAGTAAACTCGAATAAATTGGCACATAAACCCTAGTTTATCTAGTCTTAAAACTAGATAAGCCAGAGGCTTATCAAAATACCCCAAACTTAAACCTTGCTTGTCCCCAAGCAAGCTTAAAACTCAAAAACGACTCAAGACTTGGCAAGCTTGAAAGATCTAATCAATTTCGCACACATTTCATGCAACTTTACAAAACAATTTTTCTTCTTTGATTCCCCCCTTTTTTTTATCAATGTAGTCCCCACATTCATCTACTTTAAACAATTGAGAAATTATCATTCATGCCATCATTACTCTAAGTTGAGGCTCAAAGATACACACAAAGGAAGATCACCTATTTCAAACAATTGCCTTCCTCACAAGGGCATTTAGTATTTCACTCATTCGCTCAAGTTTGTCTAGGCTTTCAACTTTTTCACTCAATTTCACTTATCAAGAGCACTTCCCATGAATTTGATTTTCATCTCAAACATAGTTCCCACGAAAACATGCATGCAACATCAAAAGGTCTTTTAAAGGTTGTAATGGGGCCTGGTGAGGGTAGGATAATCAAGGATATTTAGGCTTAAGTCCCTAGGAACTAAGAGAGCATGAGCATTAAACACATTTTTCCACTCAAATTCCTTTCTTTCCATTTTTCATTTGGGCTCGGGTGACTACAACCTTTTCCTTGATATTATTTTTGTTTTGCCCCTTTTCTTTTGGCAATTTTTTTGTTTTCTTCTTTTCTTTTCTTTTCTTTTTGCCTTGGGTCAACCTTTATTTTCTTTTTCTCATCCCAATATGACACATACCTTGTAGCCACCCCAAACTTAGTTTCTCACAACCTTTCTCTTGCTCATTTCCATGCTCTCCTAATCCTAAGATTGGGTCAACATGGTTTTTCAGATTTTGGCTCGTAATGTAGGGTCATCAAGAAACAATAGGTCAATTGGGCTCAATTTGGCTAACTAGGGAACATGCATTAGGGATGGTTCATTTCAGGCCAAGTAGTTAATTCAAAGAAAATTACCTAAATCATTTGATGCAACACATAAACATGCAAACCATATAGAGATTCAAGCAAATTCGGGAAAGTGCAACTTACAGTTATTCACACATTCACAAACAGAGTTGGAGGCTCAAATCCTCACCTGGACATTTTGCAAACTGTTTGACCGAGATACGATTCCTAGTGTGTGCACCCCCCCTCACCCCAAACTTATCGTAAATCAAGCAATCATAATAAATCTCAAAGTTCAATTTTCAATTTTTAAGTGGGGATCAACTTTTCTATTATTAGAACTAAGGGGGAAATTATCAATGGTCAATATAATTCAAGCAATCCATCTATGCTTAATATAATTAAAATCCAACAAGCTTGCCGACACGACATTTCATACAAAAACTCTTGATCTTCTCAAATTATTCAAGAGTGACAAACAAAAACAAAACAAACACAAAAACAAAAACAAAAACAAGAGTGAGGAAAGGAGAGGGTACCTAGCTTGGGTTGCCTCCCAAGTAGCGCTTGTTTAACGTCCCGAGCCTGACTCAAGTCACCCCAGAGGGTTAATCCGGAGGAAGATCCTGCTTGCCATGCCATTCCTTGGCCTGTTCTTTGTAGGTTTGTGCACTTTTATATACTCGCAAGCTGTTCCCGGACAGCTCATTTAAGCCCAGCATCCTTCTATAATCCGCACGCACTCTCCACTCCGCGATGGTCTTTTTTGGGATCAACTTGTTGTCTTTATTGACCACCACGGTTGTGCTACCTTTCAACCTTGGTGCTTTACCCTTCTTTTTCTTGCCCTTGCAACTGAGCTCTTCCTTTGCACATTCTTCCCTTGGGAGACTCGGTATGGGTTCCATGTCTCGTAGCCACTCAAGGTAGACTTCATCCCCCGAAGGGCCTTTTTCCTCACTGTCTTTCTCATGAGATTCTACTGATACTGTTGCAAGTGAAGGATCATTGCCTTCTCGAGTTGCCTTTACCTTTTCAGTTGGGTCCACCACATCCACTCGATACACTTCCGACCTCTCTACAGGGTGCTTCATTGCTTCAAAGAGATTGAAGACTACCTCATCATCTTGCACCCTTAGAGTGAGCTTCCCTTGCCGCACATCTATCAAGGCACCCCCAGTGGCCAAGAAGGGCCTACCCAGTATGAGAGGAACCTCGGCATCTTCGTCCATATCAAGCACTACAAAGTCCGCCGAAAATATAAGCTTGTCCACCTTCACCAACAAGTCTTCGACCACCCCATAAGGATATTTTATAGAGCGGTCGGCCAGTTGGAACGACATCCGTGTATCCTTAACTTCTTGGATCCCCAACCTCTTCATCATAGAGAGGGGCATCAAGTTGATGCTTGCCCCTAGATCACATAATGTCTTCCCTACAGTCATCCCCCCAATGGTGCAAGGTATCGAAAAAGAACCGGGATCCTTCAACTTTGGAGGTAGTTTTCTCTGAAGAATGGCACTACACTCCTCGGTCAAAGCAACCGTCTCCTCATCCACAATTCTCCGCTTCTTGGTGAGAAGCTCCTTCATAAACCGGGCATATGATGGCATTTGTTCCAGGGCTTCCGCAAATGGGATGTTAATTTGAAGCTTGCGGAAGACATCAAGGAATCTGTTGAACTGTTTATCCTGTTGAGGTTTCTTCAATCTTTCCGGATATGGTACCTTCATGTAGGACGGGAGGTCCTTGGGCTCTACCCACTTCTTTCTACGGAACTCTTCATCTACAAGCTTTAACCTCCCTCCTTGCTCCGGTGCCTTACCTCTTTCAAACTCCTCTTATTTCTCAGGCTGTTCTTCCCCAATATGTGGATGGTTCGAGACCTCAACTTCCGGAGGACTAGGTGCGCCCCTGTTAGATTCCAACACTCTACCACTTCTAGTGGTCACGGCATTGCACTGGCTCTTAGGGTTGTTCTCAGTGTCACCTGGGAGAGTGCCTGGAAGACGCTCATTAAGTTGCTTCGCGAGCTGTGATATTTGTGTCTCCAGATTCTGAATTCGCGATCCTGTATGAGTCGCCAACTTGTAAATGGCAGTGTTCACCTTCTCAAAAGATGTGCCTGTAAAGGTTGACAACTTCTCAAAAGCCATCTCCCAAGGTTGTCTTCCACTATCTCATCGGTTGCAACTCGATTAGGCCCCTAAGAGCTCTCGTGAGTATTGCGCTGCTGAATGCCAATGTTCGGTCTCAGACCCTGTTGAGGTTGTTGCCAATTCTGTTGCGGATGTTGTTGGCCGGCTAGACCACCATTAACATCACTCCAAGCAAATCCCGGATGGTCTCTTCTCATGTAGCCCCTATTCTGATTCTGATTGTTCCTTTGATAGTTGTTCTGGGGCACAGTATCATAAAAGTTGTGGCATGAGTCCACATGTTCCTGAGGGAAGTTGAATGGACAATTTCGAGTGTCATGATCTCCATTACAATTACTACAACCTGGAGGCATTCCCTCGTGTATCACATTAGCCTTCTTGTTCTCTGACAAAGCCACCACTTGCATCTTCAATGATTTGACTTGCTCTAGAATGGCTTCCATTGTTCCAGCACTGACCCCACTTGAGTTTTCCCTACCACGACTGTAATCATTATATGACATTTTCTCCAATAGTGCCCATCCATCCTCAGCTGATAAATATGAGAAAGAACCGCCAGCTGCGGCATCACAGTTCATCTGATAGCGTCCCCTCAACCCATTAAAGAAATGTTGAACTTTAGAGACCGGGTCAAAGAACGCTGACGGGCATCTTCTCAACAATCCGTTGTACCTCTCCCAAGCTTCATTATAGGTTTCATCCTCCGTTTGCCTGAATGAAGTGACGGCTATTCTTGCTTGTGCCGCCTTCTGAGGAGGAAAGTATTTGGTTAGGAACTTCTGTGCCATTTGCTCCCAAGTTCTGATGCTGTTCCTATCCAAACTGTCAACCCAATCGCGAGCGACATCCCTAAGAGAAAGAGGGAAAAGCCGCAAGCGAAACTCATCCTGAGAAACTCCCCTGGTCTTCTGCAAGTCACAAGCTTCTAGAAAGCGAGTGATGTGTCTATGAGGGTCCTGTTTGCCACTCCCATCAAACTGATTTTCCCGGAGCTGGAATGTGACACATGCTTCAACTCTGAAGGAGTCTGTGTTCAGGTTGCCCCTCACAATAGAAGAGTCACAATCTCCCAAGCTTGGTAGATCGTACTCGAAGAGAGGCTTGTAACGAGGAGGAGGAGGAGGAGGATTTTCTTCAGCCATGCCTTCTATTTTAATTGCTTCCAACCTCTTCCTTTCTCTGGCCTCTTTTCTTAACTGCCGCTCGGTCCTGGTGATCTCGAAATCAAATAGCAAGTCCTCTTGTAGGAGGGTACCTCGCATACAAAAACAGGCAAAGACCAAGTGGAATCAAAGAAGCAGAGAAAAATAATAACAATTAAATAAAAGAAAATAAAAAAACTAAAAGTCAGCTTAACCAAACAGCCGAATTTCCTAAAAATTAGGAAAATTGGTTGTGTCAATCCCCGGCAACGGCGCCAAAAACTTGTTGTGACTCCGGCAAGTGTACCGGGTCGTCGCAAGTAATAAAAACACGGTAAGATTCTATCGAGGTCGAACACAAGGATTGGGTTACCAATTCGACTAAATTGTCAAGAAATCCGATACGTTGGTTAAGCAATAGAAGGTGGTTGAGAGAAAGAGGTTGAGATTGCGAATTCAAGAATCGATTCAAATAACGCTACGGTGATTAAATTCAGAAATAAAAGCATCTAAGGTTTCGAATTCACCTACCCAATCATGCAAAGTACCCAAGTGATGATATTCTCCTCCCTACATTCAATTTTAATGTCAACCGGGACCCCTAAATTCTCCTAAATCCACTTCCGTGCTCATTAGGACGTATTCGATGATTTGAGTTAATTACTTGCTAGGTCTCTTAACCCTAATCACGAATTCTATTAATTCTTGTTCCCTATAGGTTGCATCGATCTCCTACTCACTCTCGTGCAATACTCGACCGATGTTCCCAATTCAAGTTCTAAAACGCGAATCGCCGCTAGGCCTCAACACGCTTAACTAGTCGATCACGCTAGCATATAATCGACACAATGAAAACAGAATTGGAAAATCATAATTGAATTAAAGGAGAGAGAGTTACATTACATGAACACTATGCCGCCATGGGTGGCTTCATCGATCCCCTAGACAAGAGGATTAGTTCCTCATGTCCGTAACAACAACGCACGTACAATCGGAATTCATCCTAAGCCTAAGAATTAAGAGAGGAGAAAAGGAGAAGAAACCCCAGAATAAGGGTTACAGAAGGTCTCTGAAAATTCTGATCCAAAAAGTCCCCCTTTCTGTTCTGATCTGCTCTATTTATAAGGAGGCCACGCGTCACGGCCGTGACGGTCATCACGGCCAGGCCGTGACGGCTTCTGCTTCTGGCGCACTTCTGGGATTTGAACATTCGCGACGCGAAGGATGTCTCGGGACGCGAGTCTTCTTGTCACGGCCCGTGATGTCAATCACGGCCAGGCCGTGATGTTCTCTGCCTTGTGTGGATTTTAGGTCACGGCCGTGATATACATCACGGCTAGGCCGTGATGGTCTCTGATTCTGGTACTTTTCTGGAGTTCACACACTCGCGACGCGAAGGACGTCTCGCGACGCGAACCTTCCTGTCACGGCCCGTGATGTCAATCACGGCTAGGCCGTGATGGTCTCTGTCTTCCCAGATCTTCAAACTATCGCAGGGCGAGCCTCCTCTCGCGGGGCGAGAATCCCCAGAATGGCAATCTCCACTATTTGTTGACTTTCCTTAATTCTTAGAGCCTCACTTATGGACCTGAAAACAACACAAGCAACCACAAGCGTAATTATCTCCAAAATAACCTAAAAACTACACAAAAGACGCAAAACGAGTCAAAGTCCAACTTAGGAACAAAACAAGGCAAATTTGGGCGAAAACGAGAGTGAACTCGAATAAATTGGCACATAAAGCCTAGTTTATCTAGTCTTAAAACTAGATAAGCCAGAGGCTTATCACGGTCCCCTTGAGTCAATTGCCAAAACCTTGTGTTAAAACTGATGAATTGACAATCAAGATTACGGAGAATGAATATTTAGCAGGCCTGGAGGGATGCAAAAACCATTTACATGGTCGCCTGTTATTGTCCAAAGGCAACTCTCCATTGAAGTTGGCTGACTTGCGTCAGAAGTTACTATCTTTATGGAAGGATATCAGCCCCTGGCATCTGATTTCTCTTGGTAAGGGGTTCTATGAATTTTCCTTCTCTTCTTTAGAAGATATGCGAAGCGTTCTTGCAGTAGGTCTTTGGAACCTTGGTCCCGGAAGCTTGAGGGTGTTCTCATGGACTAAAGATTTCGACCCTTACTCTCTAAAGCAATCCCACGCTCAGGTTTGGGTTAGATTTTACGGGGTGCCTCAAGAGTATTGGAGGTCGAAAATTCTATTTGCCATTGCTGGTGGTTCGGGGGTCCCAATATGCTTGGGTGAGGCTACAAGTAAGAGGTCTTTTGGTCACTTTGCTAGGGTCTTGATTGATCTTGATTTAAATTCTAAGCTTAGAGAGAAAATTCTGGTTGAAAGGGAGGATTTTGCATTTTTTTTCTTATATAGAATATGAGAAGTTGCCTGAGTTTTGTGCATCATGCCAATCTATAGGACATTCTTTGGGAACTTGTATCAAATCTGCAGGAAATTCAGAAAGGAAAGCGAGCCAAGTCTCGAGGCCTAATCCAAGAAAGGTTTATGTCCCCAAAACAAAGGTTGCTGAATCATTCAAGGCAGTGGAGGGGACAGTCTTTGTTGTTGAGGAAACCGAGGCCAATGTTCAACATGTTGCAAAACAGGCAATTAATCATTCAGAGGCCCAAGAGAAAGATAGAGTCTCCGCGGCTATGAATAAAGGAAAAGGGATATTAATTGATGTTTCAGTCCCTGATACTATGCACCTTGATAAGGGTGAATGTAGTAAGGGAGGTCAGGATGTGTTTATCACTAATGATGGTGTCATTGTTGAAGATGTTCCCCTTGAAAGGGAGGATAATTCAAACTTCTTGCCTAGGAATGTTCCTTATGTGATAGAGGAGATATCTAATTTGGATCGTATAATTCATACTCCTCTTGAAATGGTTCAATCTGTAGATTCGGGCTCCGAGGCTGAAGTTACAAGCTCAGTTCAAGTCGTATCAGAAAATGCTCTTTCTGCTGATGCTGTCTCTCCATCAATTGTTCCCAACTCTATCTCTAGCTGCCAAACTCCATCTATGAATATTCATCCCGCAGAGATTTTGAATTTTGTTCCAAATTCAACTTCTGTCAAGAAAGGACAGCAGTCTGTGATTAATGAAGTTGCTACTCATGATTTAGAGGTGGTTGGGAGACTCTGGGGAGATGATGTTGATGATTGAGAAGCTTCCCCCACCCCTGCAGATAATTTGGATGCAAAGTACACTAAAGTTCAGTCCAAGTCTCAAAAAAAGAAACAAAGAAGAGCTAGAAGGCAAGCACAAAGAATGTCTCAGTATCAAGCCTATTATGGGACAGATTCTGTCTCTTTGGAATTTTAATGAAGGTGTTCTATTGGAATGCAAGGGGAATTGGCAACCCTAGTACTAGACTGGTTCTGTCCAAATTTTGTATAGAATACAAGCCTGATCTGGTATTTTTGTCGGAACCAAAGATTGTTATAGACAACTTTCCAGTGAACTTCTGGAAAAGACTAAATCTTAAAGTTTTTGCAGTAAACAATAGGAACCCATTGATTCCAAACTTGTGGAGGATTTGTGCTCCCAACCTCTCCCCCATTGTTCTTGCAACTTCCCAGCAGCATATTTCCGTGTCTTTGAATCATAATTCTCAGAAGTTATTTATTTCTGCAGTATATGCTTCAACTTCTCAGACTGATAGAAGGAGTCTTTGGATGGAGTTGGCTTCTTTACAGCAAGCTTTTCAGGGTCCCTGGTGTTTTATAGGGGACTTTAATGCTATCCTTGGTGCCCACGAGAAGAAGGGAGGTAGACTTCCTTCCACAGCCTCTTGTGAGGAATTTAAAGCATGGTATGACTCGTGCAACTTAACTCATATTGTTACCCGAGGGACTGCTTTCACATGGTCCAATATGAGAGGTTTCAGGGATCATATAGAAGTAAGATTAGACAGATCTGTTTGCAATGATGAATGGTTAGCTGCTTGGGATAATGTTGCATGCTGCACTCTTACCAGAATCTAGTCTGATCATTACCCTATACTCCTAGTTCTGAAAAAAGGATTTACATCTCAGCCTTCATCCTTCAAGTTTCACAATATGTGGACTGATCATGTTGACTGTAGAAGATTGATATCTAAGGTTTGGAAGAGACGCTTTTGGGGCTGTCCCATGTATGTCCTGACTCAGAAACTAAGATGTCTTAAATCAGAGCTGAAAGTGTGGAACAAGTAGGTTTTTGGCAATGTCCATCTCAAAGTGGAAGAGGTCGTGACTAAGTTAGATTCCATTCAAGCTAGGATTGACTCCCAAGGATACTCAGACTTTTTACATAACCAGGAGGTTGCTGCTCAAATTGATCTTAATCAAGCTCTCTCTTTTCAAGAAGCCTTTTGGAAGGAAAAAGCTAGAATGAGCTGGTATGCAAAAGGAGATAGAAATACAGCTTTCTTTCATAAGGTCACCAATATTAGAAATTCTACAAAGCAAATGTCTATTCTTAAGGTGGGAAATTCTGTTCTGGAAAGGCAATCTGATATAGAAAATTAAGTTATAGAATTTTACACAAAGTTATGCATCTAGCAACTCTTGTGTAGACAATGGCCTCATTGATTCAGTCATCCCTTCGTTAGTGTCATCTCAAGACAACATCATGCTAACAAACATTCCCACTTTGGAAGAGGTCAAGAATGCTGTCTTTTCTCTTGATAGAAACAGTGCTCCTGGTCCTGATGGTTTTGGTGGGAGCTTCTACCACTCTTATTGGGATATTATTGAGCAAGAGGTTCACAGTTCTGTAACTCAGTTCTTTAAGGAGGGATGGATTTATCCAAATCTCAATTCCAACAGATTGGTGCTTATTCCAAAGTTTGATGGTGCTGATAGAATTGAAAACTACAGGCCAATTGCACTTGCCAACTTCCAATTCAAAGTTATAACCAAAGTTCTGGCAGACAGACTTGCTGTAATTATACCAAAAATAATCTCTATTGAACAGCGAGGATTTATTAAGGGAAGCCACATTGCTGATTGTGTTTGCATAGCCTCTGAAGCAGTTAATATATTAAGTAACCGAAGCTTTGGAGGAAATATGGCTTTGAAGTTAGACATTAAAAAGGCCTTTAATACCTTAGATTGGAGTTTCCTTTTGAAGGTTCTGTCTTCTTTTGGCTTTGATCATCAGTTCTGCTCTTGGATTAGTGCCATCCTGCACTCTGCTCATTTGTCTATTTCAGTGAATGGCAAATCAATTGGCTTCTTCACTTGCAAAAGAGGGGTGAGGCAAGGAGACCCCCTCAACCCCCTCCTTTTTTGCCTTGCAGAAGAAGTTCTAAGCAGGGGAATCTCTAAGCTTGTCGAGTCTGGAAGGTTGCTCCCCATGTCCAGCCCAAGAGGTTTTGTGACTCCAAGCCATATTCTCCATGCAGATGACATCATGGTCTTCTGTAAGGGCACAAAAGCTAATATTAGAAGCATTATACAACTCTTTGAGGATTATGGTCAAGCTTCAGGGCAGATTCTGAGCCTGGATAAGTGTAAATTTTTTGCAGGATCAATGTCTCCTAGAAGGGTAGCTGAGATGAGCTCTTTTCTTGGATTTTCAGTAGGATCTCTTCCCTTCACCTACCTTGGGGTCCCTTTGTTCAAAGGCAAACCGAAAACAGCTTATCTTCAACCCATCATAGACAGAATCAAATGCAAGCTTTCCTCTTGGAAAGGTTCTCTTCTCTCAATTATAGGTAGAGTGCAGCTTGTTAACTCTGTGATTCAAGGTATGCTAGTTTATAGTTTTCACATCTACATGTGGCCCGTTTCTCTGCTAAAGCAATTGGATGGTTGGATCAAGAACTTTGTTTGGTCAGGGGACATTCACAAAAGGAAACATGTTACAGTGGCAGTTTGCTCTTCTGTTTCAGATGGTGGCCTGGGCATCAGGTCTATCAGAGCAATAAATGAAGCCTCTATGCTGAAACTGAGTTGGGATCTGACTACTTCTGCTGATCAATGGGCTAGGTTTCTTAGAGCCAGATTTCTCAATAACTACAAGCCTATAGGTCATCATGTCAACTCCTCTATTTGGCCGGCTTTAAAGAAGTGGTATCATGTTGTTTTAGACAACTCCTCTTGGTTAATTGGTGATGGTAAATCTATCAACTTCTGGACAGATAAATGGTTGGATGACCCTTTGGTTTCTATGATGAATATTCCGGAGCATTAGCATCCTTCCCTGCTTGCCTTGGTTAAAGACTTTCTGGTGGATAGAGGTTGGAGCATCCCTGACTGTTTGCAATCTCATTTCTCGAATGTGGTTGACAGTATTCATCAAGTTCATATTCCGGTGGAGGATTGTGAAGACGGAATGGTGTGGAACAGCTCAACAAATGGAAAGCTTTCCTTCAAAGAAGCTTTCCTGTTCTTGAATCCTGTTAGAAACTCGGCTCCTAAGTTCAAACAGATCTGGTCCAAATCTATTCCTCCTGCTAGATCTTTTTTGGTTTGGAGAATTTTTCACCACAAGATGCCAACTGATGAGAACATAAGGTTGAGAGGCATCTCAAGGGCTTCCATGTGTAGTTTATGTGGGCTAGAGGAAGAATCAGCATCTCACCTGCTGCTATGCTCAGTCAATGTGGAACTGGTTGGGGTCTAACTTGGTCTTCCCTATGGATTCCTCTTCTTTTGAATCCTTGTTTGCTTTTTATAACAAAAGTTATAGTCCTCAGCTGAAGGAGGTGATCATGACTGCCGTTATCAACACTATATGGGTGATTTGGTTTGCTAGGAATCAATGCAGATTCCTTAACAAGAATATCAGTCTGGCCTATGCTAAAACTATGGTTATTTCTGTTGTTTCACTTTCGGGTAACATATCTAAAGGCACAATGTTCAATTCAATTGAGGAGTTTATCATTCTAAAAAACTTTAGGATTGATGGTCATACTCGCAGGGCTCCAAGAATTAAAGAAGTGGTCTGGTTGCCTCCTCCTTGCAATTGGACTAAGTGTAATATCGATGGGGCTGCTCATGGCTGTCCGGGTATTTCAGCTTGTGGAGGTATTTTCAGGGGTTATAACTCATATGCTCTTGGATGTTTTTCATGAAATTTAGGTTGTGCTTCTTCCATTTTCGCTGAGCTCTCTGTTGCTATTCTTGCCATAGAGATTGCTAACAGTAGAGACTGGAGAAACCTTTGGGTAGAGACAGACTCGATGCTAGTGGTTACTGCATTTAAGGACTTGGAAATTGTCCCGTGGAGGCTGCTTGCTAGATGGAAAAACTGTTTGCATATAGCTAAAGGCCTTACTCTCCAAGTCACTCACATATATAGGGAAGACAATGTTTGTGCGGATAAATTAGCAAACTATGGAATTCAACATCCAGGTTTTAGCTGGTGGGACACAATCCCCCATTTTATTAATGATGAATTTTGTCGAAATAGACTAGGTTTGCCTAGTTATAGGTTTTCTTAGTTTTTCTTCTTTCCCATGAGTTTTGGCCTTATGTCCCCCATGCTTCTTTTGTTCTTTGCTTTCTTTTGATTCATCAATAAATACGTAGCATGCTGCAAATGATTGTTGAATTTGGTGGTGCCAACATAGTTAGGATGACCTTTTTCATAGTGATGCTCTTGCATGCTACTTATATATAAAAAAAAAATGTTTTTGGTGAGAAGAAGAAGAAAAAAAGGGAAGAAGGGAAAAGGAAGAGACAGAGAAAAAGAGGGTGTCGTGGAGGCTTAAGAACCACGGGAAGAAAATAGCACAAAAATGATCCTTTTTATTTTTCTGCTGCTAAAAGTTTTTTTAGAGACTATAAAAATAATTTTTCTTCAACCAAAGTTATTTTAGATTGTATTTTTCTAAACAAAGAATAATAGTATAATGTTATTATCAACCATGCGTGCATATACTACAATAATACAAGTATTAAGACACTCAATAAAATAATTTTAAAAATAATAAATATAAATGACTCAAAATTAAACGTCATAAAAATAAACAAAACTAGACATCCATAAAATGAATCATTCCAATAAAAAAATAATATAAACATATATATGTATATATTTATCGATATTGAACAACAATAAAAAAAGCGGGGTGTTACAAAATTGATTATATAGAGTATGTCAAGTTATGAATTACCCTATTTGTGACAAAATATTTATTTAATTCAGTATTGTACAAAATAATTTTATTTTATAACATATTTTATTATTTCAAAACTAATTTCATAATATTTAAAATTGGCTGGTATAACATTCTTCCCCCTTAAAAGAAATTTGTCCTCAAATTTCAGGTTGCATACCTAAGCTATGATGAACCCTCTTTAAAACTAATTTTCCAAAACAAAAGAGGAAAAGCCTGCGCAAAACAAAATTTACACACATTTATAGCACGCCTTATGCAAATAATCCATGCAGACATCGTATTCATCAAGTTTTCAAAACATCAACATGAATATGATTGCAGATGAAATGCTTAATTACACTCAAAATACCATTCTTTTTCAATTCACTATCCTTGGCAAGGCAAACATAGGATTTGGTTAAATTCATTAAGGTACTACCAAGGAGTCATATTGCTCATACACATTTCGCCTATACAATCCCATCTGTTAAAAAAACAGTTCACAACCGGTTGGTCAGATAATTATTAATTTAAAATAAAACGAAAAAAAAAAACCAGTTCACAACTAGTCTTGCACTTCGGATAACAAATAAATACTGAGGGTTAATATATATATATATATATATATATATATATATATATATATATTCATTAAAAGAGTTACAACAAATAAACCACAACATGTGCAGATGACAATCTCACCCCACATGTTTAGCATGCTCAAACAAACCAATGAAATAAGCTAGTAAACCACTAAGTATTTTAACTATGACAAACAACACATTTACCATTTACCAACACAAAGAAGTTAACATTTCACCTAGCTGTGAGTGGAGCAAACAAACCCTGACCTTATTTCAATCCATTTACCACTCATAACTAAACATGCACCACTTTTACTGGATATATTTTATCTTACAACCATGCTCATCAATTTTATTTTATTTTAAATCTTTCTCATTTAAAAGAAAAGCCAAATCAAATCACAAGAGAATTCTACATGTTAACACACATTCCATCCATCAAATTATCATTTATACCCACAATATCCAATAAATTCCAAAACCTACTTCTCCAAACTTTTTTTTTTAGTTGAACACATGTCTCAGGTTTTCAATGAAACAAATAAATTAAAATGTGATTTATCTAGTACAAACTGTGAATAATATAGCAGGGGTATGCATATAACTTACTCAAACAATCATTTGAACTCATTGGCAATATATCCTAGTATTTCATTAAAAAAATAAAATAAGAGAAAAAAAACTGTTCAAAGATTTAGCACAACTCCTAGGATTCTTCAAATGGGCAAAAGATAGGTAGACACTTTTAGATATGAAGGATTTAGATGTACTGTTCTCTTCTTGATATGTTTCTTTCCAAGATGATGTAAGAGCGTTCAAATTTCAAGCTCATCCAACCACTTAAACATAATTCAAATTAATCCATATCTCAAGCTTCCACTCGACTAATAGTGGGGTGGTCGGCGGGGGTGGACGTGTGATGGTGGAGGAGATTAGGAAGGCAGTGTTGAAGATAAGGATAGAGACGAGTTTTTACATGAATATCAAATGATACATGGATGAACTACTTGTTATAAACTTATAATGATTCATGTTAGTCATTAAAAAAAAAAAGTCCCCCTTGTATTCTTTAATCTGAATCCGGTTTTGGTCCAAACTGGTTGACCATTGTAGCGCCTATAGGCCAACCCATTTGTCAAACTTCAAAAATCGTAGCACCCTGTTTTGGTTCCAAATTTCCAATGGCAAGTTGGCAACCGCGTCCGTTACATAACACCAACCTATGCACTCTATAATAAGGGATAAAAAAGGAAGGGAAAAAAAAAACAACAACACTATACTAGGGTACATGTACCCCCATAAATAATGTGCAGTGCACAGGACAGTTCACGCCACACCACACTACACCACAATCACACCACCAAATATATAAAGTGGGTAGCACTCTTTTACCCCTTTTTCTTCGCCTTTTTGTTCACATTGCTTCTGTTTTCTTTTGCTGATTCCCCCTATATAAAAAAAACACATCCTTTTAACCCCCCCTCTTTCCATCTCTCTCTCCGTGTGTTATTTTTCCCCATTGTTAGGGTTTGAAATGTGGAGGGAGAATGGAACCCTCTGAATCCGATTCGGCTGCAGTTCCCAATGGTTCCGCTGGCACAGACCCACAATTGGGTTCTCTGCCAGCACCTTCTTCCCCTCACGATCACGATCCTCAACCCTCAGATCTCAATCACGTGACCCACGAAGTAGAAGATGATGCACTTCCTGTGGAGCTTGAGAACAAGTTGGATTTGTTAGGTGGGGATGAAGAGGGTGCCGAAACTGAGGAGAAAGTTTCGGACTTTAATGATGGGGGTGAACAAGTTTGTGATGATGAAGGTGGTGTTGTTGAAGAATCTGGTAAGGGTGATGATGGGTATGATGGAGATAGCAGGGGGTGGGAGTGTAATAGTTGGGATGAGGGTGTGAATGATTATCAGGTGGGTGGAGATGTTGATGTTGATGCTGATGGTATGGATTATGGCGATGGGGTGGAGAAGGAAGTGGAAGAGAAGAGCAGTGGTAGGGTTCAACAGTACCCTTTGAGGCCTGATGCTGAAGATTGTGCATTCTATATGAAGACTGGTAATTGTAAATTTGGATTCAATTGCAAGTTTAACCACCCCATTCGGAGGAAAAATCAGGTATTTCTGTCTTTCTTCTTATATGTATCATATTGAGATAGTACATTTGTTAGTGATGCATCCATTTAGATGTATTACATTATTGAGAGTTAAGGATAGAATTCACTTTTGAAAGGTTATCTTTTGGCCAAATATTTCTTTTGTGTGTGTGGTGGTGACATTGTATTATCAGTGGAATTGCTGGATTGAGAAGAATGACGTTTTGCTTTTGCTGAAGGTAGTAGTTTTGATTGGAGGGACTGGTAATAATTGTTGGGACCTTAATAGTGAATCTTAATTTTTGGAGGAATTGCTACCTCGGTAATATGCTTTTGAAATGTTTGTTTTGATCTTTCTTTTTCCTTTATGGCATTGCTTAATTACTTGTGCAAATTACAAGATTTTCCTCCTTTTGGGAGGTCTCCAATATTGCATTTATGTAACGACTTCACTAGGATAAAAATCAAATAAAAAAAGGCAGTACCTTGAAAGGGATGAGAGGTATATAGTGATTGAGCATCTATTAGTTTCTTTTGGAATTTTATGACTAGAAACATGTTATACTATGTTCAGTTCTTAAAAGCTTCTTTGTTTTGATGCTTTAACATTAAATGAAGTTTGTTAAGGATAAGGCAGGAGAAAGAGAAGAACCAGCAGAAAGATCGAGCCAGACAGAATGCAAGGTTATTGTTAAGTTTATGGTTCTAAACAATTTTTGTTGCAAACTTTAGTTTTCATGTTGTGTTATTTCAGCATATTATTGCTTTGGCTTTTATGTCGATACTTATAATAGATATTCCTCTGGCTATGTGATTTACCACGGAAGATGTGTGTAAGGTTGACTCAAGGAACTTCAGCCTAACATTATTTTTTATTTCCTTCAGTGACAGTGAGGTCATTTATGTTTTATGCGCTCATTTTTGCTTGGTCTTATTATTTGTCACCACGATACACGTGACATCAAAGGGGGCAGGATTTGACTCGCTGACTCTGGGTTTGACAGAATGATATAAATAAAATGTATTCTAATGATTGAGAATTAATAGATGTCTTTGGTTATTCATGTCTGGATTATTGTTGGTCTCCTCTATGCTATCTACATGGTGTACATTAGCCATGGACAGGGAAAGCAACGATATTTCTGTCATGGTAGGTTGGTTTTGTCATGGCATATTAGTTGGCAGAGTTCTTTCAGTTAAGCTTCTCGATGCTACTACCCTTGCTAGGATAATGAAATATTGATGACAATGATAATAAATTTTATTTTAAGAATGATAATAGTAGTATAGCAGTAGGTTTGTAAGAAGTGGATGGATGGATGAAAAGTGTGTAAGTAAATGTTTCTTTAACTACTTTATCAAATATCAACTGCTAAGTTGAAAAATGATTGGACCTCTGAAGCAACTTATGGGAGAAGCATGTTTGTATATGATGTTTGCATTTAATCTCTTTCCTGAACTTTATCTTCAGGATCTGAAATTATTCATGACACGTTCTTAACAAAAAAAATCTTGATGTTATGGCAGTATTATCTAAGGTCTGGAGGTTGTAAGTTTGGAAAAGCTTGTAAATATAACCACACAAGAGGAAAATGTTCGGCAGCCCCAGTTTTAGAACTTAACTTTCTTGGCCTGCCTATTCGTCTGGTATGACCTTGTTGTCTCTTTCTGCAGTTCTAAAATAGTTGTCTCTGGAATTTTAATAAGGTTTTTTTTTTTACATGACAGGGAGAGAAAGAGTGCCCCTATTACATGCGCACTGGCTCTTGTAAGTTTGGATCAAATTGCAAGTTTAATCATCCTGACCCTACAACTGTTGGAGGATGTGATCCTCCTTCTGGGTATGGTAATGGAGGATCCGTTTCGTTACAAGGTGTATCACAACCAACTGTACCTTCCTGGTCTTCTCGGAGAACATTAAATGAAACATCTTTTGTGCCAATGATGCTTTCACCTACTCAAGGGGTTTCTCCCCGAAGTTCTGATTGGAATGGATATCAGGTAAACCAATAGGTTCAGTTCTATTAACCATATAAAAAGGGGCATCGTATCATATGGTACTAGAGAAAATTTAGTCTGCCACTTTTCTGTATTCAATTCTATGCTCTCTGTTGCTGGAGCATTTAATACAGTAGCAGTGCCCTGCCTCTATCTTTATCTTTTTATGACTATATATTGTCCTGCCATTCGTTCCTTAATTTCTTTTGAAATGATTTTTTTGGTTGTGAGATATTGTGACCTGTTAGTTGTTGCAGACATGTCAATGATCTTGTGTTTTTTTTTAATAGTATAATGAATACTGAACAGTGAAGTAAGTATTAAACTATTTGAGGTTTGAGCTTTAATATACTTAACACCAATTACTTAAAAGTTAAAAGTCATAAAAATCGTTTCATTATTTCCTGTGTTTTATTTTAGGCCCAATTTTGTAGATTTGGCGTGTAGTACATTCTGTTACACCAGCATGCATATTGCAGATTAAGCATGGACCTTTGGTTATAGCTTATATGCCTACAACTGTATTAAAATTGCACATATTAGTACTTTGAGTCCTAAAAGTAAAAATAGTATACATTTTTGGTTGCCTGTCTTGATTCTTATGGGGTAGGCTTTGAGTAATCCTTTTTTCTCCGAGTTAACTATACTGCTTGCTGAACTCTTAAAAGTTATTGTTTTCCAGTCAATTTGACCTGTTTGTGGTTTGTGAAGGCACCTGCCTACATATCTGATAGGAACATGCATCCACCTTCTGCATATGTGCCGGCAATTGAAACAAATGTTTATATGCACCTTCAAAAGCAAGTGCCGGTCGATGAGTTCCCTGAAAGGCCTGGTGAACCTGAATGCAGCTACTTCTTAAAAACTGGGGATTGCAAGTTTAAATCTAATTGTAAATTTCACCATCCAAAGAATCGGATCGCAAAGTTACCTCCATGCAACCTCAGTGATAAGGGTCTGCCTTTGAGGCCTGTAAGTTATTTTATGATTTTTTTTTTTGGTGAGGCTAGAAGCTAGATTGGCTAGTTTCTCTGATTTAATATTATATTATTTACCGTGAAATCCAGGACCAGAATGTTTGCTCTCATTACAGTCGCTATGGAATTTGCAAATTTGGACCAGCTTGTAAGTTTGATCACCCCATAAACTTGCAGCCGTCGGGGATGCCTGGATTTGATCAGCAACCCTATACAAACTCAGCTACTGTTGAGGTGGATGGGATGGGTGGAAGTGCAGATGCAAGTGTTGCGCCTCTTCAGCCATCTGTGTAAAGATCTTTGTCAATGATCTTCTAGCTTTGAGGAATGCATATCACCCAGAATTTTAGTTTTCTTCTTAAACATGATAAATTTATTTAACTTTTTTATGGCGCTGCCTAATGCGACACAACCTTTGCAGAAAATAGCAATATATATATATGTCAAAAAGAAGTTTTATGTATTTATTACAAGTAACATCAGCACCTGTAGATTATCTTTTATTTCTGGTTTGTTTTCTCTCGCTTGGGTTAGTGTTAGATCATAGTTAGGCTGGTGTGTGTGAATTTGGATTTTCTTGTTTCACGGTTGCCTCTGGAGTCGTGAACCTTGGGTATGTCTCAAGGGATAAACGACTGCATTCACTAAGATGCACCATTGGATGAATGTTATTTTAATTTTTAAATACATACTCAAATACATCTATGATGCATTTTAGTGAATTTAGTGTTTTTGACAGCAATGAACCCAAATCCTAACTATTCAATACCTCTGGTGGTTAAAAGTTGATAAACCAAACCCTCTGATGGGTGCGTGCAATTTTCTGGGTTACGAAAGATTCAAGTTACCAGGTCTTAATAGGTATTTTAGTGGTTATAGGTATTACATGTTATATTTTTATTGGAACAATACACGTGTTATACTTTTATCAGAGCGGTGGTGCAATGCTTTTGAAGTATATAAGAATATCTAAAATAAAGTTTTATTGTTTTTATAACATTTTTAAATATCAATACGGTAATTTCATATTTTAATATATTTATTTATTTATATATTCTCTTTAGTTTCGTCATATGAAAGATCAAAAAATGAGAACACCATCATACAAAGCAACTTTTTCAAAAAATAATATTCGGGGTGACTGTAGTCCAAACTATTCAACGATATTGTAGGCAACAGGTGTATTCTATGATATACTACCCAATTTTTACACCATTCTTCATATCACCCACCATGGCAAGTAATGAACCAATCATTTTGACACATGTACATCTGAGTTTTCAACTTAGTCGGCCTTTAAATGTATTAGCAAAATGCCCCACTTTATTTGTGTATTTGCCCGTATACCCCAAGGTAAAAAATTAAACAATAACAACAAATACTTGTAATATTAATTAACTTCTATCAAGTGTTGTTTAAGCACATCACCATTGAAGCCTCATCTTCAACCTTCAGATCTATGCTGCAAGCTTCAGGTCGTCTTCAACCCTAAGTTCGTCTTTCACCACTGCACCGTGCAGTCGGGAAACCCCAGCCACAGCGAGCTCCGCCGCGCATCTGCGCTCGTCCCACCTCAGTCCGGATCCGCCCATGTCGCTTCCGGCAACGCGGCTCATAGTAGTACACCACCGTCGTCCTTCCCCGCCGTCACGCCATCACCCCGTCGATGCCCACCATCCCGAGTCCAGTCGCATCCTCCCTGTTCGCGCCGTCTACAGCGTGAGCGACTACCCAAACACTGTGTCACCCTGAACCGCCGCTGCCTCTATAACACCCCGTTTTTTGTTAAGTGCTTCTATATATGCTTGTTTGATTGTTTAAGCTTGTTTTGTTAAGTTAGAATTGTTGGCTAAGGGCTTAGTGAGATTTTTGGCTTAAAAGTCCCTTTCTGGTACATGAGCACGCCCGTGCTCATTAGCTAGCTCGCCCGTGCTTAAAGTCAGGCACGTGTTGCAAACTTAAAGTTGAGCACGCCCGTGCTTGTTGTTTTGACTTCAACGACTCAAGAGGGGGGGTGAATTGAGTTTTCTTAAAATATTTCCCTCTTAAAAACTTTTCACAAAACTTTAGTTTTCAGATTTGTGGCCTCGGGATCTTTTACAAAATCAATGAAGGGTTTATATAAAATCTTGAATAGAAGGTGATGAAGATAAGAAAGATTAATTCAGAATTAATAGATCACATAATAGATTCAGGTTCAAAACTCAGTGATAACAAAATACAGAAACTGATTAAGCCTTTAAAGATTAAGAACAAGTTGTGCAAGTTTCAGATACAAGCATTAACAATCAAGAACAAACTTGCAGGTTTCAGTTTCAGTGATTAAGAACAGAAATTAAGCTATTCAAATTTGATCACATATGATGCAAGATTCAATTCAAATATTGATCCTTGAGAATAGAATTGAATACACGGTTATCATTACAGTTTACTCAAGATTCAATACTGATTATTCAGATTAAGAACTGATATCAATTGAATACTTAGAACATCAAGATCACAGTTATATGCGCAAGACAGAAATTAAAGAGTTTGAGTTTAGAGATACCACACAACCAGATTTATCCTGGTTCAGTCACCACCACTGTGACCTACATCCAGTCCCCACTCCACCTGTGGGTTTTCACACACTAACACAACAAGCTTTAGCCAGGTAGCTTAAAAAACCTTTACACCACAGAGCACTCATTCACCTCGAGATACCACACTCTTGTGAAGAGCCTCAATGTTCTTCGTTAAGGATACCTCACCCTAATCACTCAGAGAGACTCCATCTCTCTTTACAATCAAATAAAACGAAAAGTTGATTCCTAACTCTCAATAGTCAGATAAACAAATTGAAACACTTATGAGAATGAAACACTCTTTTTCACAATAAGCTCAAGAAAGATGATGAATGCTTTTCACAACTGATTTCTCAAATTGATTTCGTGTATTTATTATCTGTTGTTGTTCTTATCAAAAAGTGTTCATTTGACCCCTCTATATATAGAAAACAAGTTATAGTCGTTGGGATCAATTAAAAACAGATTTGGATCTGATAACAGAATCTGTTTTCTTGATTCTGGTTCTTGAAATAATATTCTACATCGGTTCTTATAGCATTCACGTCCATCTTGAAAATAAGCGCGTCCATCTACCCATTTTGAATTAAGATTTTACATCGGTGTCATCTTCAATCCTCAGGGCTCGTAGTTGATAGTAGACGAGCTTCATATGCCACGTCATTGGACGGATAGTCTTATTAAGGACTTAGAAAGTCCAAAGATTAGTGTGGACGAGTGCTTCTATCACTTTAGTGGACGATCACTTCTGTCACTTTAGTGGACGAGCGCTTGTATCACTTTAGTTGACGAGCACTTCTGTCACTTTAGTGGACGAGCACTTCTGTTACTTGCGTTGGATGAGCACTTCTATTACTTGCATTGGACGAGCACTTCTTATTTCGAAAAATCATTTTCATTAACGAAAACTTATTCCTTTTAATGCAGGTTATGAAAATTGATTTTCTTCATGCATCTTTTTAATTGTAAGAGATTTCTTTCTCTTACAAATCATCTAAGACTTAACTCTAAATTTCTCCGTTAAGCTTGGTCTTGATGATCCTTTGATCTCTGTCTTTGCTCTTTGATTTCTTCAAGTTCTTCCTTGAATATTCTCCTTTAATTGCTCACTGAACTTGTTGATTACTGCTTGATACCCGTCTTTGAAATTTGACACTAAAACACTTGCATACACATTAATTGTATTTGTCATATATCAAAATCTCTAAGTCATTGAGTCTAACAGTGCTCACTGTGCGGACCACGTCCCGCTGACGCTAAGTCCAGCACGACCGTGCTTACTGAGGAGCACGACCGTGCTTCGAGGTGACAGCCTATAAATAGGCACAATAACCGAGGGTTCACTTTGGAACCCTATTTTTAACCTAGCAGGCACCCTACACTAATTTCTTCCCTTTTCTCTCTAAAACCATTGCTAGTTGATGTTTGGAGGTTCTTTTGGGAAGCTTGGTTAGTGTTGGTTCATCCTAATGAGGTAAGTGTTATCCCTTTGTTCTGTTAATCCAAGGTTCATCACCGGAGCGAGCCGCTTGAGGTTTCGGGACCAGTTCGTTGTTTGACTTTGCGGTTAGGGCTACCTTCAATCCAGGTATGGGGAGAATGATAGTATAATCTCTAGGCAAGGGGTAGCGTAAGATGTGGGGTTCCCATGACCCCTTTATGTTGTTATATGATAAATGCCATGTCTTGAGTATGTTGCTTACTATCATTGATGCTATGATAAACTGTTTATATGTGTTATTGGTTATACTGTTATGTTGAATAGGTTCATGTTGAGATTGGCTATATCTATTTCGTTATTATAATGTTGTAATGTTATAATGTGGTTATGTTGGCTGAGTTGGTTGATATTATACCATGAATATGTTGGTTGATGCTGTGGATATCATGACTGTTTGGCTGATTTATGTTGATTAAGGTAACACGTTGATAAAGGCCCTAATGAGTTAATTTAGGACCCCTAATTGATATAGTAATTAAGGAATAATTACTTAAGGTTGTTAACTAATTATGAATTGTTAGTGGAAGGTGAGTTTTGATGCCAATGGATTTAGTCCAAGGACCATAGGTTCTGATTTGAGAGTGTTTAGAGAGTTTATTGCCCAAGAACTAGGCTCTGTTTCCTGCCCATAACAGTACCGTCGTGCATTGAGCACAGTCGTGATGAACATGGAACATGCCCGTGCTCCTAGTTTGAATTGTGGAAAATGACCGCGTAGTTAGCACAACCGTGCCTAATAGAGAGCACGTCTGTGCTCCACTTAAGTGGAAGCACGACTGTGCTGGGGACAAGCACGCTCGTGCTTCCCCTCCTGATCAGAAACCGAATTAAAAGGGTTTTGATCCCAATTATCCCCAGTAGTGATGTAACAGTGTAATAACCGAATAATGGAACTTAGATAACTTGGTTAATGATTAACTGAGAGGATTATAAAGATGAGTTGGTTAAGTCGGTGCCTAACAGGTTACCGCATGTTGTTGGGCTTCGGTGCTTTTTGACCAACGTGGTCTCGATGCTTTATGGTCGAGATGTTGTTAAGTTGGACCTTGGTGCTTTTTTGCCAAGGGGGCCTTGACCCCATGGTTTGGGTCTAAGGTGTTGATGTTGATGTTGGTGATAAGTCTTGGGTGCTTTTAGGCCCAAGCAAAGGAGGTAGTTGTCTTGTTTGTTGTTGTGCTATTTGCATAGAGCATTGGAGTTGATGTTGAGGTGGATGTTTAACATAGGCGAGGTCGTCCTGTTATGATGATCTACCCCAAGTCTCGGGTGGTTCACCCATGGTTTGGTGAATCGTGCGCCCCCGAGGTGCGTATCCGGTTATGATACGCGACTATCCATGGGGTTCACTGGTTTGTGAATTGCCGGTGTTGGTGATGATATGGCCAATACGGATATGTAACTTCGAAGTTGACATCCTGAGTTAGTTGGATCCACATGCATTGATGGAATAGCGGAGTAGTGTTGCATTGCACCGCATGACATATGTTGGTTGATGAATATGTTGATATAATTACATGATGATGATATCTGTATCTTGTATGTTGTTATAATGCTATGCCATGATGTATGACCATCTTGCTTCCTATTATCATGCCGTTGTGATTATATGTTTTCTTACTCCACTCTTTCTGTTGTTTGCTGGCCTGATTGGCATCTTGCAGATGACGGTGAGCAGCCTGTTGAGGAGTGACTCCGAGGAGCCACGACTTAGTTGGATGTTTAGCTTTATCAGCTTTAGTTGTTTAGTTTAGTGGTTTGTATTCCGTTGAGTTATTCCGGAACCTTTTTATACCAGCTCTGAATGTGACATCGGGGTTGGGTGATATGTTATTGCTTTACGTCTTTATGTTTTTATTTTTACCCAAAACTTATGTTTTATTTCCGCGTTGTTGTTGATGTTCATGTGGGACCTTTTTACCATGGACCTTCCATTTCAATTAAATGATGATGCATGATATTATATATTTATCCTGTTATATTTAAAGCTTTATAATACATGCGGGATAGAGGGTGTCACAGTCTCGCCTCGCCTTGCCTTGGCCACCGACAAAACAGTGAGTCAGGTACGAAACGATTGTGATGGAGTCTACACCGCCCTGCCAGTCGCCGGCGATGGCTGCAACCATCAGGGACTGAACCATGTTGGCATCTTCATCTTTTGAACAGCATCCACAGCCATGGTTAAAAGGTTAACACTTTCAACGGCAATAGACAAATCAGTGATTAACATTACATTATTTATTATATTAAAAATAATAAATAATTTTTTCGGGGCAAAATATATAATTACTATAAATACGTATACTATATTGCAGTATACAGTACATATAACCTTTGACTACTGTACAAATATATTTTCAAGGTTTGAATATTTAATCATCCATGTGACAATTTTATTGGATCACAAATTTCCACATGGATGATATAATGAATAATATAATTTTAGGATAGTGTAATTTAGCCCAACCCGCAACATCAAAAATTATTATTTCGAATGGCTAATGCACGGTTTTGACTTTATCAATTTGTGAGGTGTATCAATGTTTTTCTGGGCTTTTTGACCAAACTGGGTTCCTTTTATAAACTATTTACCAGTTTAGGGTTATTCTGAAACTATTTACCAATGGGGGGTCGTTTTGAATATTTTATTATTTTTCGGTCTGACGGGTCAAAGACGCCACTGCAGATGGCGCCACACTTTTTATAAAAAAAAAAAAATCAAAAGGGGAGGCGCCAACTACAGTGGCGCCTCGCTTCTACCTCTTGCTTCTGATGAGCGCATCGTAGCAGCCCCCCCCTTATTTTAATTTTGACTTTTTTAAAAAAAATAAAAATTTTATTTCTAAAAAAACCTATTCACCAGATAATGAACTGAATTCACCAGATATTTGCACATACTTAACCAAAAAATTTATTTCTCAAAAAAACATATTCATCAGATAATGAACTGAATTCACCAGATATTTATACCCGATTCACCAGATATTTGCACATACTTAACCAAAAAAATTATTTCTCAAAAAAACCATTCACCAGATAATGAACTGAATTCACCAGATATTTATACCCGATTCACCAGATATTTGCACATACTTAACCAAAAAAATTATTTCTCAAAAAAACCATTCACCAGATAATGAACTGAATTCACCAGATATTTGTACCCGATTCACCAGATATTTACACATACTTAACCAAAAAAAATTATTTCTCAAAAAAACCCATTCACCAGATATCTAAACAGGTAAATAGTTTCTAAAAGGAACCCAATTTGGTCAAAAAGCCGAAAAAGAAATATTCATCTCAGGTAAAATGATGAATATTTATTGCTGAGAGAGCTTTAGACGGAACCATCAGCGACAGGATCAAGAAATATTCATCTCAGGTAAACCCATCTTCTTAATTTCACTCTGGAGATTTTCCGCAATGCTCTCACCAAATAATTTTTTTTTATTACTGTAATAATTGATGAATATTTATTGGTGTAAATTGTTATTGCTATTATTTTTTTATGCCTACTGCGATATTATTTGCTACTCATTATTACGGGATTTTTTTATTACTTCTTGTTTTTTTATATAGATACTTTATCAAAAAGGAACCCAGTTTGGTCAAAAAACCGAGATCAGTTCCTTGCATGGGAGATGGTTGGGAGCCTTGGGTCTCCCTTCAGATCATTCTCTTTCGCGAACATTTTTCTCTTTTTCGGCTTTTTAACCAAACTGGGTTCCTTTTAGAAACTATTTACCAGTTTAGATATCTGGTGAATGGGTTTTTTTGAGAAATATTTTTTTTTGGTTAAGTATGTGTAAATATCTGGTGAATTCAGTTCATTATCTGGTGAATGGTTTTTTTGAGAAATAATTTTTTTGGTTAAGTATGTGCAAATATCTGGTGAATCGGGTATAAATATCTGGTGAATTCAGTTCATTATCTGGTGAATAGGTTTTTTTGAGAAATAAATTTTTTGGTTAAGTATGTGCAAATATCTGGTGAATCATGTACAAATATCTAGTGAATTCAGTTCATTATCTGGTGAATGGGTTTTTTTAGAAATAATTTTTTTATATTTTTAAAACAGTCAAAATTAAAAAAAAAAAGTGCCGGTGAATTCTACTCATTATCTGCTGAATAGGTTTTTTTAAGAAATAAATTTTTTGGTTAAGTATGTGCAAATATCTGGTGAATCGTGTACAAATATCTGGTGAATTCAGTTCATTATCTGGTGAATGGGTTTTTTTAGAAATAGATTTTTATATTTTTAAAACAGTCAAAAAATTTTTTAAAAAAAAGTGACGGTGAATTCAGTTCATTATCTGGTGAATATGTTTTTTTAAGAAATAAATTTTTTGGTTAAGTATGTGCAAATATCTTGTGAATCATGTACAAATATCTGGTGAATTAAGTTCATTATCTGGTGAATGAGTTTTTTTAGAAATAATTTTTTTAAAAAAAGTCAAAATTTAAAAAAAATAAAAAATAAAAATAAAATAAAGGGCTGCTACGATGGCGCTTATACGGTGCGCCATCGAGTAGCGAGGAGGTAGGCGGGCGCCACTGCAGTTGGCGCCTCCCCTTTTGATTTTTTTTTTTTATAAAAAGTGTGGCACCTTCAAAGGCGCCATCTGCAGTGGCGCCTTTGACCCGTCAGACCGAAAAATAATAAAATATTCAAAACGACCCCCCATTGGTAAATAGTTTCAGAATAACCCTAAACTGGTAAATAGTTTCTAAAATGAACCCAATTTGATCAAAAAGCCGTTTTTCTGAATCAACCCTGTCAAATCGGAGAAGGTATAACCATTGGCTACATATCATGTATTTTATTTAACCTCAAGTCCTTTCATTGACTAGTATAGTATTACAGGCAACTTTGTGGAAAGATGGGGTGGGGGGCAAAAAAAAAAAAAGAACAACTGCTAGCTAAATATAAAATTCAAGCCCATTTGTTACAGATTTTATTTTTAATCACTTTTAAGGATTGTTTATTTATTTGTTTCAGCTTTTGAAAGAAATTCAAAATCTGAAAACCATTAATTTGAAAAAATCTAAAGCTATTTTAAATAAATTCTATTAAAAACTAATTTGAATAGCATTTTAAATGATTTTATGATTGTAAACCAACACTAATTATTTTCTATATACGTGGTCTCACATATTCCAACTTGATATGAAAAATTTGTATTTTAAATGTGCTTTCTTCAAAAACTATCTTTTAAAACAATCTTTTTTTAGGGAAAATAGTCCCGGGCTTGTATGGGGATGAGGATTATTTTCCCTAAAAATGATAATTTTTAATAAGAATTCAATGGAGGTGATGGTTGAGACAACAACCGTTAGTGGCGATCAAGACAATGGCGATCGGGGACGGACCTACTTGGAGGGTGGGAGCCCCCACCCCCCCCCCCCCCCTAAATAACTAACTATATTTTAATTTTAAAATTAATAATAGGCTTGCAAAATATTTATGATCTATGTTATTATTTTCCCTAAAAATGATAATTTTTAATAAGAATTCAATGGAGGTGATGGTTGAGACAACAACCGTTAGTGGCGATCAAGACAATGGCGATCGGGGACGGACCTACTTGGAGGGTGGGAGCCCCCCCTAAATAACTAACTATATTTTAATTTTAAAATTAATAATAGGCTTGCAAAATATTTATGATCTATGTTATTAGTTGGTAAAATTTTGAAAAGTAGAAATTTATCAACATATATATAGAGTGATTATTCGTATTCACATACTTCATGTTTTTACAACTACAATAAAACGATTTTTTTTAAACTATGAATATAGTTGAGGCTATATTTCATAATAATATGTAAGATGAATTTTCGACCGATTGTCGAAGTAGACATACATTAAAAAATAAAATTACTGAAAAAATTAGTGTAGATTTAATTAAAGATGGCTTTCGTGACATGCAGGAAGGACGTTATTTGTTTTGATAAATTATTGATGTTATTAATGTTTTGGAACATATAATTTTGAATATTTTTAATGAAATTTAATATGTATATATATATATATATATATTTGCTGGATGAACTTTAATTTTTTAGTCGACCCCTCATGTCATCTAGTCTGGGTCCGTCCTTGATGGCGATGGCGTCAGGAGATGGTAGAGGTTGGCAACTGGTGTTGGAAGATCAACACCACAAAAACAACGACGATCGAGATCGAGATCGAGGTGGTGGCGGAGGTTGGTTGCTGAAAAGTTTGTTGGAGATGGTCGTCGAAACTAGTGGTGTCGGTGATTGAAGATATGATTGTTCATATCCAAACCGATCCAAAAGAAAATTGAAAACCAATCGAAACCGATATTTATTGATTTTTTGGACTTTTTGGACTTTTTGTGCAAACCAATCATATCGGATTTTGGATTCTTTTTTGAAACCAAACCAAACCAAACCGCAAATATAGAATTTAATATATAAACGTAAAACAGATACTTGTTAGCCCGTAACAATTTTATTTTTAATATGTTATATGTTATATCTCTTAATGTAATTTGGGCTTATTTTTTAATTATTGTGTTGGTAAAAACTGAATCATCAAATCCAATATAAATGGCTTTTAATTGAATTGAATTGGTTCGGATTTGATATAAGAATCAATGGTGGTGACTGAAGAAGTCGCATGTGATGGCCAAAGAAGAAAGAAGATACAATGAAATATGAAATCACCATGTGAAAATATAATGTCACGTATTTGCTGTACAATCCTGTTTTACAAATAACATGATTGATATTGATCTGGAATCAAAGTGTTAAGTGGGTTAAAAACGGTATAGGCGACCCGCAACTGCAAATCTGCAATTAAACTCTGTAAATGTTTGTAACATATATGTACGTGCATGTCTAGCATTATTGAAAAGGAAAAGAAAGGTATAAAACTAGTCATAATAATAATATTTAGAGTTTAATAAACATATACTGACAATATAAAAAAGTTTTATATGGACGTCCAATCACATTTCATCATTATGTCACTTTATTACGTTAGTTATAAAACATCTCCACAGATGTCTATGTGGTGAGACGTGATTGGATGATTGTGTAAAAAAAATTTATCCTGTCAGTATATATACATTAAATCCTAAATCCTAATATTTATAGGGGAATATTGTTTGTACATTTTTTTCTCCCTCACCACATTTTACACTACCTTTTTGCAAAGTGATCGGTTCCTACAGCTACACAGTAAGAACTAAATCAATTTAGATCAACAACTAAATCAATTTAGATCAACAAGTGGCCAAAAAGAAAAATGGTCCGCAAATTTTCAATTTGCATACTATTAACATCAATATATCAGGGTATTATGTTCATCACTTTTCTCGTTCTAGTATTATAAATACATTATAACAAAGCAAGATAAATGGGAAGAAAAAGAAAAAAACATAGGATTGTAAACCATTCCCTGCTCCACCAGATCTGCAAGAACATGGTCCACATAACCATTGGGGTCTGTACAGTTTAATCCTTCTTCTGAGCACATTTCATGACCTCTAGGCGCTTAAAGCACTCTATAGTCAACCGCAGCAGAACCACATTCTCTGCATTTAAATAAAGTTCATCAGAGGGATATTCAAACACCAAGCCTATATCCAGACATTAAAAGGAAACACTAGCATCATCAACTATGTAAGTTCACCTTTCGAGGATATTGAGGATCATTCTCAGTCTTGAACCCGGGATCAGATTTACGTGGGGTGTTCATGTTGGTTGCAGAACCGCTAGTCTTCTTCTCATCTCTAGCCTTATTGAATATGACAGTAAAACCTTCGGCTGAGGCAGGATTGTTCACATCCCACTCGCCGAATTTAGGCAATGGCCGACCATTATCCTTCTGTGTATGAAGCAAAAGTTGATCAGTTAGTTAGTATAGGTTGAGTGTAATGTTCTGAAAGCATGTTCTTTTCTAGTGAAAGTTCATATTATGATAATGTTGTATATATTCTCTAAAACTGATGGTTGACCTGTTTATGCATAATGTTATTTTTATAGGTGAAAAAACAATATTTTGCAAAAAGAATTGACTGTCCAGCCCTATAAGATCTAATATTGAATTGGATTGAAAACAATATATTTTTAAACCCTTCCCCCGAAAGTAAAAGAAAAAATTACAACCAGCCTACACATAAGATAGCAGAAACAAAACGGGCTTGAGTGCCATTGAAGCAACCGGGTTAAACTAGCTGGCTTCAGAAAGTTGGTACATGAGAACTTTCAGTTGTACAGTTTCACACACACATGAACACAAGGATTATTATTCTAAATTAGAATTTCTAATTCCACTTTGAGCTTATTCCTTGTATCCCTCCCACGTCCCCTTACCTATATTTATTCGCATTTGATAACAGAGGAAAAAACGTATGAGTCTTTATTGTATGAACATAGCAAAATCATAAAAGAAGCTTGGCATTCATATATAAAATTATAAATCTTGAGGTTTTTGTAAGCCATGTGAATTTGATACTATTCAGCTAGCAAACGTAGGAATTCCAACAGGAATTTAGGGAGTAAAAGAGGCAAGCCAAATTTGAATGAAGCCAATACTTGTAAAATTTCGTATCAATCAAGACACAGAATATCATAAGCTTTTCCTTGCTAATGCTAACCTAACTCATCGTTCAATCAATACATAACCCATAATAAAGTGAAAGATAGAGACATGTTTCTCAAAAATGGCAATCCATTCAAGCTATATCATAATCATCTTCAAATTTCAAATGATTAAGAAATATATGAGAAGAAATCAACAGGAATGTATTAGTGTCCGTCCTATGAATAAAATGCCACGCAACTAATGAATGATAATCCAATGACAACATATATTATATCAAACAAGCAAGTTTCATAACATAAATTATCTATATATTATTGAATTTAATTTCTGGTTGGTGGGAGAAAAGTGAAGAATTATACCGAAGCCATGGATAAGAATCGCAGGAGCTTGTAATGTGCTCTGGGGATAGGGATCGGATCGGATAGATAGTTTGGGTGGGGAGAGAGAGAGAGAAGACCAACGATGAATTGAGGAACACAAATTTGAAGGGCGATTTGTTAGGACAGGAATATGAAGGAACGGAAATCAAAACGGCACCAACAATCCTGTCGTTTCTTTCTCTTTTGTTGGACCATCATGCACGTCTCACCGCCCGTAACCGTTTCTTGTTTCCCGTTAACGTAACGGTAAAACAGGAAACAGTAGTGTCGTTAGTACGTGCGCGCCTCGCTCTCAATTTTAGCTTGCTTTCGTTTCGTTTCGTTTCGTTTTTTTTATTTTTTTTATTTTTTTATCAGCTTGCTTTCTTTTTTCCGGTCTAAATGTTTTTTAACCACATCAAAATAATTTACCATTCCCTAAGGTAGGTTGTTTCGAACGGTAACGAACATAATTTTCCTTAAGCAGTCTCTCCAATGTCTTAAATACATCATTTTAAATATAATTTGTTTATTTTTATTTTTTAACCAATGTTTCAAGGCATCAGTTGACAATTACTTCCAGGAACAAAGCTATATAGTGGTTGGGAGGGGCATTGGCCCCATATTGTATATAGAACCATAACTTTTATTCTCACACATAGTATTTTTACAGTTACTACAAAACGATTTTTTTCCATCTATAAATATAAATATCACACTTCTCAATTGGATCTAGTTATAAATATAAATATTACACCTCGAAGTTAGGATGAAAGATAAATTTTTTACTGACTTTCTGCTAGTATACATGGAAATAAATATATTGAATGTTTCGTACATATTTAATTATAGATGATTTTCCTAATAGGCTAGGAAAGAGTTTAATTTTTTGATAGACTACTAATGTAATCAATGTTATTGAATATATTATTATGAATAATTTGATACGTATATATTTATTAGACAAACTTTAATTTTTATAATTAACCTCTTATCAATTAAGTCTTGGTGAATTCTTTGGGACGTGACATAATTTATGGATAAAAATTATACTGCATACTTAAACCACTTATATATTAACATCTCATTTAAAATGAACAAAATACTGACACCTCGTTATTATTTTAAAATTTCATTTATTTTTAGACTCAAAAGACCTATCCGTCCCTCGATCCCTTCCATCCCTTGCACCACTTTCATCCACTTACCACCATGGCAGCCATCCAACCAAGCTACCCTTCTCTTGTCAAGAATCCAGCCACCCACCTCCGTCGCGCACCGCCGCAAACCATCCCCTCTGTCACGGTGCTGCCACGCTCACAGCTATAACCAAAACAAGTGACCCCCTGGGCAGCGTCACCCCATCACAGAGATAGGAACCACCGCGCTCCACAACTTCGCTGCCTCGCCACGACGTCCGCTGTCCTCCGTCCAGGGTAGAGATGCCAATTCCATTTTTCCTTCGAAGATTGATTTCATGAGAAGCAGAAAATGAATGACACAGAAGCCCGATCAAATTCCTCGGGGAAGAATAAGAAACCGGAAAGCCATAAAATTTATCAGGGTAGGGATACCAATCCTGGAAATGTTCTTTGGACAGATGGGCTTATCTGTGCTTTTGAATTTGTCCGAGGACGAAAAAAATTATGGACAGGAAGTGGGTGGCTTGGTTGGGAATACAAATACGAATATGATTGGTATCGTATCGTAGCTTGTCATCTTCATTGCCCCAAAAACAATGCCTTTCTAATTTCCCTTATGGTCGTGGCGATTTTCTCGATACATCGTCGCTAAACCAAAACCTCACTCACATGATGAATTATCAAAACTCATTAGAAGAAGCTTTTTCTCGTCTCTGTTTCAATCAAACACCTTCTGGTTTTGATGGGTATGATGGATACCCTCTTCATCACAATCGCTCCAACGTTGAAACTGGGTTGGTACAATGATGGTGGAGTAGCAATGCCATCGCAAAATTGTTTAATGGGGTGTGATAGAAACAGTGGATGCTACTGTTTAACCACATTAAGATCACCATCATATGTTGGTTCTTATGTGACATCGAATAATGGATATGTTTCGGTTTCACCATCACATGTTGGTTCTCGTGTGACTTTGAATAATGGGTATGTTTCTGGTTATGCTGCTTCTCCTTTGGCGAGTCAAAAAAGATGATGAATTTCGTGGTGAGGTGTTGACTGAGTTGAGCAATAACAAAAGATCGAATTTTTCGAGGTTTTTCGCAGACATGATGATTCGCGGCGGTGCGCGACGGAGGTGGATGGCTGGATTCTGGACAGGAGGTGGGTAGCTTAGTTGGGTTGGTTGCCATGGTGGTCAGTGGATGAGAATGGTGTAAGGGATGGAAAGGATCAAAAGGGTAGATATGTCTTTTTAGTCTAAAAATAAATGAAAATATTAAAAAATATTAAAAATAATAATGAGATATTACTGATATGTCTAATAACATATAAATGATCCAAGTGAGCTATCACTCTGACCCAAAAATTATGTCATGGAATTCACTTTAAGTTTAACTTCGTCCCTAATTGCCTTAAAAGAAGTAAGCTTTAATTGGGAATCAATGTATTGATTTTTGAGAAGTTAACTTTCCGATGAATACTGTTCTTTTCCTCTTTTTTTTTTATTCCTAAACTAGTTCTGATGGGCACCCAATAAAAAAATCGATAATTTAAACATTCGTCTAGTCGAATCAGTGTCCTGAAAACACATTAGTCTTTAACGCATGAGTATTGACTGAGATTCCTTGATGTACGAAAAAACATCTAACATATTAAAAACTTTAACTTTTTTCATTTAATAAAAATCTAAAGATGTGTTTGGTTTGGAAAACAATTTTTCTTAATAATCACTAATTTTTGACTTGTTTTAATTTTATTTCATATTTAATTTTTTTTATTGTTATTAATTTTAATATTGATTTTTGAAAATAGGAAATAAAATAAAAATAAGATGACTATATAAAATAAGTGTCCTCGTAAATCCAATCTAGGAAGTAGGAACGACCTAGTTGGGATAAAACGGGAATAATTATATTCTAATAAAAAAAATAACATTATAATTATTTTAAAAAATTGTGTAATAAGTTATGTTCTTAATTTCAATATATAGCTGATTTCTTTCCTTCGGTAGTTTTTTTATTGTTTAACAAGTGGTTCAAGCTGTACCAAGGACGCATTAGAAAGCAAGATTTTGCTGATATTATGGATAGTCTGCACTAAACTGGCTTCATGGAATGCAAGTGCAATGGTACCCCCAGTCAGTGTGTAACTTTCTTGATAAAACAGTTCGAAATTTCATCTGGAAAGGGCATGGGGATAAAGGGATGAACATGGTAGGTTGGCAAACTATCACGAAACCGAGAAGGCTTGGAGGGATTGGGGTTAATGAATCAAAATACTGCACTGCTTGGGAAGCTCCACTTGGACATTATTGACTCGCCAGAAAATTTGTGGGTCTCCATCTTAACTGCCAAGTATGTACTATTAATGGCTCTTTATGGGGAATGAGGAAAACTAGAGGCTCATGCACGTGGAACTCTATCCTAAAGGCGCTTGAGTGTTTGAGGGATGGCTTTCGACTGAAAGTGGGGGCGGGAGAAACTAGTTTCTGGTACGATCCTTGGATTTTGAAGGAGCCACTTTGCAACAAGGTGTGGGCAGTTGATATACATTATTCCGGCCAAATAGCTCGGGTATGAAATACTCGGCTGAACGAGGATTAGTGGGGTGTTTTTGGATTGTGCTTGACAGAATGTGGATTCTGCTCCTACGTATCCAAAAGGGAATCAAAGCAAAACGTAGTTCCAGAATGAGGGGTAAGCCCCCTATTTATAGTTGTTCTCTTAGGATCAGGCTCCGAAATAAGCGGAGGAATATTTGGATCAGATTGCGATCATGGAGAGAGATATCCGGAGCCTGATTGTCCGGAGTGACATTATGGCTAGCGAGATATTCGGCCCAGTTAGCTGCGGATGGATAGCTTGGGGCCGAGTAGTTATTCTCGAGTGTCAGGTGTGCTGTCATGTCCTCGGCTTCGGAGGAGTTTGGGTCAAGGCCCATTCGTGGGGGTAAGTGGTCGCGCTGTCGCGCACGCGCCAAAAAGGACGAGCGGGTTCTAAAACTGTAGTCTAGTGCGACAACTCGGATGTCGTCTCTCAAGGACTCTGAGAATATTTTCTTTCACAAAAACCATTTTGGGGGGGTTGGATTGGAATGCAATTAAGAAACAAACAAAACAGAGCAATCAAAAACAGGGCAGTTAAAAGGAGATTATCAATTATCAAACAACGATTAATCTCTCATCAAGAATTCCCAACTATCCTTGGTTAATGTAAACCCAAGCCCTAAGCGATTATAATCCCCTTTCGATTCGGTAACAACTAACAACGTAATTGCTACTATGGATGCAAATTCCTATTCCCGAAATAACAAACGGGATTAAGCGCTCATGATCGAACGATCATGAATGAACACACGCGAATTAACAAACGCGATTATGTATAGGAAATTAACATCACTGAAACAAATCAATACAATATCACACACTCCTGAAATAACAAACAGAAATATGAAATATGGTATTGAAAAGGGAAAAGCAATTAAAATAGGGATTACATAACCTCAAGTATATAGGATCCTCAAACAGTAGACTAATCCTAGGACTTAGTGCTCCATGGCAAAAACGAAATCGCAGAGAAAAATGTATATCAGAAAGTTGGAGTAGCAAAAAGTCTTTACAAAATGTTCAGAACAGCCTTTTATACAAATTCAGAATTCAGATGGCTCGCGAGGCGAGTACACATTCGCGAGGCGAATTTCATGAACTGTCAGCAACCCTTGGCATTCTCGCGAGGCGACGTGATTCTCGCGAGGCGAGACTCTTCAGCTTCAAAACTGCCACGGCCATGACCTCCAACACGGGCAAGCCGTGATTGTCTCTGACTTTTTCAGGTTTGGAAGACTCGCGAGGCGAGATCTTCTTCGCGAGGCGACCCAGAGACTTAGCAATTTCTTGGAACAGTCAGGCTTCGGGGTCGCGTGGCGAGCATGGCTTTCGCTGGGCGAATCCCCTGTTCTTTATTTTCTCAACTTCTACTTAACCTGAAAACAAGGAAATAACCATAAGTGTATTATTTTGACTTAAAACTTGCTAAATTAACTTAAAACTACTCTAGAGACTCAAAACCTTGCTTGAGGACAATCTAATCTAATTTGGGTGAAAATACGATATAATTTGCACAAAACCCTGGTCATACTAGCTATAAAACTAGATGAGCCAGAGGCTTATCAAAATACCCCAAACTTAAACTTTGCTTGTCCCCAAGCAAACTAAGACTCAAAAATCAAAAAGACTCAAGACCTGGCAAGCTCAAAAGATTCAATCAACATTGCACACATTCAAGCAATACATCAAAACAGTTTTTCTTCATTGTTTCCCCCTTTTCAAACAGAGCAATCTCCAAATTCATTTATTCTAAACATTTGAGAGTTTCATCATGAAAACAATCAGAAATCTAAGCAGGGGATCTAAGTCACACACGAGAGGGAGATCACCAAATCCAAACAACTGCCTTCCTCACAAGGGCATTATTTGTTCACTCGATCCACTCGTTTTATGTCGAAGCTAACAACTTGCACTCAGTTTCACTTTTCAAGTACACTTCCCAAAAATTTGCTTTTCACCTCAAAATGGCTCCCACAGAAAACATGCAAGCAACATCAAAAGGGCTTTATTGGGTTGTAATGGGGCCTGGCTAAGGGTAGGATATACAAAAGGAACTAAGTTGAAGACCCTAGGAACTAAGAGAGCATGAACTATATTTACACTTTGAATTTCACTCAAGTTCCTTTCTTTATTTTTTCTTTACACTTCTGGGTGGCTACAGCTCTTTTTATTTCTTTTTGGCATTTTTGTATTTTTGTATTTTTTTTTATGTCATTTGTACACTTTTTCTTTCACCAGCTTTTGGTTCCAACTCTTTTTTTTTTTTTTTCAACAACATATTACACCTTGCAGCCACCCCAAACTTTAGTCCTTGCACCCATTCTAAGATTACATGCTCTCCTAATCCTAAGATCGGGTTAACATGGTTTTCCAGATTTTTGGGCTTATAACATTAGGTTATCAAGAACTAACAGGCTAATAGGCTCAAAAGGGCTAACTAGGGAACATGCAATAGGGATTGGTTTATTCAGGCCAAGTAGCTATTTACAAGGAAAATGCCTAAATCATTTGCTACACACATACAATCATGCAAACCAAAAAGAGATTCAATCAAATCCAGGGAAGTGCAACTTGAAAGTGATTTTCACACAGTTTGAAACATGTTGGAGGCTCAAAACCTCACCTGGACATTCATGCAAATTGTTTGAAAGAGATACTATCCCTAGTGTGTGCTTCCTATCACCCCAAACTTATCATTCATCATGCTATCATAACAAAATCCCAAAGTTCAGTTTTCAATTTCACATGGGAATCACAAAATTTTTAAGCCTAGGGGGAATCATTACATATCAATCATGCAAGCAATCTGTGCAACATCAATCAAAATCTAGCAAACTTGCCAACTAACAACTTAACACACAAATGCTCCTGAGCTTCTCAAATTATTCAGGAGACTTTATTCACAGAAAAGAAAACTTTATTCAAAGAAAATAAAAACTACAACTAGTTCCCTCCCCCACACTTAAAACATGCATTGTCCCCAATGAACAACAGAACTATAAGATCATAGTGAGGGAAAGGAAAAGAGTACTCCCCGATCAAATGCAGTGTAAGCGGGAGTGTCACACCGATCCCATTCCTTGCGCTCTAAGTCCAAAGAGGTCGAGCGGGCCGCCGGGGCTCCTTCCTCTTCTCCATGTTTCTCCGCCACTGCACCGCCACTTTCATCACCTGCTAAACATGCATCAATCTCAAGACAAAACCACAAAATGGTTAGCGTTAGTACAATCAAGAAAAGAAAGAATATCATCACAAACAGAATTAAGTGGAAAATTAGAAAACAAGTTCTCATGGTTGTCCTCAATAGTCTCGGATATCACTCAATGTGGAATACAGAGTGCTCTTCCGCTGGATGTTTCATGGCATCAAATATGTTAAACTTTGCAACTATATCCCCAAACTTCATAGACATGGTCCCATCACCCACATCAATGTTAGTCTTGGTCTGTCTTCGTGAATGGCCTACCCGGGATGATTGGTGATTTACTTGGAATGTGTCTCGCCTTTGCCATGTCCAAGATGTAGAAATCAGTGGGAAGATCGGATCATCAACTTGCACTAGTACATCTTCCACCATTCCCATGGGCGGCAGCCACAGTCCTGTTGGCCAACCGAATGGTGATACTGTGGTACTTCAAAGGACCAAGATCCAGTTTGTTAAAGATAGAGGTAGGCATGACATTGATAGATGCTCCCAAGTCCAACATGCAGTTTTCAAACTTCTTGTCCCCAATAGTGCATGGGATAGTGAAGGTGCCTGGATCCTTGCACTTCGGTGGCAGTGCCTGAGTGAAAGCAACAACTCTTTTCTCGGCTTAGACTGGATAAGCGCTGAGACATTTCTTCCCAAGTCAACCCTCTCATTAGTCTTCATCTTCCTCTTGTTGGTGCATAGGTCCTTGAGAAATTTTGCATATCTGGGCACTTGCTTGATCACATCCAACAGAGGGATATTAACACCCACCTTTCTTAAAACCTCAAGAATTTCCTTCTCTTTATCTTCACCACCACTCTTCAAATTTTTCTGTAATCTGTGTGGAAACGGAATGGGTGGTCTATACACTCTCTCAGTTTCAACTTCAACCACAGGTTCAGGAGTAACCTCAACAGTAGGCTCAGGAGAAGCCTTCATAGTCTCTTCATCCTTTCCAGAAGTGGCCTCAACAACCTTTCCAGACCTCAAAGATATGGAACTCACATTGGGGTTGGAGGCATTAGGATTGATCACTGGCTGTGCTGGCAGCTGGGTTGTTCTTTGACCTTGCTTTATATTATTTATGTCTGCGGCCATCTGTCCAATCTGTGTATGCAATGCCTGAATACTCGCATCCGTTCTCTGCTGAAACTGTAAACTAGATGCAGCCATTTGCTTCACCAAGTCTTCTAATGATGGTCCAGAAGGTGCAGAAGTGGTCACTGGAGGATGATTCTGAGGTGCCATCGGCTGTTGTTGGGAAGAATTCCCATACCGCATAGACAGGGTGATTTCTCCACCTAGGATGGTACCTATTAGTAGAGAGTGTCCGGAATGTTGTACCGATTCTCGACTGCCTCCTTGATTATAGGGGTTCACCGCATAAGCCTCGAGGTACTTCACCGACAAACTCTTCTCTCTTGGATCGGGCATGGATCAAATGGATGCTCAGTGCATTGCACATGCTACATAACTTTGCAGGTGAACCTTGTCTATTGCCAATTGTCTTACAAAGGAGGTCAGCTCATCCAATCTATTCTCAAGGGCGGCCTGGTTAGAAGATGAACTATGAATCTCATGCACGCCTCTTGGCTCAATCAATTCCTTCTTGTAGAAAACTCTGGGAATTCAACGACATGTTCTCAATAAGTTGCTTAGTAGCACTGGGTCTTATCAACTAATGCTCCCCACTAGCAAAGATCCAACGGATTCCTATCCATAGGCAACAATCCTTCATAAAAGTATTGGATCAGAGTTGTTGTCGGATATTTGATGTTTGGGGCAACTAGAGACCAAATGTTTGAACCTTTTCCAAATTATTCACTAGTGACTCGTTTCCTTGCCTTATGCCACATATCTCTTTCCTTATGGAAGCAGCTCTTGAAGCGAGGAAAATACCTTTCTAGGAACACCCTCTTCAAATCATTCCAAGTTGTGATGGAGTTAGGCTCAAGGTACAATAGCCAATCCTTTGCAGCTCCTTGGAGTGAAAATGGAAAAGCCTTCACTTATACTCTTCCCTCGGACTCCTCTCGCTCTCGAAGTTGTGGAGCATACAACTTGGAATTCTTTCAAGTGCTTGTGTGGATCCTCACCGCAAGACCATTAAACTTGGGCAACAGAGAATAAAACCAGATTTTAGTTCAAAAGGGGTGTCAACACCAGGATAAGAAATACATAATCCATTATAGTTGACATCGGGGCGACAAGCTGCCTTAATGTCCTCTGGTCTCCCATGTTTTCAAAAGCAGTTTTAAAATTGGAATTACTACTAGTGCTAGCCCGAAATTCCCTACGGAGTGTGTGCAATGTTCTTTCAATTTCCGGGTCAAAATCACACAGTTCAGGGCAATGAGACCTAGTAGCCAGACTAATTCAAAACAGAACAGAAATTAAAAGAAAGAGAAGAAAATAAAATAAAATAAAAACAAATTGCGAAAAATAACAACTCAGAGTCCCCGGCAACGACGCCAATTTTTGGTCGCGCTGTCGCGCACGCGCCAAAAAGGACGAGCGGGTTCTAAAACTGTAGTCTAGTGCGACAACTCGGATGTCGTCTCTCAAGGACTCTGAGAATATTATCTTTCACAAAAACCAGTTTTCGGGGTTTGGATTGGAATGCAATTAAGAAACAAACAAAACAGAGCAATCAAAAACAGGCGCTTAAAAGGAGATTATCAATTATCAAACAACGATTAATCTCATGTCAAGAATTCCCAACTATCCTTGGTTAATGTAAACCCAAGCCCTAAGCGATTATAATCCCCTTTCGATTCTGATAAGAATAACTAACAACGTAATTGCTACTATGGATGCAAATTCCTATTCCCGAAATAACAAACGGGATTAAGCGCTCATGATCGAACGATCATGAATGAACACACGCGAATTAACAAACGCGATTATGTATAGGAAATTAACATCACTGAAACAAATCAATACAATATCACACACTCCTGAAATAACAAACAGAAATATGAAATATGGTATTGAAAAGGGAAAAGCAATTAAAATAGGGATTACATAACCTTAAGTATATAGGATCCTCAAACAGTAGACTAATCCTAGGACTTAGTGCTCCATGGCAAAAACGAAATCGCAGAGAAAAATGTATATCAGAAAGTTGGAGTAGCAAAAAGTCTTTACAAAATGTTCAGAACAGCCTTTTATACAAATTCAGAATTCAGATGGCTCGCGAGGCGAGTACACATTCGCGAGGCGAATTTCATGAACTGTCAGCAACCCTTGGCATTCTCGCGAGGCGACGTGATTCTCGCGAGGCGAGACTCTTCAGCTTCAAAACTGCCACGGCCATGACCTCCAACACGGGCAAGCCGTGATTGTCTCTGATTTTTTCAGGTTTGGAAGACTCGCGAGGCGAGATCTTCTTCGCGAGGCGACCCAGAGACTTAGCAATTTCTTGGAACAGTCAGGCTTCGGGGTCGTGTGGCGAGCATGGCTTTCGCGGGGCGAATCCCCTGTTCTTTATTTTCTCAACTTCTACTTAACCTGAAAACAAGGAAATAACCATAAGTGTATTATTTTGACTTAAAACTTGCTAAATTAACTTAAAACTACTCTAGAGACTCAAAACCTTGCTTGAGGACAATCTAATCTAATTTGGGTGAAAATACGATATAATTTGCACAAAACCCTGGTCATACTAGCTATAAAACTAGATGAGCCAGAGGCTTATCAGTAAGCTCGGTTGGTCCAGTATATAGACGAGTTCTCGGTCTTACATTCTCGGCCAGTACACAAGCCCCCCGAGCTCCGAGCTTGAATAAGCGAAGGAGCTGATACATAGAACGTGAAACTAAGGGGGTTATTTTATGATTTGGGCTTGACAGAATTCAGTAATTCCGGTCCTACGTATCCCAGTGGGAATCAAAGCCAGACGTAGTTCTAGGTTCATCCCTTGGTGGGGCGGTGATCTCGATCCCTTCATTTTGTGTCGGACGAGTACTAGGGAGCAAGGACTGTTTCATAGTCTCTTGGTCGACGCTAGTTCCTCTAACACGCTTTAGGGAGAGTCACACCGGTGTTCAGTGAAAAGGTCTCCTCTTCTTATGAGGGGTACTGCCCCTTTTATAATTTCTGGACCGGGCCGGGTACTTGGGCTCGGTGGCGGGTTAATAACCTCGGCCAAGACACACAAGCCCCCAAGCTCTGAGCTTAAACAAGCGAAAGAGCTGACAAGTATTAAACCGAGTTGATACTTCGGCCATGCGGACTTCCTTCCTTCCTTATTTCAAGCTATTACTTCAACCGAACCTGCCTTCCTTTTTGTATTTTAAGGCTTTGAACTCAGCCTCATTTTTACTTTCGGCATTGTGCTCGGTTCCTTTAATAATTTCAATGGCTCGAACTCGGCCATCGTGCTCGACTTGGCCTTAAGAAATTTAATGGCTCGCACTCGGCCACCAGGCTCAAACTTGGCCTTAAGAATTTGACCTGCTCGAACTCGGCCACCAAAATAAGATGCCTGCCGAGTAAATACTTGGCAAGATAAGAGAAAATAAAGCAATATTCGCAATAAATTCTTTTATTGGATGGAGTCCGCGGTGTGCCTCGTTAAAACCTCCCCCTGGTCAAAACCCTTTTTGGGACAAAATACCGAGGTAGGAAAAAGAGTACAAGACCCCGACTATATACATCAACTGCAGACTTAGTGCAGTGATCGGCCGTGATCCAAGCCGTGGCTGATATGTCCTCGGCCTGGAGGACTTTGGGCTAGGGCCCATAGCCGGGGTAAGCTTCGGTCAACCCGAGGTATAGGCAAGTCCTCGGGATTACATTCTCGGCAAGACACAACAAGCCCCCGAGCTCCGAGCTTGAATAAGCGAAGGAGGCGATAAGTGTGAAACCGAGCTTATTCTTCGGCCACACAAACTTTGTTCTTTCTTGATATTCGTATTTGATTTCAATAATTTCGCGGCTCAAACTTGGCCTTTCCGAATTTTGTTCTTTGCCCATATTCAGCTTTACTAATTTCGCGGCTTAAATTCAACGTCTATAACTTAATAATAACTCGGATTCGGCTAGTAAGATCGTGCTTGACCTTTATACTTAACTTTATGGCTCGTATTCGGCCGCCAGGCTCAAACTTGGCCTTGAGAATTTAACGGCTCGGACTCGGTCGCCGGGCTCAAACTTGGCCCCTCTGACTGGCTCGAACTCGGCCATTGGCTTGTACTCGGCCACTAGGCTCAAACTTGGCCTTTGGAATTTAACGTGGCCTTTGGAATTTAACGGCTCGGACTCGGCCGCCGGGCTCAAACTTGGCCCCTCTGACTGGCTCGAACTCGGCCACTAGGCTCAAACTTGGCCTTAGGAATTGAACGGCTCGGACTCGGCCGCCGGGCTCAAACTTTCGCCCCTCTGACTGGCTCGAACTCGGCCATTGGCTCGTACTTGGCCACTAGGCTCAAACTTGGCCTTTGGAATTACACGGCTCGGACTCGGCCGCCGGGCTCAAACTTGGCCCCTCTGACTGGCTCGAACTCGGCCATTGGCTCGTACTCGGCCACTAGGCTCAAACTTGGCCTTTGGAATTGAACGGCTCGGACTCGGCCGCCGGGCTCAAAATTGGCCCTTCCGACTGGCTCGAACTCGGCCATTGGCTCGTGCTCGGCCACTAGGCTCAAACTTGGCCTTTGGAATTGAACGGCTCGGACTCGGCCGGGCTCAAACTTGGCCCCTCCGACGGCTCGAACTCGGCCATTGGCTCGTGACTCGGCCACTAGTCTAAAACTTGGCCTTTGGAATTTAACGGCTCGGACTCGGCCGCCGGGCTCAAACTTGGCCCTTCTGACTGGCTCGAACTCGGCCATTGGCTCGTACTCGGCCACTAGGCTCAAACTTGGCCTTTGGAATTGAACGGCTCGGACTCGGCCGCGGCTCAAGCTTGCCCCTCCGACTGGCTCGAACTCCGGCCATTGGCTCGTACTCGGCCACTAGGCTCAAACTTGGCCTTTGGAATTGAACGGCTCGGACTCGGCCGCCGGGCTCAAACTTGGCCTCTCTGACTGGCTCGAACTTGGCCATTGGCTCATACTCGGCCACTAGGCTCAAACTTGGCCTTTGGAATTGAACGGCTCGGACTCGGCCGCCGAGCTCAAACTTGGCCCCTCTGACTGGCTCGTACTCGGTCACTAGGCTCAAACTTGACCTTTGGAATTGAACGGCTCGGACTCGGCCGCCGGGCTCAAACTTGGCCCCTCTGACTGGCTCGAACTCGGCCATTGGCTCGTACTCGGCCACTAGGCTCAAACTTGGCCTTTGGAATTGAACGGCTCGGACTCGGCCGCCGGGCTCAAACTTGGCCCCTCTGACTGGCTCGAACTCGGCCATTGGCTCGTACTCGGCCACTAGGCTCAAACTTGGCCTTTGGAATTGAACGGCTCGGACTCGGCCGCCGGGCTCAAAGCCATTGAGACCTGGCCCTTTTGCTAGGTACTTAGCTCGAAAACCACCAGCCGATATGGACGAACTGAGAAGAAAAGCTGCAGGTTACATCAATATGGAGGAGGTAGAGGAGTCCAAGAAAAGGGATCGGACCGATGAGGCCGACAAGTGAAGAAGGTAGAGACAAGAGGAGGGCGGGGGGGGATAAGTCGAGATTGAAAGGCCCGGCCAAGCATTTCCGAGGGGGACCAAGTATGATCATTATACTCCCCTCAACACAAATCGGGCTCGGGTGTTCGAGGAAGCGTCTGTGCGGAGCTTCTGCAGCTCCCAAAGGTGGCCACACCCCAAACGCGGATCGCTGAAGCATTGTCGGTATCACCGCAACTATGGCCATACCACCGAGGAGTCTTTGGGTCCTACGGGATAAAATCGAAGAACTGGTTCAGCTGGCCACCTCAAGCAACTTTGTCCGAAGAAACAACAACAACAAGTGAGAGGCGGGGGAAACAGAAGAAGAGTAGGTGACCGGCTCGGAGGGGCGGCGATCGACGAAATGATGAGAGAGCAGAGACCAGATAAAAGCAGAATGAAAGACGGGAAGAGGATAATGTCATCCGGGGGGTGATAAACACCATTTCAGGAGGGTTCGCGGGGGGAGGCACCACAAGTTCAGCTCGGAGAAGACATCTGCGGGCCATCCGAGCTGTTAACTCGGTATCTGGCAAGCCTCCCCGGAGTTCCCCCCCTATTATCTTTTCTGATGAAGATTTTGTGGGAGTAGATCCCAACCAGGATGACCCCATGGTGATCACCGTACAGTTGGCCAATTTCTCGGTCAAAAGAACCCTCGTCGATCAGGGGAGCTCCGCGGATATATTGTACTACTCAACATTTCAGAAGCTCGGGATCCCGGAGAAATCAATTCATCCGTACGACAGTAAACTCGTTGACTTCGCAGGGGAGCAGGTTGATACTCGGGGATATATTGACCTCTTGACCACTTTTGGCGACGGCAGAGCTTCCAAAACCATCATGGTCAGGTATGTGCTAGTTAACGCAGTTACATCGTATAATATCCTGATCGGAAGGCCGTCCTTGAACGAGTTAGGGGCTGTGGTCTCTACTCCCCACCTCACGATGAAGTTCCCCTCCAGCTCGGGAGATATAGTGGCTGTCCGAGCAGATCAGAGGATGGCGAGACAGTGCTACGCTGATAGTTTGCGGGTGAGCAAACTTAAACCCGCACCAGTAGAAGCCCTAGACAGGGGGAAGGACAAGGCGGTGAATTCGGTAAACTCCGTTGAGCTGGATCCCAGGATGGACGTGCAGGAACAACGTCCACAACCTATTGAGGAGCTAGAGAAGTTCCAACTCGGCGCGCAGCCCGAACAGTGTACTAAGCTCGGTGGTCACCTTGAGCCTACTCTGAAAGAAGAAATAAAGCAAGTGCTGCGCAGAAATGCCGATCTATTCGCCTGGACCACATCTGACATGCCGGGAATTGATCCCAACTTTTTATGCCATAAATTGGCAATCTGTCCCGAGGCGAAGCCAGTGGCCCAAAGAAAAAGGAGATTAGGTGAAGAGAGGAGAAAAGTAGTCGAAGAGGAGACAGCGAAGTTGGTCAAGGCCAACTTTATCCGAGAAGTAGAATACACCACATGGTTGGCCAACGTCGTTCTCATCAAGAAAGCAAACGGCAAGTGGCGCATGTGCACTGATTATACGGATCTCAGCAGCATGCCCAAAAGACTCTTATCCCTTGCCGAGTATTGACAGTCAGGTTGTGGGGCTTCCGATACAGAATTTTAAGCTTCTTGGATGCGTACTCGGGTACAACCAAATTAGAATGTACCCCTGGATGAGGAGAAAACAGCCTTCATTACGAGGGGTCAAATTATCCTTCTGAGTAATGCCGTTTGGACTGAAGAATGCGGGAGCCACGTACCAGAGACTTATGGACCGGGTATTTGAGAAGCAAATTGGCATAACCATGGAAGTATATGTGGATGACATGGTAGTGAAATCTGATGACCCCCGCCACCACCCTATAGATCTGGAAGAAATATTTCAGCAGTTGAGAAGGTACAACATGAGGCTCAACCCGGAGAAGTGTGTTTTCGGTGTCCAGGGGGGTAAATTCCTCGGCTTTATGCTTACCCACCGGGGAATTGAAGCCAATCCCGATAAGTGCCGGACCGTAATTGAGATGAGAAGCCCGCAGAACGTTAAAGAAGTACAAAGATTGGCAGGACGGCTCGCGTCATTATCTCGGTTCCTACCCAAATCCAGACAAAAAGCCCGGCCTTTCTTCAAACTGCTGAAGAAGCCCCAAACCTTCAAATGGACCGAAGACTGCGAAAAGGCTTTTGTCGACTTCAAGAACTTTCTGTCCTCCCCGCCGATATTAACAAGACCCATCTCGGGGAAAGAATTGTATCTGTATCTATCAGCCTCCGAGAATGCTATCGCCTATGATCATCGTGGCAGGAGGTAGAGAAAGCCCAAATGCCAAAGTATACTTCATCAGTAGGGTGCTCCATGATGCCGAAACTCGGTATCAAGTTATTGAGAAGCTGGTCTTAGCCTTGGTGACCGCAGCTAGGCGGTTGCGCCCGTACTTTCAGAGTCACCAAGTGGTTGTTAAGACGGATCACCCAATCAAACAGATACTCAAAAAGCCCGAATTGGCGGGGCGTATGATTGCTTGGTCAGTAGAGTTGTCCAAGTTTGGCTTGAAATACGAAATGAGGGGACCTCTGAAATCACAATGCCTATATGACTTCATAGCCGAGCTCCATCCACAACCAGAGGCTGAGGATATATGGTGGAATCTATACGTGGATGGATCCTCAAATATCAGGGGCAGTGGAGCGGGGGTGATTCTGGAAGGACCAGGAGATTTGATCTTGGAGCAATCGTTGAAATTCGAGTTCAAAACCTCGAACAATCAAGCCGAGTATGAAGCTCTGATAGCGGGACTAAGGTCGATTTAATGAAATGGGGGCGAAGGCTGTCAAGTGCCGGAGTGATTCACAACTAGTCACCGGACAAATATCCAGAGGCTATCAGACGAAGGAACCTCAGCTCACCAGATATTTGTGTAAGGTCAACCAGTTAATCTCCGGTTTTGAAAAGTTCACCATTGAGCACATTCCCCGAGAGGAAAACACTCGGGCCGATTTGCTGTCTAAGCTTGCCAGCACAAAGAAGCCAGGACACCACAGAACGGTTATTCAAGAAACCCTCAATGAACCAAGCATTGGGACAGAAGAGGTGATGGCCAACGAGTTGGTTGACCGAGAGTGGATGGTGCCTATATGGGAGTACTTATCCTCAGAAGCTCTACCCTCGGATCAGGCCGAAGCCAGGAAAGTCAGGCTAAGGGCGAGTCATTTCACCATTATCGCCGGGGAGCTGTATAAGCGAGGATTCTCGGCGCCTTTGCTAAAATGTCTGACCAAGGCACAATCCAAGTATGTCATGGAAGAGGTTCACCGAGGAATCTGTGGTTTTCACAGTGGAGGCAGATCAATGGCCTCCAAGATAGTCCGAGCAGGGTATTATTGGCCTACCCTTAGAGCTGATTGCATGGAGTGGACGAAGCGGTGTGATGAGTGCCAGAGATTTTCCAATGTAAATCATACCCCCCAAGGACTTCACACATTAAACTCGCCCTTGGCCGTTTACAATGTGGGGAATGGACATCTTGGGGCCTTTCCCGAAGAGCCAAAGGCCAAGTCAAATTCCTACTTGGTAGCGGTGGACTACTTCACCAAATGGATCGAAGCGAGCCTTTGGCCAAGATTACCGCCGAGAAGGTGCAGAAATTTGTGTGGAAGAACCTTATTTGTAGGCACGGAATTCCTGTGCAATCGTCACCGAACAACGGAAGACAATTTGTGGATAAGAAGCTACGGGAATTCTATGACAACCTCGGTATCAAGCACCAAGTTACATCCGGTTGAGCACCCCCAAACCAATGGGCAGAGCCGAATCAGCTAACAAGATCATCCTCGGGAAATCAAGAAAAGAGTAGGAAGATCTAAAGGAGCCTCGGGGAAGAGGAGTTACCGATTATTCTCTGGGCCTACCACTGTACGCCTCAATCTACCACTCAAGAAACACCCTTCAGGCTGACGTACGGAACTGACGCCATGATCCCAGTAGAGGTTGGTGAACCGTCTTTCCGACGTGTACAACACGAGCCGAACGACAATGAGAACAATATGAGGATCAAACTTGACTTGGTAGAAGAGGTTAGGGAGGAAGCCGAGGAATCGAGAGAAGAAGCCTGCAAACAGAGAGCCACTAGAAGGTATAATTCAAGAGTAAGGCCAAGGAGTTTTCTGCGCGGAGACTTAGTGCTGAGAATAAAAGGGGAAGCGAGGAAGGACCGCACGGAAGGCAAGTTAGCGGTAAATTGGGGAGGACCATTCCGAGTAGTTGAAAACCTGGGGAACGGGGCCTATAGGTTAGAAGAATTGTCGGGAAATCCTGTCCCGAGGACTTGGAATGCCTCTCATTTGAAGTTTTATTACAGCTGATGTATATAGTCGGGTGCTGTACTCTTTTTCCTACCTCGGTATTTTTTCCCAAAATGGGTTTTGACCGGGGAGGTTTTAACGAGGCACACTGCGGACTCCATTCAATAAAAAGCAAAATTTATTATGAATATGGTTTTATTTTTTCTTGCTTTGCCGAAGTATTTATTTTGCAGACATCTTATTTTAATGGCCGAGTCCGAGCCAGTCAGAGGGGCCAAGTTTGAGCCCGGCGGCCGAGTACGAGCCGTTCAATTCCAAAGGCCAAGTTTCAGCCTAATGGCCGAATCCGAGCCAGTCAGAGGGGCCAAGTTTGAGCCCGGCGGCCGAGTACGAGCCACCAACCCATATCTATTCTTTTAACCAACGTCTCCACCAACCCAAACTTCACCAACCAAGTTCCCTTCCCTTCCCTTCCCTTCCCTTAAAAAAATGCTCTGAACTCTCTCATAGAGTAGAGCTTAATCTGTCCTTGATAGAATAAACAGTAAAATGGGAGTTTAGTCTTAAAGGCGAACCAACATAATTTAGACGAAACCATCATTTCACTTCCTTGAGTAAGCAATTAAGCATCCGTCATTCCAGTTTGTGGTTTTAAGAATTACTATTTTATTAGTAGCTAAAGTTATAAGTATTGTACTGGCCGAGGTTATTAACCCGGTCACCGAGCCCAAGTACCCGGCCCGGTCCAGAAATTATAAAAGGGGCAGTACCCCTCATAAGAAGAGGAGACCTTTTGACTGAACACCGGTGACTCTCCCTAAAGCGTGTTAGAGGAACTAGCGTCGATCAAGAGACTATGAAACAGTCCTTGCTCCCTAGTACTCGTCCGACACAAAATGAAGGGATCGAGATCACCGCCCCGCCAAGGGATGAACCTAGAACTACGTCTGGCTTTGATTCCCACTGGGATACGTAGGACCGGAATCACTGAATTCTGTCAAGCCCAAATCATAAAATAACCCCCTTGGTTTCACATTCTATGAAGATTCGGACAAAACGGATCTTGGCAGGAACATACATGATATTCATCTGCGCATCAGGGACGTGTTTACTGAGGGTGTTTGGAATTTGGAACATTTGTACACTGTGCTTCCTACAGATGTATCACAGCTCATCACTTCCTTAAATCCCAATTCCCAAGCTTGTTGATGGTGTACCAGACGTATGGACTTGGCAGTATTGTAGCACAGGAGTTTACTCCACAAAAAGCGCCTATTCGTGGTACCTGGCAGGATGAGTTGGAGAGGAATTGGAGTTGGATTTGGAAGCTTAATATTCCAGCCAATATTCAGGTTTTCATATGGCAATTTTGTCATGCTGCCCTCCCTTCTCGTGAAGTCCTTTCTTCTAGGGGTGTAACAGTGACACCTTATTGCCCTTTTTGTGGAGTAAATCAATAGTCCATTTTGCATCGTGTCTTAGGCATGTCTCGAGGGAGAGTTTTTGCTCCCTGGTGATGGTGAATGTATGAATGGTTGGCTACAAAACCAGGTCAAGAAGTTTGGCATCATTTTCGTGGTTGTTATGTGGAAGCTATGGAGCAGCCGAAACAAGTATGTCTTTGAAGAGGTGCAAACTTCTGCGCAGTGTCAAGTAATGTGCAGGGACATTCTGAGGGCTTATTCTTCCAGTGAGGAGGGTTCCTAGAGAGGTTATGTGGAAGAGGCCTGATGAAGGGTGTGTACCTCTGAATGTTGATGGGAGTGCTGTAATTGTTCTATTCTATACTATAAAAAAATAGAAATATTTTATACTCATCAAGATTTTAAATATAACAACTCATAATAAAAATTTTCTATTCTTTATTTCTTAACCTGTTAGCATTTTCCTAATTATTCATATGCCTTGAAGTAACAATTCATGCGAACTTAGTACAAAAATGGGCAAAAAATAATTAAATGATAATGAGTGTGTTTAGAAGAACTCACAGAAAACTTACTAGAATAACTTATGAAAATAAACTCACATAAATAGTTTATTAACTCGTCTTATATAAATAGTTTATTAAAATATTTATAATCTTTCTAAAAAAAAATTTAAACTTATTAAAACTTATGAAAATAACATATTTTTAACTTATTTAAAAAAAACTTATTGAATAAACACATGATTAAGTTGTTTTTCTAAAGATACCCGATCAACAATTAGGCAGGACCCTCAGAGTTATCATCAATGTCGCGCCATTGTTTTTGTTCGCCAGCTTAGACTGATTGCTCAGGAGTAACCTTTCCTTTTGTAGTAGGTAGAATTTACATTTCAATGCACTGGTAGTTAGCTTTACTCGTGAAATAAATTTCACATGAGTAGGAATTGCATATATTAAAGCTATATTTATTTCATAAAAAAAAAAGTTATATTTAGTTGGATGGATTTTTTTTTTTTTTAATTTACAAAACGAGAATGAGATGATAAGAATGACAAAATTTAGGGACAGTTGCATAAGAACTTAAGTATTATTTTTTTATGATAATAAAATATATGTAACATGTTATTGATAAATTATAACACGCATAAGAATTGTTACACATATTTTATTTTTTTTGGAAAATAATTACCTATGAAACTACACCAAAAATTTTTCCTAATAAAATAAGATCCTTAGCTTAAGACTTATTTTCCATTTTTATTTTTTTAAATAAAGTAGTAAAAACAAATCAAACATTCTTAATATGTACAATTTTCATTTATTAAATTTTTGTAACCACTTAATCCAATATGAGTATGTACGAAAAACACGGCCAGCAAAACCATTCCAAGGGTCTCTTATAAGGTTGATGACCAATATTCGAACCCCCGCCCCAATATTTCAGCAATAGTCTAGCTGTTTATTTTCACAGGAATTTAGTTGTTCTTCCTTTTTTTTTAATAAGGGTTTTCATATTGCAATTTTGCATATGTTAAGAATCTTAAAATGCTAAATTTATATAGGAATTTATGTATTTAATACTTTTAAAACTGAAATACTTAATTTTTCAATAAATAGTTACTGTTTTTGGGATTTTTAACCTGTGCAGAATTGCATGTGATAGAAAAACTTTTTTATAATTGGACTTGTCTAACGAGCCTTAGGATGTATTTGATAAGTATTAAGGCACATGACAAGCAGGACAACACGATACAATTCCTTGAGTCACAGGACAATTTTTTGTTCTGTATATCCTTTGATAGATAATAGATAACACAAGTAAAATAATATTAATTTTATTATGATGCCCATAATAATATATATTATTATATATTAATATATAATATTATTAATATATGTAAGTATTAGGTGATATATAATATATTTTTATAATATATAGTATATATGATAATATATTATTAATATCATAATAATATTATATATTATTAATATGTATTATATATAACATTAATTAACTTTTAAAAAAAATAACGTGCGGGGTGAGAGAGAGGAGGAGGGAGGGAGGGAGGGAGGGGGAGGGGGAGAGAAAGAGAGAGAAGGGGAGATAGGGAGAGAGAGAGGGGGAGACGGAGGAGAGAGGAGGGAGAGGGAGAAAAGAGAGGGAGGAAAGAGAGGGAGAGGGGGAGCGGGAGGGAAGAGAGGGAGAGGAGAGATAGGGAGATGTAAGGATAATTTTATTTTTTTATGATAGTCTGTTTATGAGACAAAAAGATAAAAGTTGTCACATGGTTTGGTGGGGGACAAACTTTTGGGTTTTTGTCCCGTCCCTCACCCCCTATTTTGTCATGTCCCCTGATCATTTTTCAAATCAAACAGGGAACAAAATTTTTTGTGTTGTCCAAACACACCCTTAGGGTCCGTTTGATTTGTTATAAATCAAGGGAGTACAAAATGATTTGTTCTATGTTTGATTTAAAAATGAAGGTGGGACGGTACAAAAAAAACTGACAAAGGTGTACTGGCCGAGGTTACTAACCCGGCCACCGAGCTCAAGTACCCGGCCCAGTCCGGAAATTAAGGATAATAAATCAAAGATCACTTAATTAAAGGAATAAGATATTGATATTAAATCCTGATATTATCTAAAATAACCTTATCTGGTTAAAAGAGATAATATCCCTTAAATTAAGGAATCATATCTCAAAAGAGATATCAAGAGACAAATCATATCTCAAAAAGAGATATTAAGAGATAAATCAAATCTCTAAAAGATATTAAGAGATAAATCAGATCTCTAAGAGATAGGGGAATCCTATTATAAAAGGAGGAGTACCCCTCATAAGAAACTCACTTTTCACTGAACACAGGTGACTCTCTCTTAAGCGTATTAGAGAAACTAGTGTCGACCAAGAGACTATCAGAAAGTCCTTGCTCCCTAGTATTCGTCCGATACAAAATTGAAAGATCGAGATCACCACGGCCAAGGGTTGAATCAAGAACTATGTCCGGCTTTGATTCCCTTCGGGATACGTAGGACCGGAATCGCTAAATTCTGTCAAGCCAAATCCTAAAACAACCCCAATATTCATCCTTGGTTTGACGTTCACGGCAGAGCTCCGATCAACCGGATCTCGACAGGAACATTTGGCGCCCACCGTGGGGCAGAGGCGAAACTTTCCCCGGTTCCACAAGAAAAGCTCGATGGTGACCACACGGAATGGACTACGAGGAGGGGGGAGCAGCATGAATCACGAGGGTCATGAGGCTTCGGACGCCCAGAACCACGACAATCATCTCTTCTCCCCCACAGTGAAGATAACCCTCGGTTGGAGGAAATTATGAAGTAACTCCAGCAGCTTCGGAAGGAGAACGAGGAGATACGGGCGCAAAATTAGAAGCTTTTGAAAGCCCGAAAAAGGGAAAGGTCCCTGACACCTTCAGACGGAGAGCAATCCTCACCCGAGACCGGCCAGAAGGATCCTCCGGCGCACTCTCCTCGGGGCACTAACCGAGCATCCAAAACCAAGGCTTCAGAAGTCAAGTCCCACACAGAAAGGACTGGTCAGAAAGGAAGGACATCAGACCGACGTCCGAGGCTCCCCTTCACCGAGGACATTAACGAGGTAAATGTGCCAACCCATTTTAAGCCCCTTAACATCGACAAATTCAATGGCACCACTGACCCAACCGAGCATGTGGAGTCCTTTATTTCCTCTATTTACTTGGTGACTGATTCGGAGGCCGTCATGTGCAAAGTTTTTACAACTACCCTGCAAGGCCCAGCTCTGACCTGGTTAACAAATCTGCCACCTCAATCAATTGATTCTTTTGATGCGCTCATAACCAAGTTCACTGCACAATTTGTGGCAAGCCGAAGGCATAGAAGGCACTCAGTCTCACTAGTAAATTTCAAGCAGGAAAGGAATGAATCACTCAGAGATTACATGGTCCGCTTCATTGCAAAGCAAATCCTGATTCCCAATATGAGCTTGGAACTCTGCCTTCACACCGTCATGACTGGTCTTAAGCCAGGACCATTCTTCGAGTACCTATCTCGGAAACCACCGAGAGATTTTGAGGAGCTATAGGAAAAGGCTACAGGGTTCATGAACTCGGAAGAGATGCTAGAGTTTAAAAGGCGAGAAAGAGGTTACGAGGACAAGAGATCAGCCTCGAACAAAGACAGAAGCAGGGGGTCTGACTCACAAAGGACCCAAAAAACCAATGAAAGAGAGTTCCCGCAGAGGCATTCCAGGTATCCATCTTACACTCCGCTGAACCGATCTCGGGCAGCCATCCTGCAGGAAGTGTGCAGAGCAGAATTGCTTACCTTACCTGAATCGTCCAAAACATTGGACAATGCTGACAGAAGCAAAGAATGCATGTGGCATCAGAACTATGGACACTCCACTGAAGAGTGCAGAACACTCCAGAAAAAGATTGAGGAGTTGGTGCAAGCAGGCAGTCTTGATCAATTCGTCCGCCGAGATGACAATGGAGGCAGACGATTTGGTCGAAGACCACGAAGACACGGTCATGATGACCGAGACCGAGATGCAAACAATCGAAGAAATCATCAGGGCGGAGATCGCCAGAACAACCAAAGGCCCCCTGTCGAAGAATCGGAGGGAGGAATCAGGGGGGTCATCATTACAATCTCGGGGGGATTTGCAGGAGAAGGAGCAACAAGCTCAGCTCGGAGGCGGCATGTCAAAGCCCTCCGATCTGTTAGCACAGTGTCTGGAAGACCTCCAAGAGCAAGGCCCCCCATAACGTTCACAGATGATGATTTCCAAGGGGTAGATCCCAACCAGGATGATCCGATGGTGATAACGGTCGAGCTGGCCAACTTCTCGGTCAGACGAACGCTTATTAACTAGGGGAGCTCGACCGATATTCTCTACCTGGCCACCTTCAAGAAGCTCGGAATCCCTGAAAAGCTGATAAAAGAGCAGGAGGGCAAGCTGGTAGGGTTTGCCGGGGAACAAGTCAAGACTCGAGGATATATAGATCTCTTAACAACGTTCGGAGAAGGCAGACTCTCCAAGTCTGTATCAGTCAGGTATGTCATTGTAGATACCACCACGTCGTACAATATCCTTATCGGAAGACCGACGTTGAATGAGCTCGGGGCAATCGTCTCTCCCCCACACCTGACAATGAAATTCCCAGCCGACTCAGGGGAGATAGTTTCAGTCCGAGCTGACCAAAAGCTGGCAAGGCAGTGCTATGTTGACAGCCTGAAGGTTACCCGTCACCAGGACGGCCCAAAGAAAACAAAGGATGGTAAAGCAGAGGTGGTAAGCTCGGTCAGCTCGGTAAATTCAGCAAGTACAGTCAGCATGTTTGAGCTGGACCCAAGGGCGAAGATGTATGAGACAAGAGCCGAACCAACGGAGTCTTTAGAGAGGTTCCAGTTGGGAGTCCATCCTGAACAGTGCACCCACTTCGGTAGTCAGCTGGACCCCTCACTCAGAGAGAAGATTCATATGGTACTAATGAAGAATGCTGACCTGTTTGCCTGGAAGACATCAGATATGTCAGGCATAGATCCTAACTTTATGTGCCATAAGCTGTCTATATGTCCCGAAGCTAAACCTGTAACTCAGAAAAAGGAAGCTGGGTGAAGAAAGGCGCCGAGCTGTGGCCGAGGAGACTTCTAAACTACTCAAAGCAAATTTCATCCGAGAGGTGAAATATACCACTTGGCTAGCCAACGTGGTATTAGTCAAAAAAGCCAATGATAAGTGGCGCATGTGCATCGACTATACCGACCTCAACAAGGCACGCCCAAAAGATTCCTACCCCTTACCCAACATTGACAGGCTGGTGGATGGGGCCTCAGGTTACAAGGTTTTGTCCTTCTTGGATGCATATTCCGGTTACAACCAGATCAGGATGTACCCCCCCCCCCCCCCCAACGAGGAAAAAACAGCGTTCATGACTGATGGGGCTAATTACTGTTACCGAGTAATGCCTTTCGGTCTAAAAAATGCTGGGGCGACATATCAGAGGCTTATGGACAAGGTTTTCGCAGGCCAAATCGGAAAGAACTTAGAAGTGTATGTTGATGACATGGTAGTAAAATCCGATGATCCGACTCAGCACCCTGCCGACCTCGAGGAAATCTTCGACCAACTCAGAAAGTACAACATGAGGCTGAATCCAGAGAAGTGTTCTTTTGGTGTACAGGGAGGAAATTTCTTGGGGTATATGCTAACCCACCGGGGCATCGAAGCCAATCCAGATAAATGCAGAGCCGTCATGGAAATGCGGAGTCCTCGGAATGTGAAGGAAATTCAGAGGCTGGCCGGCCGATTGGCCTCCCTATCCCACTTTCTCATCAAGTCTCGAAAAGGCAAGACCTTTTTTCCAGCTCTCCGAAAAAGCCGAAGGATTTCATTTGGATCGAAGAATGTGAGAAGGCATTCGAAGATCTCAAACTCTTCTTGGCATCTCCCCAATCCTCACTCGGCCTCGGCTCGACAAAGATCTGTACCTATACCTCTCCATCAATGATTATGCAATCGGTCAAGGAATTATCCAGGAAGAGGAGGAGCAACAGATGCTTGGTATACTATGTCGGTAGAATCTTGAAAGACGCGGAAACGCGATACCAAGTAATTGAAAAAGCGGCTCGCCTTAGTAATGGCAGCTCGGGAGGTTACGGCCTATTTCCAATCTCATCAAGTCATCGTCAAGACGGATCATCCGATAAAGCGGTACTCAGGGAAACCCGATCTAGCCTGGACGAATGATAACTTGGTCGATGGAGTTGTCAGAGTTCGGTCTACGGTATGAACCGAGGGGGCCAATGAAAGCCCAGTGCCTCTCTGATTTTATTGCCGAGCTTTCTTCCAAACCAAGGTCGGAGTCCTTCCCCTGGCTCCTATACGTTGATGGATCATCCAACCGGAAATGAAGCGGGGCTGGAATAATTCTGGAAGGACCCGATGATCTGATTCTCGAGCAATCGTTGAAGTTTGGATTCACTGCTTCAAACAATCAAGCGGAATATGAAGCCCTTATTGCTGGGCTATTGTTAGCCAAAGAGATCGGGGTTCGGGAGCTAAAATGCAGAAGTGACTCACAGCTCATAATGGGACAAGTCGCGGGCAATTATCAGACAAAAGACCCCCAATTAACCAGATATCTCTGCAAGGTTAATAGTCTCATCTCCGAGTTTGAGCATTTCTCCATTGAGCACATACCTCGAGAAGAAAACTCCAGAGCAGATCTGCTTTCCAAATTAGCAAGCACAAAGAGGGTTGGCCAGCTCAAAACTTTTATTCAAGAAAACCTCCTCGAGCCGAGCATCAAGAGTGCCGAGGTGACAGTGACCGAGCACTATGACCGAGGCTGGATGACTCCGATCTGGGAGTACCTAACCTCGGACAAACTACCGGATGACCAAAGGGAGGCGAGAAGAATCCGTCTGAAATCTTGTCACTACACCATTCTCGACGGAGAACTGTACAAAAGGGGATTCTCCAAGCCGTTGTTAAAATGCCTCACAAAGGAGCAATCCGAGTATGTAATGGATGAGATGCACCGAGGAATCTGCGGAATGCATTCAGGTGGCCGATCTCTGGCAGCTCGAATCTTGCGAGCAGGGTTCTATTGGTCAACCATGAGACTCGATTGTTCAACCTGGACCAATAAGTGTGACCCTTGCCAGAAGTTCGCCAACATAGCCCGTGCTCCAGGAGAGGAGCTCCACTCCATGTTCTCGCCATGGCCCTTTACCATATGGGGGATGGACATAGTCGGTCCTTTCCCAGTGGCCAAGGGTCAAGTCAAGTTCCTTCTAGTAGGAGTATATTACTTCACCAAGTGGATTGAAGCGGAGTCATTGGCTACGATAACAGCCAAGAAGGTCCAGAATTTTGTATGGAAAAACATTATATGCAGGCATGGCCTTCCCTATGCAGTTGTTACAGACAACGGGAAGCAATTCACCGATAAGGAGCTCGGAGAGTTCTATTACAACCTCGGAATTAAACACAAAGTAACCTCGGTTGAGCATCCACAAACGAATGGCTAGGCAGAGGCAGCCAATAAGGTTATTCTACACGAGCTCAAAAGAAGGCTGGGACAATCAAAAGGAGCTTGGGTTGAGCAGTCGCCAAGCATTCTGTGGGCTTACCATTGCTCACCGCAATCCTCAACGGGAGAGACACCGTTCAAACTAACCTATGGAACCGATGCAATGATTCCAGTTGATCTCGGTGAGCTCTCATTTCGAAGGCAGCATCACAATGAAAGCCAAAATGATGAAGAACTCCGAGTTGAACTCGACATGGTCGAAGAAGTCCGAGATGCAGCGAGGATCAGGGAAGAGCTGTGCAAGCAAAAGGCAACTCGGAAGTACAACTCAAGACTGCACCCAAGGGAATTTGTGCAGGGCGACTTGGTGCTAAGACTGCAAAGCGACGCGAGAAAAGACTCCAGGGAGGGTAAGCTCGCGGTAAATTGGTCAGGCCCATTCAGGATAGCAGAAAATCTAGGAATGGTGCCTACAGGCTTGAGGAATTGTCAGGAAAGTTGGTTCCCAGGACATGGAACACTTCCCATCTCAAATTTTATTTTAGCTAAAGTTAGAAGTGATGCACTCTTTTTCCTATCTCGGTCTTTTTCCCACGAGGTTTTGACCGAGAAGGTTTTAACGAGGCACACTAGGAAAAATTAATGAATAAAAATTCTATTTTCCTTCAATTGAGCTATTATGTTAAAACTGTTAAACCCTGAAGAGGCCAACCGAAGCCTCTAAAGGTGCTTGAATCCTAAGCAGGAGCTAAAACCTAAGGAGGTGCTAAACCCTGAAGAGGCCAACCGAAGCCTCTAAAGGTGCTTGTATCCTAAAGAGGAGCTAAAACCTAAAGAGGTGCTAAATCCTAAAGAGGTTGGCCGAGCCACATTCGACCGATCAGGGTCGAAGTGCCGAGCCTATAAAGATGTATCGAGTTAACATTGATCAATCAGGGTCAACCCATAAAACATCAGAAAATTTACCGAGGAATCGAGGTTCTCCTCGGCATTGGAAGGGACGATGTTAATCTGGCCAGTTTGGCCCACTTCACCTTCGGGTCCCTCCTCGTCCATTTGATCCTCGCCCTCTCCTCCAGGAGTTGCGGTCTCATCCTCATCCTCCAGCTCGGCCAATGGCACAAGGATCCTGTCTCGGTTGAAATCCTTGTCCACATCGGCACTGGAGAAGTCGGCAGTAGGATTGAAGTGCTGGAGTTGCTTCACGGATCGGGAGAAACCATTAACATGCTCCCTCATGATTGAAGTCTCAGCTTCAGATAGATCAGCACGGAGCCTCCGATTCTCCTCCTTCTCGACCTCCAGCAACTTCCGCAACTTCTGGCTGGCTTCTTTCTCGGCTTCCAGCCCTTTTACTACATTCTGAAGATTAAGTCGTTCAGTTCTCTCCGCTTCTAGCTCGGCCGTAAGAGTAGCTCGGCCTTCTTCCAGCTGCATCTTCTGGGCCTTCAGCTGACCGATGACCCGGCCTTGTTCCTCACACTTGGCCAGGGTCTGAGCAAGCTCATCTCTCACCCTCAAGGCTCGGGCCGCATCCGCTCTCATCATCTCCATCTTCTTCGCATTGTCAATAAGGTGCTGGCTCCAGAAGCGTGTGATGGAGGCAATGCGGAGGGCATAGGCGCCAGCCGCCTCCATACTTTCCTCAGGGCCCTGTTCTAGCAGCAACCGGGCATCGGATGGCTTCAGCACCTGGCCATCAATTAGGCCAACAGGATTGAACTCATCGCCTCAGAGCGAGCTGATCCCCGGATTACAATTGTCGTTGTACCATTTGGTGTCCGAAGTGAGATCGGTCACCAAAGGAGCGTTGCTCGGCCGGTTACCGGAAAGAGGAGTCTCTCCGATCATCAGCTGTGGGGGAGAGTTTCCGGTTGGCACCTCGGGCTCCGGATCGGCCCTCGTCCTCTTCGAAGGACGAATGTTCAACTCAGAAGCTTCAGTAGACTTCTTCTTTTTCCCCTTAATATTGGCAGCGGCAGCTGATCCGCCAGCAGTCGACTTCTTCATCAAGGCCTTGTAGTTGAATTTTCCCATTATCACTGCAAAAAGAAGAATAGGTTAGATACAAACACACGGTTGAACAAGTAAAGCACCCAACAACTACTACTTACACTCAAAATCGGCTTGCCGAGTTGATGACTTAGGAAGCAACAAAAGTCTACCACAAGGCAACGGCCGAGGATAGAGTTTTAAGAACTCGACGTCGGATCTCTCTTGCGTTGTCATGCAGCCGACGTCATAACTATTGAATTTGGTAGGGTGGGGTTGCCAGTAGAGGGGAAATCTGGAAACTCCATCCGAGACGTAGAATAAAGACTCGTTCCCGACAGTAGGCCGGACTTTGAAAAAGTCCGACTTGAAGAACTTATACGAACTCTTATAGAGTCCAATAACACCCCCCGACTCGGCCCCACTGAGAGAAATCCAACCGACCCGGTCCCCAAATCTGACCTTGTAAAAATAAAGGAAGACTGGAGCAGTGGCCACTACCCCTATCTGTTCACACAGGATCTGGAAGGCCTTTAAAAAGGCCCAGCTGTTTGGGTGGAGCTGGGTAGGAGCGACATTCATAATTTTTAACACATCACACTCAAACTGGGAAAAAGGGAGACGGACTCCAATTTGTGCATATAGGGTTTTATATACATAGGTGAAAGAAGGCTCCCCTAGAGCAGGATGAAGAAAGACGTGTTCATCCCCAGAACACGGAAGACACTCCACACCGCCCTCAAGGGAATAAATTTTGTTTTGTAACGAGGAGAGGGATTCAAAATTCCTAAAGTTGGAGTGAAAGGCCCCTACATCTGGCTTCACCCAGAAATACCCAGGAATAATGATATCTGGGTATGGCACTCTGGCCGTTCTGGTAGTACGCCTGCGACGTTTGGGAACGGGAACTGCGTCAGCCGTGGCTGAGCTGTTCCCTTCGGAGGAGGAAGAGCCACCAACGGCACCGCCACCACCATGAGAAGAGGATGGGGAAGAATGGGGAGAACCCCCAATTAGACGGATTTCAGGTTCTACGACCTGAACCCCAGAAGAGACATCCTGGGATACCTCAAATGAAGATCCCATGGAGGAGTAATCACGAAAGTAAAAGTCAGAGAACTTGAAAGAGAGGAATAGGGCGTACCTGCAGTAGAAGGAAAGTATAAACGCTCGGGTTAGAAATGACACGATAAAGAGGTCTAGGGTTCACGGAAGCACAAAGACCTATGGCCTCGCCCTAACTTATGAAAGACGAGAACAACGCCTCCCCCTTGCATTAATGAGGGTTGTTGGGCGAGAGCAGGGAAACATCCCCTCGTATCTTTGACCGAATTCGCCAACCAAATGGGAAGGCCACACGTGGCAGTAATGTCAGGGTATTAAACCGCCCTCACGGGAAACTAGGAACACGCCAAGGAGCACGCCACAATCCATAAATCTCGGGAACAGTACCACGAGGGCCACGTGTCACACCAGGTAACGTTTCTTTTCCATCTCGAGGCTCGAGAAGGTATGGCGTCAGCACAAAGCAATTAATCACCTCCACCGCGGCTAACCTCGGCTCCAACAGAAAAGCTTCCACGCCGTTGGCTCGAAGCTTGGGGGGCTTGTGTATGAGCCGAGATACAAAGTGACACAGGCTCGGCCACCCGAATCGCTCGTCGAGTGGGAGGACGTATATAAGCAGAGTATGAAGCTCGGCCAAGGGCCTCACCTGGCCTAAAGACAAAAAATGAAACCGAGTTCCTGAGCTCGGCTAACATCATGAAAGCTTTTACACTTGATCAGCTCAAAGCTTGGGGGGCTTGTGTACTGGCCGAGGTTACTAACCCGGCCACCGAGCTCAAATACCCGGCCCAACCCGGAAATTAAGGATAATAAATCAAAGATCACTTAATTAAAGGAATAAGATATTGATATTAAATCCTGATATTATCTAAAATAACCTTATCTGGTTAAAAGAGATAATATCCCTTAAATTAAGGAATCATATCTCAAAAGAGATATCAAGAGACAAATCATATCTCAAAAAGAGATATTAAGAGATAAATCAAATCTCTAAAAGATATTAAGAGATAAATCAGATCTCTAAGAGATAGGGGAATCCTATTATAAAAGGAGGAGTACCCCTCATAAGAAACTCACTTTTCACTGAACACAGGTGACTCTCTCTTAAGCGTATTAGAGAAACTAGTGTCGACCAAGAGACTATCAGAAAGTCTTTGCTCCTTAGTATTCGTCCGATACAAAATTGAGAGATCGAGATCATCACGACCAAGGGTTGAATCAAGAACTACGTCCGGCTTTGATTCCCTTCGGGATACGTAGGACCGGAATCACTGAATTCTGTCAAGCCAAATCCTAAAACAACCCCAATATTCATCCTTGGTTTGACGTTCACGGCAGAGCTCCGGTCAACCGGATCTCGGCAGGAACAAAAGGACAGAACAAAACTAGCAATATTTGTTACTCACTTAATCAAGGGACAACTTTTTGTCCCTGATACAATGTCAACAAAATGTCAAAAATAACCCTCCCACTCCCCACTCACTCTTTCCATTCCCACTTCTCTCTTAGCCCACGTCTCACATAACTGCCTTCGTACGAGTTCAAACTTCCATAGTGAAACACTGGAACGTGGTTGCCAGCTATGGAGATTATTTGGTTTCCTTCACACTCCTTCTACCCTTACCAGGTTTCCTTCTACCAGCACCTCCATTTGGGTAGTCTTCTTCCAACCTTACAAGGCAAAGCATGGTTATCCATCAATAACTTATTATAAATTATTTTAATTTATAATATGGTAATTATAAAATATAGATAAAAATTTATTAACATGATTTGAAATTGATTTTTTCTTATAAAATATAGATAAAAATTTATTAACGTGATATTAAAATCTTGTTTGGTGTCTTTTGATAATATAAATCAAACATTATATAGTATAAAGGATATTTTAGTAAATTTTATGTTGTTCTGTCCAGTATATAAACATATCAAATAATGTACTGTGTAAAACCGTTTGTACTGTGCATCAACTAACAAACATCATACAGCACAGAAAGTTGTGCTGTGACTCAACTAGTTGTTCTGTGCTGTTCTTTTTGTTCTGTCCTGTACTTACGGAAAAACAAATCAAACGGACCCTTAAACTATTTCTTAATATATATATATATATATATATATATATATATATTAAAAATAAATCGATAATTTATAGAGAATGCTAACGAGTACCTTTAGGACATTCTTTAATGAACCAAGAAAAAAAAGATTTCATGAAAAATTGATGTATTTAATGTTTTAAAAAATGAAATAATTAATTTTCCAATAAAAGTTTGTTATTCTTTAATTCCTTAAAGATTGCACCCTAAGAACATTTGTTAGTAACACCCATAATTTATTTGTACATAATATTTTCTATTTTTAATCATTAACGAGTTTATTGATCACCTTAAAATCATCCCTAATTTCATCTCACAGTACTCTATTCCCTCGAATTGAAGGACCTCTAACATCCATGCATTTATGTGTAGCAGTACTACTACTCTGTGTAGATAAACGACTCCTACCAAACGAGAGTGACACGTTTACTTTTTGTCCAAGAATTTTCCAGGGCATTGTCATTCAGCAATTCAATGCGGGAGTTGGTGGCCATTAATGAGATGCACACTAAAGAAACCAAAGATTGTTCGCATATTTACTAAAGCTAGGGTGGGTACTGGTCACCGCTGTGCACCTTTTTTCAGTGAATCCCCATAAATTAAAAAACAGTTGGTGTGAGGACACACGCTCATTCAAGGCCTCAACTATCATCTACCAAAATAAAAGGCCTCAACTATCACAAATACTATATTTTTTCACCGGTACGATATACGGATCATCAATTATTATTATTATTGATAATAATATTATTATTAATAATTTGAATTGTATCTTTATATTTATCAAACTTTTTCTTTCCTTTATAATAAATTAAGTCCACTGTATCAAACATATTCATTACTTATACCCTTGAGGTATTGAGATCCATTTAAGGGGTTGACATCTCCCAACAGATGCCCTTCCATATGTATGAGCCAGGAATCAAACCGTTGACCACATGCTTAAGAGGTTGTGTTATTTACCAACCGTGTCACACCATCTTGATATCTCCAAGGCTTTTTTATGTATAGACAGAAATGATCAGCAAAAACCTTGAAACAATCTTATCTATAATTTGAGTGCAAAAAATTAAATATATATTTTTATTTTAAAATGATATTACAATACGTAATGTAACACTATGTGTTAAGTGTTCCTCTTTGATTATTACTAATGATAAATTAATCCTCTTAAATCATGTGATGTTGACACGTGTCCATTTATTAGAAAATCAGTAATTTCCCTTAATAATTAGTATAGATATGGATTTATTATTTAAAATAGAAAAAACAAAGGCAAGGATGTAGCCAAAAAATATATTAGAAAATATGAATAGCACTGCCTCTATTTATGTCAATTCAGAGATTGTCATGTTTGACTCCGAAAACATTGTACCTTTACCGGTTTGTAAATATTTTTTAAAAAAACATATTTAAATTTTATAAAATAAAATAAAAATAAAAAATCCATAACTTGACATGTGGCTTGCACTATTGTGCTACACTAAAATAATAATTTCCTCATATTAATTAGTATAGATATAAATCTATTATTTAAAATAGAAAAACAAAGGTAAGGATGCAGAAAAAAAGTATGAAAAATATATTTAAAAAAATATTAGCAAAAAAAAATAAAAAATTTAGGAAGAAAATTAATTAGAAAAATTATTTTAAAAAAATAGGAAAAAAAGTAATTATAAAAAAATATTTAAAATAATTAGAAATATATATTTAAAAGATAAAAAAATTAAGAAAAATAATTAGAAAAATAAAATTAATTACTTTTATTATAATTTAATTTTTTGCAAAAATTTATTTTTATAATTAAAATTTTTAAGATTTTTTATATATTGTTTTTCTAATTGTTTTAAATAAATTTTTATAAATATTTTTTTCTAATTTTTTAAATTATCAAAAAAATATTTTAAAAGGAAAAATAAAAAGTTAATTAGAGCAAAATTTAATTCGAAAAAAAATTATTAGGAAACATTATTTAAAAAATTTAGTAAAAATAGATATAAAAAATTAGAAAAATAAAATTAATTATAAAAAAATATTTAAAATAAATATAAAAAAATATTTTAAATTTTTTTAAAATAATTAGGAAAAAATATATATAAAAAAGATAGAAAAAATTAATTAAAAAAATTCTAAAAAGAAAAATTAAATTAGGAAAAAATAATTACAAAAAAAAAATTTAATAAAATTAATTAGAAAAAAAATATATTTTAAAAAAATAATTATAAAAATATTGTTTTAATCACAAAAATAAAGTATTTAAAAAAAATACGCAATTTTTTCTATAAACTTTTCTTATTTAATTTTTTTAATTTACTCTTTTTTTTACAAAAAAATTCGAAAACTTTTTTTAATTTAAAATTCTTTGTTTCGCATTTATTTTTTTACGTTTATTTATTACTTTTTTTTTATTAGATTTGATTAAAATTAAACAAATTTTTTCTATTAACTTTTTTTAATTAAAAAATTATTTTTTTAACCTAAACATTTTTTAATTAACAAAAACATTGTTTTAATAAATTTTTCTAGCATTTTTTTAAAATAATAAAATTTTAAATTAAAATTTTTTTAAAAAACTTTTAAATTAAAAAATATTTATTTTAAATTGTTAAATATAAGATATTTTGTTTAAAACAAATGGTTGCTTGATTTTTCGTGGATGAATAAACGGGCAACTTGTGTTACCGATGGGGTCCACATATATTTTTTTATTCATATAATAAATTTTTTATTATATTTTTTCAAATTAAAAAAAAAATTCTTTTAGCTTTTTTTAATTACAAAAATTCGTTTTTTAACTGAAACTTTTTTTAATTAACAAAAACATTTGTCTAAAATTTTTTTAGCCTTTTTTTAAAATAATAAAATTTTAAATTAAGTTCGTTTTAAAAAAACTTTTAAATTAAAAAATATTTATTTTAAATTGTTAAATATTATATATTTTGTTTAAAACAAATGGTAGCTTGATTTTTCGTGGATAAATAAACTGGCAACACATGTCACCGATGGGGTCCACATATATTTTAGTCATATGACATTTTCTTAAAATATAATTATTTAATTATTGTGTTATTCATACTAGGGCCTTTTCTTAAATTTATATTGTAGCATGATTTTATTGTGGACGAATAAACGGGCGGCACATGTCACTTACTTATGAAAAAATAAAATCATTGTGCCACGCCTCGTGGAATTTTTCTTTTTCTTTTTCTTTTTCTTTGATTCGTAATATTTATTGCTTTTACAATAGCTTTATGATACTTAAATTGAACATAACAATCCAAGATTATAACTTACCCTAAATAATAGGATCATACAGATTTAAAATACTCTTGAATATCAAACTACGATTGCTTTTTTTTTTCCCCATCAAAGTTTCTTCCATTGTTGTTGTTATAGAAATGTTCAATACAATAACATATAATATTAAGGAAGTGTGTATTCTTTTTATATACATAAAACATTAACATATTACATATCATGAACTCATATCCTTAATGAAAAGTCATGCTTTTATAAAACCTGCTAAAATTTTTATCATACAAATTTGTCATGTAGTCTGTTATTGATTAACTATTGAATATACTAATCCAACTGTTGTACACAATAGTATTATTTTATATTTAAAAAAATAGTACATTTAATATGTTCATGTTGAATTTATTTATAATAAACTGTTACAAAAATAATCATCTAATAGATGTCCGTGGTGTCAACAACCCTAGAATAAGTATAATCGGTGAACCTTATATGAATAATGGTAGATACTATCATAATAAAATTTACGCTTTTCTCCTTCATGACATGGCATTCTTATGTTAGTGAATGATCCGCATCCATCCATTATTAAGCCAACTTCATAACTATTAGCACCCAGCTACTCTATTATAATTGTCAAAAAAAAAAAAAACTATTCTCTTATATTATCTCTGGTCCACAAGATAAAAAACAAAACCTTAAAATACACATACCAAGAAAATATATTGAAATGAGTTAATTATAATTAATACTAATATAAATTTCCAAAAACACCCATTCTAATTTTAATTAATATTTTGATGGCCTATAATTAATGTCAATAATTAATAAGGATAATATTGAAAATTAACATTTAATATAAGTGAAAATTGATACATATTTCTTATATTTTTACCAAAAAAAAAAAAAAGACCCAATTTCTCTTATTTCTTATATCATGGACATGAGGTAATAATTAACATGCGTATTAATAGTATTAACTAAGGGTGGCAAATAGATGGATCGAATAAATTTTTATTTGGATCTTAAATGGATTAAAAACAATCCATTATAATCCATTAAAAATTCATTAAAAAAAATCAAATCCATCAAAGATCCATTAAATAAAATCCATCCGATCCATCCATTAACAACTTTTTCATGTATGGATATACAATCCATCCACTAAAGTTTATTTTAAGAAATTAAATAATTTTATATCTCTTTTATCCATCCATAAAATATTTTTTAAAATAAAATAATTTATAAAAAATTTAAAATATTATCTCTATCTCACCCTCTCTCTCATCTTTCTTTCTCTCTCCCTTTTTTCATACTCTCTCTCTATCTTTATTCTCTCTCCACTCTATCTCACGACTATTTTATATCACGACCATTTTTCTATTATTGTATGAGAGTTATTGATTATATATACATATACAGAGGTTGTTTTGCCACAATATTTCATGACACTGTTTTACGATACTTGTTACCACTTTTAATTAGTTAATACATTTTTTTGAAGTTTCTCAGAAAAAAAAGGCAACGAAAAAAGAAAACGTACGTGATAACGTGGACTACTACTGGTGCTTAAGAACAACTAATTAGTTAATACTTAATATAACAAAAAAATCAGATAAATAAAATAAAAAATAGTGAAGAAAAAATAACAGGGAATGAAAGAGAAAATTAGATGGGGTGTTTTTTTTTTGTTACAAGTGGAGGGTTTTTTTTTTATTTGGTGAAAAATAATATGAAAAAAAATAAATTGGTTTTGGAATGGATAAAAGTTGATCCATTATATTTTTTATTGTTGGTCCAATGGATTTTAAAAAATATTGGATGGATCATAAACCATCCACTAAAAAAATAATTCAATCCATCCAATTCATTTATATTTTTTTTTTTATAAATGGATGTATTAGATGAATTTTCTCGTGAATGGACTAAATGAATGGTGGACAAATGGATCATTTTAGCACCGTGATATTAACAATGTCATCTGACACCGATCCAAGACAGTACAGCGGTACAGCCTCCAGGAGTAAATTCAAACCATAGCATGAAGACACATATATAAAGCACAATAAAAATATAGGTATTATTATTTCACCTAAATTTTTGCCTCCATTATTGGTCAGATACATTAAAATTTTTCCATACAGTGTGGACATCCAACACATATCTCAAAAGCTAAGTATATATAAGCCTCAAACTTAATAGCTAAACCAATTTGCCAGCTACTCTCTGAAAACAATTTAGGTGACCATTTGATATGGCTTCTATGGCACCTCTTTCTTCTAAAACGATCTTCCTAACCATCTGCATACTCTCCTCATTTCTATGTATTGCTTCTGCAGCAACTGTGGAGGGACAAACAAGACCCTTCAAGAAGGTTTATGCCTTTGGGGACTCCTTTACTGACACCGGCAACACCAAAAATGCCAATGGTCCAAGTGGTTTTGGCCATGTATCAAACTCTCCATATGGCAGCACCTTCTTTAACCATTCAACCAACAGATACTCTGATGGCAGGCTTGTGATTGATTTTGTAGCTGAAGCACTGTCATTGCCATACTTGACCCCTTACCTTCACCACAAAGGCAATGACACTAGTTATGGGGTGAACTTTGCTGTTGCTGGTTCTACAGCCATCAACCATCAGTTCTTTGTCAGGAACAACCTTTCCCTTGACATCACTCCTCAGTCCATCCAAACACAGGTTCTATGGTTTAACAAGTACCTTGAGAGCCGAGGATGTCAAGGCGTGGAATCAGAATGCAAGGATTTTAATGAGACTCTATTTTGGTTTGGTGAGATTGGAGTCAATGACTATGCTTACATTCTTGGATCTTCAGTTTCAGATGATACCATAAGGAAACTAGCAATTAGCAGTGTTTCTGGAGCTTTAGAGGTAAATAAGGCCTTTCATACCAACTTAGCAAGTAGTTACAAGTTGAAATTCAAAAGCATGTTACTTATTTTCTTTCCACAGAACAATTTTATGCACCGAATCATCTAATTAATGTGAATCTATGATGAACAATCAGTTAACAACAAAATGAATGAATTGTTGTTACCAAGAAGGCATAACATGGTTGATAGATAGCTGAGTTCCTTAAGCATGATAGCAGGGGTTCGATTCCTGCTTTGTATATGTAAAATACTTTGTTGGGAGAGGCAAAACTCAATTCGATGATTTCAATGTCTCAAAAGGGATTAGTCTCTAGTTATCGACGGGGATACCCTTCGAGCACCAAAGAAAAAATGAATGAATCAATGCTACTTACACACACTCCACATCTACACAATTTTAATCATTTGATTAAAACTTTAAATAGATGTAAGAGATGTGAAGCATAGCTAGATGTGTAAGAAACTTTTTCCTTCATTCACTGATTTTTATTCTTTTGTTTTCCAGACAGTGCTTCAGAAGGGTGCCAAGTACCTAGTTGTACAAGGTTTACCACTAACTGGTTGCTTGACATTAGCCATGTATCTGGCTCCTCCAGATGACAGGGATGACCTTGGATGTGTGAAAAGCGCCAACAACCAAAGCTACACACACAACCTTGTGCTGCAAGCAAAATTACAGGAACTGAGGAAACAGTACCCTCATGCGGTCATAATTTATGCTGATTATTGGAATGCCTACCACGCTATCATGAAGGATCCAAGCAAATACGGATTCACAGAGGAGTTCAAAGTCTGCTGTGGATCAGGAGAGCCACCTTATGACTTCAGTGTGTTTGCCACATGTGGCACACCTAATGCCACGGCTTGCTCAAGCCCTTCTCAGTACATTAATTGGGATGGTGTTCACCTAACTGAGGCCATGTATAAGGTTGTATCTAATATGTTTCTGCAAGGAAACTTCAGCCTACCTCCATTCAATTTTTTGCTTGAAAAGAAAGAGAGGCATGGTTGAATCATGAATGGTTCACCCAAGACTGATATTTTGTATTTGATTGTTCTCATGGCTTTAATGTGTCTGCTAATGTAACTATAAGCGAGGGCATACCCCCTTTTACTCTGCTTTTGATTATGAAAAAACGGTGATTAGTGTAGACTTAGTAAAGCAATAAGGGATTTTATGTATTCATTCAAATCCTGTACTCTAATACTACCAAATCTTGATATCTGATATTTCATATTGTGAGTTTTCAGACATGACATGTGTTTTTAAACAAGCAATTATAAGTAATAGCTTACACATCACAACTACCGATCCTTCTTAAATGGCGAGGGGTGGGTATGTCCACCGAAAGGTTACATGTTTGGTGCTTCATAATCATCATATAAATTACCAAATAAATTTACATATCTCACTTTGTTATAGGATAAGTAATCGTCCTACTTTGTAAGGAAGGTGTTAATACATATGAAATTTCTATTTTAAGCAAGATTGTGATATCTTGATAAACACTATCTGATATAAATCATTCGAGAGATTGCAATAATTGAGTACTTCACAAACAAATGATCAAGGAAAAATTTGACCAGATTCTATACGCTCATGATGGATGGCATTTTTCTCACCTGTACATATTCTTCAATTAAAATATGTTCTCTGAATACATAAAGAAAAGAGCATCTGGGGTATATTCAGGTAAGATTCTGACCTTGTATGGCCGTAGCATACATAAAGTGGTGAAAAGATGGGTTAACTGTCAAGAATAACTCCATTCTTCTATTCTCATATGAATAATGACTAGTTTATTGGTTCATAGAAGGAAAAATGAGGTCATCATTACCTGTCTTTGTAGCAATTTATACACAGCATCAATTAGGCAAAATTATTCTGGTGCAAGATGATGGGGAACAATAATACAACAGTGTAACACAATAACAAAGCAATACGTAGCGGAAATAAATCCCCCAAACTTGCAAGAATCTGTGAAGAGCAACAACAAATATATGACAGCAAATAGAACAATACAAACATAAAAGAGACACCAATATTTTAACGTGGAAAACCCCTTAAAGCAAGGGTAAAAACCACGAGTCATCCAGACCAAAGAAACAGCTCCACTATGATCAAATAAGGGTACAAAAGAGTCTCCAACAAGTGCACAAACTGTGCTAACAATCAACCAAAACAACCAAGCACCAATGCTTAAAAATGAGAAACAAGAAGATGAAATTTACCCAAAAAACAGAGCTACTTTACGAAGACAATATCTCTCACTTCAGACCTCGTCATGAAAATCCGAACTGTGAGAATGAAGAAGCACACGTCCTGAAGCTTCTGCAGAAATTTCAGCCCGATCCAACGGTGAACTCATCCTCTGTCGAGATTCTACGGTGACTGTCTCGTGGGTATGCGGGATGGCTTTCTCTCCCCTCTTCTCTCTTGTTGGCTGCTATATTATTACTAAAATGAGACCTCTCTGCAACCCTAATCTGACCTCTCTCCACTTAAACAAGTGAGACAAAATGGGCTTACACATTTGGGCCTTTCTTCACATATGAAGGGAGCCCAAAACCCAACAAATCTCCCCCTCACAACTATGTGGAGATAACCGCCAAACCGGCGATATCACAACGAGTTTCAAATTTCCCTCTTGGTAGTGCTTTAGTCATCATATCAGCACCATTATCATCAGTATGAACTTTAGCCAACTCTAACAGCTTAGCATCCAAAGCATCATGTATCCAATGATACCTCGCATCAATATGTTTGGACCTAGAATGAAAAGTTGGATTCTTACCAAGATGAATAGCACTCTCACTATCAACAAACAACAAATATTTGTCTTGAACAAAACCAAGCTCCTGCAAGAATTTCTTCAACCATAGCAACTCCTTGCATGCTTCGGTAATGACAATGAACTCTGTTTCAGTAGTGGACAATGCTACACACTTCAGCAACTTAGACTGCCAAGCCACAGCTCCCCCTGCAAATCTAATCATATAGACCGAAGTGGATTCCTGGAATCAATGTCTCCAGCCATATCCGAGTCTGAGTACCCCACCAAAGTAGGCTTATCACCTCCAAAGCAAAGCTTCATACCAGCGGTACCACAAAGATATCTCAAAGTCCATTTCACAGCATTCCAATGCTCTCTACCTGGATTAGACAAAAATCTACTGACTGTACCAACAGCATGTGCTATATCTGGTCTTGTACATACCATTGCATACATCAAACTACCCACAGCAGATGCATAAGGAACCCGTTCCATATCTAATTTCTCTGCTTCATTTGAAGGACTTTGTTTAGCACTCAGCTTGAAATGAGTAGCAAGAGGAGTGTTTACCGCCTTGGCATTTTCCATCTGGAATCTCTGTAACACTCTTTTAACATAATGTTCTTGTGATAGCCATAGCTTCTTCTCCTTTCTGTCACGCATGATTCTTATACCAAGAATCTGTTTAGTGGCTCCCATGTCTTTCATGGAAAATGACTCGCCCGATTGCTTTTTTAACCTGTCAATCCTGGAAATATTTTTCCCAACAATAAGCATGTCATCAACATATAATAACAGGATAATGAAGTCATCATTAGAAAACTTTCTAACAAAGACACAATGGTCAGAAGTAGTCTTCTTATATCCTTGGTCACACATAACAGACTCAAACTTCTTATACCACTGCCTCGGAGCCTGCTTCAAACCATATAGGCCTTTTCTCAACCTACTGTTGTGACTCCGGCAAGTGTACCGGGTCGTCGCAAGTAATAAAAACACGGTAAGATTCTACCGAGGTCGAACACAAGGATTGGGTTACCAATTCGACTAATTTGTCAAGAAATCCGATACGTTGGTTAAGCAATAGAAGGTGGTTGAGAGAAAGAGATTGAGATCGCAAATTCAAGAATCAAATCAAATAACGCTACGGTGATTAAATGCAGAAATAAAAGCATCTAAGGTTTCGAATCCACCTACCCAATCATGCAAAGTACCCAAGTGATGATATTCTCCTCCCTAAGTTCAATTTTTAATGTCAACCGGGACCCCTAAATTCTCCTAAATCCACTTCCGTGCTCATTAGGACGTATTCGATGAATTGAGTTAATTACTTGTTAGGTCTCTTAACCCTAATCTCGAATTCTATTAATTCTTGTTCCCTATAGGTTGCATCGATCTCCTACTCACTCTCGTGCAATACTCGACCGATGTTCCCAATTCAAGTTCTAAAACGCGAATCGCCGCTAGGCCTCAACACGCTTAACTAGTCGATCACGCTAGCATATAATCGACACAATGAAAACAGAATTGGAAAACCATAATTGAATTAAAGGAGAGAGAGTTACATTACATGAACACTATGCCGCCATGGGTGGCTTCATCGATCCCTTAGACAAGAGGATTAGTTCCTCATGTCCGTAACAACAACGCACGTACAATCGGAATTCATCCTAAGCCTAAGAATTAAGAGAAAAGAAAAGGAGAAGAAACCCCAGAATAAGGATTACAAAAGTTCTCTGAAAATTCTCCTCCAAAAAAGTCCCCTGTTCTGTTCTGATCTGCTCTATTTATAAGGAGGCCACGCGTCACGACCGTGATGGCCATCACGGCCAGGCCGTGACGGCTTCTGCTTCTGGCGCACTTCTGGAATTCGAATTCTCGCGACGCGAAGGATGTCTCGCGATGCGAGCCCGCCTTTCACGGCCCGTGATGTGAATCACGGCCAGGCCGTGATGTTCTCTGCCTTGTGTGGATTTTGGGTCACGGCCGTGATACACATCACGGCTAGGCCGTGATGGTCTCTGACTTGTATGGCTTTTAGGTCACGGCCGTGATATACATCACAGCTAGGCCGTGATGGTCTCTGTCTTCCCGGGTCTTCAAACTCTCGCGGGGCGAGCTTCCTCTCGCGGGGCGAGAATCTCCAAAGTAGCAATCTCCACTATTTCTTGACTTTCCTTAATTCTTAGAGCTCCACTTATGGACCTGAAAACAACACAAGCAACCACAAGCGTAATTCTATCCAAAAGAAGCTAAAAACTACACAAAAGACGCAAAACGAGTCAAAATCCAACTTAGGAGCAAAACAAGGCAAATTTGGGCGAAAACGAGAGTGAACTCGAATAAATAGGCACATGAACCCTAGTTCATCTAGTCATAAAACTAGATAAGCCAGAGGCTTATCAAAATACCCCAAACTTAAACCTTGCTTGTCCCCAAGCAAGCTTAAAACTCAACAACGACTCAAGACTTGGCAAGCCTAAAGATCTAATCAATTTTCGCACAAATCTCATGCAACTTTACAAAACAGTTTTTCTTCTTTGATTCCCCCTCTTTTTCATCAATGTAATCCCCACATTCTTCTACTTTAAACAATTGAGAAATTATCATTCATGCCATCATTACTCTAAGTTGAGGCTCAAAGATACACACAAAGGAAGATCACCTATTTCAAACAATTGCCTTCCTCACAAGGGCATTTAGTATTTCACTCATTCGCTCAAGTTTGTCTAGGCTTTCAACTTTTTCACTCAATTTCACTTATCAAGAGCACTTCCCATGAATTTGATTTTCTTCTCAAACATAGTTCCCACGAAAACATGCATGCAACATCAAAAGGTCTTTTACAGGTTGTAATGGGGCCTGGCTGAGGGTAGGATAATTAAGGATATTTAGGCTTAAGTCCCTAGGAACTAAGAGAGCATGAGCATTAAACACATTTTCCACTCAAATTCCTTTCTTTCCATTTTCATTTGGGCTCGGGTGACTACAACCTTTTCCTTGATATTATTTTTGTTTTGCCCCTTTTCTTTTGGCAATTTTTTTTTTTTCTTTTCTTCTTTTCTTTTCTTTTCTTTTTGCCTTGGGTCAACCTTTATTTTCTTTTTCTCATCCCAATATGACACATACCTTGTAGCCACCCCAAACTTAGTTTCTCACAACCTTTCTCTTGCTCAATTCCATGCTCTCCTAATCCTAAGATTGGGTTAACATGGTTTTTCAGATTTTGGCTCGTAATGTAGGGTCATCAAGAAACCATAGGTCAATTGGGCTCAATTTGGCTAACTAGGGAACATGCATTAGGGATGGTTCTTTTCAGGCCAAGTAGTTAATCAAAGAAAATTGCCTAAATCATTTGATGCAACACATAATCATGCAAACCATATAGAGATTCAAGCAAATTCGGGAAAGTGCAACTTAACAGTGATTCACACATTCAAAAACAGAGTTGGAGGCTCAAATCCTCACCTGGACATTTTGCAAATTGTTTGACCGAGATACGATTCCTAGTGTGTGCACCCCCTCACCCCAAACTTATCATAAATCAAGCAATCATAATAAATCTCAAAGTTCAATTTTCAATTTTTAAGTGGGGATCAACTTTTCTATTACTTGAACCTAAGGGAAATCATCAATGGTTAATATAATTCATGCAATCCATCTATGCTCAATATAATTAAAATCCAACAAGCTTGCCGACACGATATTTCATACAAAAACTCTTGATCTTCTCAAATTATTCAAGAGTGACAAACAAAAACAAAACAAACACAAAAAACAAAAACAAAAACAAGAGTGAGGAAAAGAGAGAGTACCTAGCTTGGGTTGCCTCCCAAGTAGCGCTTGTTTAACGTCCCGAGCCTGACTCAAGTCGCCCCTAAGGGTTAATCCGGAGGAAGATCCTGCTTGCCATGCCATTCCTTGGCCTGTTCTTTGTAGGTTTGTGCACTTTTATATACTCGCAAGTTGTTCCCGGACAGCTTATTTAAGTCCAGCATCCTTCTATAATCTGCACGCACTCTCCACTCCGCGATGGTCTTTTTTGGGATCAACTTGTTGTCTTTCTTGACCACCACGGTTGTACTACCTTTCAACCTTGGTGCTTTACCCTTCTTTTTCATTCCCTTGCTGCTGAGTTCTTTCCTTGCACATTCTTCCCTTGGGAGACTCGGTATGGGTTCCATGTCTCGTAGCCACTCAAGGTAGACTTCATCCCCCGAAGGGCCTTTTTCCTCACTGTCTTCCTCATGAGATCCTACCGATACTGTTGCAAGTGAAGGATCATGGTCTTCTCGAGTTGCCCTTACCTTTTCAGTCGGGTCCACCACATCCACTCGATACACAGCTGACTTCTCTTCCGGGTGCTTAATCGTTTCAAAGACATTGAAAACCACCTTATCATCATTCACCCTTAAAGTGAGTTTCCCTTGCCGAACATCTATCAAGGCATCCCCGGTGGCCAAGAAGGGTCTACCCAATATGAGAGGGATCTCAGCATCTTCATCCATGTCGAGCACCACGAAGTTCACTGGGAATATGAACTTGTCAACCTTCACGAGCAAGTCTTCGACTACTCCATAGGGATATTTGATAGAACGATCGGCCAGTTGGAGTGACATTCGCGTATCCTTTACTTCTTTGATCCCTAGCCTCTTCATCATCGAGAGGGGCATCAAGTTGATGCTTGCCCCTAGATCACATAATGCCTTTCCGAAGGTAATTCCCCCAATGGTGCATGGTATCGAGAAGGAACCGGGATCCTTCAACCTCGGAGGCAGTTTCCGTTGAAGAATGGCACTACACTCCTCGGTCAAAGCAACTGTTTCTTCATCCACAATCCTCCGCTTCTTAGTGAGAAGTTCCTTCATAAACCGAGCATATGATGGCATTTGTTCCAAGGCTTCCGCAAATGGAATGTTAATCTGAAGTTTTCGGAAGACATCAAGGAACTTATTGAATTGCTTATCCTGTTGAGGCTTCTTCAATCTTTCCGGATACGGAACCTTCATGTAGGGCGGGAGGTCTTGGGGTTCAACCCACTTCTTCCTTCGGAACTCTTCATCCACAAGTTCCAGCCTTCCCCCTTGCTCCGGTCCCTTGTCACTTGCCAACCCTTCTTTCTCTGGTTGCTCTTCCTCAACTGGTAGTTGTTCCGGGCCCTTGTCATCTTGAGAACTAGTGGTACCCCTGCTAGGTTCCAACACCCTTCCGCTTCTAGTAGATATGACATTGCATTGTCCCTTGGGGTTGTTCTCAGTACTACCTGGAAGAGTGCCTGGAAGACGCTCATTAAGTTGCGTCATGAGTGTGCTATTTGTGTCTCCAGATTCTGAATTCGCGATCCTGTATGAGTCGCCAACTTGTCAATGACAGTGTTCACCTTCTCAAAAGATGTGCTTGTAAAGGTTGACAACTTCTCAAAAGCCAGCTCCCACTGTTGTCTTCCACCATCTGATATTTGCAACTGATTAGGCCCCGGAGGAGCCTGCTGATTATTGCGCTGCTGAATTCCAATGTTTGGTCTCAGACCCTGTTGAGGTTGTTGCCAATTCTGCTGAGGGTGTTGTTGACCGGCTAGACCACCATTAACATCACTCCAAGCAAATCCCGGATGGTCTCTTCTCATGTAGCCCCTATTCTGATTCTGATTGTTCCTCTGATAGTTGTTCTGGGGCACAGTGTCATAAAAGTTGTGGCAAGAGTCCACATGTTCCTGAGGGAAATTTAGCGGACAAATCTGAGTGTCATGATCTCCATTACAATTTGCACAACCCGGAGGCATTCCCTCGTGTATCGCATTAACCCTCTTATTCCCGGACAAAGCCTCATTCTGCATCTTCAAAAGTCTGTTTTGCTCTAAAATGGCTTCCATTGTCCCAGAACTGATTCCACTCGAGGTCTCCCTACCACGGTTGTAATCATTATATGACATCTTCTCTAACAGTGCCCATCCATCCTCAGCCGATAAATATACAAAAGAACCGCCAGCTGCGGCATCACAGTTCATCTGATAGCGTCCCCTCAACCCATTAAAGAAGTGTTGTACTTTGGAAACGGGGTCAAAGAACGCAGAGGGACATCTTCTCAACAAACCATTGTACCTCTCCCAAGCTTCATTATATGTTTCATCCTCCGTTTGCCTGAATGAAGTGACGGCTATTCTTGCTTGTGCCGCCTTCTGAGGAGGAAAGTATTTTGTTAGGAACTTCTGTGCCATTTGCTCCCAAGTTCTGATGCTGTTCCTATCCAAACTGTCAACCCAATCGCGAGCGACATCCCTAAGAGAAAGAGGGAAAAGCCGCAAGCGAAACTCATCCTGAGAAACTCCCCTGGTCTTCTGCAAGTCACAAGCTTCCAGGAAGCGAGTGATATGTCTATGCGGGTCTTGCTTTCTACTCCCATCAAAATGATTCTCCCGGAGCTGGAATGTGACACATGCTTCAACTCTGAAGGAGTCTGTGTTCAGGTTGCCTCTCACAATAGAAGAGTCACAATCCACCAAGCTTGGTAGATCGTACTCAAAGAGAGGCTTGTAACGAGGAGGAGGAGGAGGAGGATTTTCTTCAGCCATGCCCTCTATTTTAATTGCTTCCAACCTCTTCCTTTCTCTGGCCTCTTTTCTTAATTGCCTCTCGGTCCTGGTGATCTCTGAATCGAATAGCACGTCCTCTTGTAGAAGAGTACCTCGCATACAAAAACAGGCAAAGACCAAGTGGAATCAAAGAAACAGAGAAAAATAATGGCAATTAAATAAAAGAAAATAAAACAAAAAATCAGCTTAACCAAACAGCCGAATTTCCTAAAAATTAGGAAAATTGGTTGTGCCAATCCCCGGCAACGGCGCCAAAAACTTGTTGTGACTCCGGCAAGTGTACCGGGTCGTCGCAAGTAATAAAAACACGGTAAGATTCTACCGAGGTCGAACACAAGGATTGGGTTACCAATTCGACTAATTTGTCAAGAAATCCGATACGTTGGTTAAGCAATAGAAGGTGGTTGAGAGAAAGAGATTGAGATCGCAAATTCAAGAATCAAATCAAATAACGCTACGGTGATTAAATGCAGAAATAAAAGCATCTAAGGTTTCGAATCCACCTACCCAATCATGCAAAGTACCCAAGTGATGATATTCTCCTCCCTAAGTTCAATTTTTAATGTCAACCGGGACCCCTAAATTCTCCTAAATCCACTTCCGTGCTCATTAGGACGTCTTCGATGATTTGAGTTAATTACTTGTTAGGTCTCTTAACCCTAATCTCGAATTCTATTAATTCTTGTTCCCTATAGGTTGCATCGATCTCCTACTCACTCTCGTGCAATACTCGACCGATGTTCCCAATTCAAGTTCTAAAACGCGAATCGCCGCTAGGCCTCAACACGCTTAACTAGTCGATCACGCTAGCATATAATCGACACAATGAAAACAGAATTGGAAAACCATAATTGAATTAAAGGAGAGAGAGTTACATTACATGAACACTATGCCGCCATGGGTGGCTTCATCGATCCCTTAGACAAGAGGATTAGTTCCTCATGTCCGTAACAACAACGCACGTACAATCGGAATTCATCCTAAGCCTAAGAATTAAGAGAAAAGAAAAGGAGAAGAAACCCCAGAATAAGGATTACAAAAGTTCTCTGAAAATTCTCCTCCAAAAAAGTCCCCCGCTCGTTCTCGATCTGCTCTATTTATAAGGAGGCCACGCGTCACGGCGCCGGATGGCCATCACGGCCAGGCCGTGACGGCTTCGCTTCGCGCACTTCTGGAATTCGAATTCTCGCGACGCGAAGGATGTCTCGCGACGCGAGCCCGCCTTTCACGGCCCGTGATGTGAATCACGGCCAGGCCGTGATGTTCTCTGCCTTGTGTGGATTTTGGGTCACGGCCGTGATACACATCACGGCTAGGCCGTGATGGTCTCTGACTTGTATGGCTTTTAGGTCACGGCCGTGATATATATCACGGCTAGGCCGTGATGGTCTCTGTCTTCCCGGGTCTTCAAACTCTTGCGGGGCGAGCTTCCTCTCGTGGGGCGAGAATCTCCAAAGTAGCAATCTCCACTATTTCTTGACTTTCCTTAATTCTTAGAGCTCCACTTATGGACCTGAAAACAACACAAGCAACCACAAGCGTAATTCTATCCAAAAGAAGCTAAAAACTACACAAAAGACGCAAAACGAGTCAAAATCCAACTTAGGAGCAAAACAAGGCAAATTTGGGCGAAAACGAGAGTGAACTCGAATAAATAGGCACATGAACCCTAGTTCATCTAGTCATAAAACTAGATAAGCCAGAGGCTTATCACCTACACACATAGTCTTCCTTGCCTTCAACTTGAAAACCATCAGGTTGCTTCAACTTGAAAGCTGTTTTCACATCCATTTGCTCTACCTCCAAATCAAGAGTAGCCGCCAAACTCAACACGGTTCTAATGGATGACATCTTTACCACAGGCGAGAAAATTTCATTAAAATCAACACCCTTTCTTTGACGGAAGCCCTTCACCACTAATCTAGCTTTATACCTCGGAGACGTAGAGTTACTCTCATGTTTCACCCTATAAATCCACATGTTTTCCAAGGCCCTCTTGCCTTTAGGCAACTTCACCAAATCATAAGTGTGATTGTCATACAAGGATTTCATTTCATCCTGCATTGCATCTTGCCACTTTTGTTTGTCTTCACTCTCCATGGCCTCTCCAAAACACTCAGGTTCTCCCTCATCAGTCAAGGTTACACATACTCATCAGAATGATACCTTGTAGATGGTTGTCTCTGCCTGTTAGATCTCCTGAGTTGGATTTGAGGTGGTTCGGGAGCATCACCAAGATTCTCATCTTGTGACATCTCATGTTCCTCTTCATCATCATCACCTGGAACATCTAACTCATCTCCATGCTACTGATCATTAACATAATCACGTGGCTCGCCATTCTGAACATTACCATCAACAATATCCAGATTATAAATAGGCAACCGAACTGGATCAACATCAAACAAGTTGCTATCATTTTTGGGTGTAGTCTTCTCCACCTTATCAATGTCTTCAATGGTTTGATCTTCCATGAACTCTACATCACGGCTTCTGACAAGCTTTTTCTCAACAGGATCATACAACCTGTAACCAAATTCATCTTGACCATAACCGATGAAGATACACTGCTTTGTCTTTGCATCCAACTTGGATCTTTCATCCTTTGGAACATGCACAAAAGCCTTGCAACCAAAGACTCTCAAGTGATAATACCTGACATTCTTGCCAAACCAAATTTTTGTCTGGTACCTCATTGTTTAAAGCAACTGCAGGACTGAGATTAATAACATGTACCGCTGTGTACAATGCCTCACCCCAGTAATGCTTGGGCAACTTAGCTTCAGAAAGCATACATCTCACTCTCTCAATCAATGTCCTGTTCATCCTCTCTGCTAAACCATTCAGTTGAGGAGTGTTAGGAGGAGTCTTTTCATTTGCAATACCTTGCTGCTTGCAATAGACATCAAAGGGTCCACAATACTCACCACCATTGTCGGTACGAACGCATTTCAGCTTGTTGCCTGACTGTCTCTCAACCAAAGCCTAAAATTGTTTGAACTTCTCCAGCACTTGGTCTTTTGTCTTCAAAGTATAGACCCATAGTTTCCTGGAACAATCATCAACAAAAGTAACAAAGTAGAGGGCACCACTAAAGGATTTTACCTTCAATGGGCCACACACATCAGAATGCACCAACTGAAGCAACTCTGACTTCCTTGAGGGAGGATGCTTCTTGAAGGATACTCTAGTCTGTTTACCAGCCATGCAATGAGAACACTTCTCCAACTCTGCACTCTTCAATCCCGGAAGCACATCCTTTTTGGCTAAACAATTTAACCCTTTTTCACTTATATGACTAAGCCTTTGGTGCCACAAAGATGCCTCCATATCTACAGCATTCACACTGTCTTTAGCAACCAAAGCTTTTGTCCAATACAGTTTAGAAATTTTCTCCCTTCTAGCCACAACCAAGTTACCTTTGCTGAGTTTCCACTTTCCAGAACCAAAGTGATTATCATAACCACCCTCATCAAGCAATTGCACAAAGATCAAATTAAAGCGGACATCCGGAGCATGTTTGACTCCTTTAAGCAACAACTGCATTCCCATGTTGGTTTGCAAGTAAACATCACCAACACCAATCACCTTAGACACACCATCATTACCCATCTTCAACACTCCAAAGTCACCTGAAGTATAAGATGTGAAGAACTCCATCCTCGGTGTAACATGCAATGTAGCACCACTATCAATTATCCACATGCTCTCATCTGATACAAGATTAACCGACTCATGGTCACGGAGAATAACAAGATCGTCACCAGTAGCAGTAGTGACACGATCATCATCATCATGATCCCTCTCTTTCTCCTTACCCTTCTTGTCTCTGTTCTCCTATTTCCACAGAAAACAATTCTTCTGTATGTGCCCTGTTTTGTGACAATAATGACACTCCACATTCTTGTATCGAGACTTGGACTTGCTCCTGCTTTTCTCTCTACCACCCTTCGGTTCTTTTCTCTGACTTCTCCCCTATTTTCAGTGACAAGCACCTCGGACTGAGATGAAGTACCATGTACCTTCCTTCTCATCTCCTCATTAAGAACACTACCCTTTGCCATTTCCAAAGAAACAACACCATTAGGGGCTGAACTTGTGATAGAAACCCGAAATGTCTCCCAAGACTCAGGTAGAGATAATAATAGAAATAGTCCTAAAAGCTCATCATCAAACTTGATACCCATTCCTGACATTTGATCAAGGAGCCCCTGAAATTCATTCAAGTGATTTGAAATGGAAGTCCCCTCCATGTACCTCAAACTAGTAAAGCTCTTCAGCAAGTACAATTTATCATTCCCTGATTTAGAGGCATACAAGGACTTTATCTTTGCCCACAAAGATTTTGCATGTGTCTCATTTGTAATATGATTATAAACATTATCTTCTACAAATTGCCGAATAAAACCACACACCTGTTGATGTTCAAAATCCCATTCTTCATCCGACTTGGCATCCGGCTTCTGAGTAGCAAAAACAGGAAGATGCATATTCTTCACAAAGAGCAAATCCTTCATCTTGCCCTTCCACAAATGATAACTAGTTCCGTTCAAACAGATCATCTTTGTCTTTGCCTCCATCATTCAAGCAAGTCAAAATGCCCCAAGCCAAGTAGCTCTGATACATTCTGATGGGGGGAACAACAATACAACGGTGTAACACAATAACAAAGCAATACGCAGCGGAAATAAATCCCCACAAACTTGCAAGAATCTGTGAGGAGCAACAACAAATATATGGCAGCAAATAGAACAACACAAACATAAAAGAAACACCAAGATTTTAACATGGAAAACCCTTAAAGCAAGGGTAAAAACCACGGGTCGTCCAGACCAAAGAAACAACTCCACTATTATCAAATAAGGGTACAAAAGAGTCTCTAACAAGTGCACAAACCATGCTAACAATCAATCAAAACAACCAAGCACCAATGCTTACAAATGAGAAACAAGAAGATGAAATTTACCCTAAAAACAGAGCTACTGTACGAAGTTAATATCTCTCACTTTAGACCTCTTCTTGAAAATCCTACCGTTAAAATGAAGAACCACACGTCCTAAACCTTCTGCAGAAATTTCAGCCCGATCCAACGGTGAACGCATCCTCTATCGTGATTTTACGGTGACTGTCTGGTGGATATGCGGGTTGGCTTTCTCTCCTCTCTTCTCACTTGTTGGCTGCTATATTCTTACTAAAATGAGACTTCTCTGCAACCCTAATCTGATCTCTCTCCACTTAAACAAGTGAGAGAAAATAGACTTACATAATTGAACATTTCTCCATATAGGAAGGGAACCCAAAACCCAACCGAAGACTCTCAGCAGATGCCAACACTCGTTTTCTCTCTGTGTCCAAATCAGAAGGCATCTTCGGAAGTCCATGACATCATCTATTATTGAAAAAAACTCGCGTAGAATTTTTTGAGTGCATGTGACACTATTTTTATTAAAATATAACATTCGTTATAATAGTTACAAATATTATGTTTTGATTGATAAATTGTTATATTTTTTATGTTTTTTTTAGAATAACACCACAAATGTTTGAAGAATTGTACTCAAACTTCGTACTAATTTATTTCCCTTATAGATTATTAGAAAAGAAAAATGTATTTTATGCTTTTCGTTTTCATCTTAAACTTTAGTGGAGTGCCCCTTTATTTCATTTCATTTAAAGTATTTGAATCTTTATTTATTTATAAGGTATAAACTCTCTAGTTTTCTTCTAAAAAAAAAAAACTCTCTAGTTTTGACACCAATTGCATTTGCACTTGAGGGTAGCAAATTGAAACTAACAAAAAATATCTCTGAAAAATAGAGAAAATTTCCAGCACGGGAACAGGGACCGAAATTTTTTAGGTGACTCGAATTCCAAGGTTGATTTGACCCATTTGCTATACAAGATAAGAAGTGAAGAGAACCATTACAGTATCAACATCTTTAGCAATAGTTTTTAGTAATATATTTTCCGTATGCTTAACATGACATCCGCAGTAGGTCACCTGGTAATTTCATGCATGATTTGAAATCCGGGTGAGGAATTATTTTTTTCTAACTTTATATTATATTTTACCCTTTTTCTCAGAAAGAAAATAAATGGAGGGGTCGACGAACATAGAAGACGTTGGAAGAGACAGTAAGAGAGATGAAGAAGGCGAGCGCTATTGTTTCAGTTTTGGTGATCTTTACACTTTGTTTTAAAGAAATGGTTCATGTTTCTTCGTCGCCTCTCTTGCACGGAAACCGAGTAAGTGAGTTTGGGATTTGGAGAATGGAATAGTCAGTTTTTAGGGTTCAATTTCAGCATTAGATTATAGTCAGTAATTAGCATTTAGAATCTTTATGAAATACTTAGCTTCCATTTCATTTGAGCTTGAATTCTATTGTCAGTAATTACGAATTTGACTTTTTTTTCCCATCTTTCTTTTGAAATGTTTGCTCCAGGTTTATGAGGAATCTTCTGGTGGAAGGTATTGAAATGAATTCTGAATTTATTCATTGTTAATTTTATACTCCATCCAAATATCTAATAAATGGAATACTTTGATGTTTAACTTTTATTCCCAAACAGATACATATAAGTTTCATTCCCAACTTATCTGTGTTTTTTTTGTTGTAGGAATTTTGAACAAGAACAAGAGCATGCTCGTGAAGTGCATTGCTCTAGAGAAAGAAGTAGGGCAGCTTGGAAAGTAATAGAGGAGGTATGAAAACACTTAAATTTATGAAACTGAAGGATGAGGTTGTGAATTTTGAATTACGTCCATGAAAATGTTTCTTATACATGTTTTGTAGTATTTGACACCATTTGTGGAACAAGAAAACTATCAGCTTTCAAGAAAGTGCAAGCTTCACCCTGGAAATGATATGTTCAGGGATCAGGAAGAGCATAAAATTTACATTGACAGACATGAATGGCGCTGTGGATATTGTAAGAAAAGCTTCCGCGAAGAAATATTTCTTGATCAGCATTTTGATAACAGACACTACAATCTTCTGAATCTAGTATGTAGATTCTCATTCCTTTTCTCACTGTGTTTGATGCATACATAATGTACAGTGCATCCTTTCATCTTTAATTTCATCTGATACCGGATGAGTTTAAAGTTCTTAATTGTCCCTTACCCCCTTCCCCTTTTTTGTATTGGAGCTAATATATGCTCATGATCGAGACATTTAAACTAAAAGTTTTGGTTAGAATGCTCATATTGAATCACTGTTACACCTTACAGCTAATACTGTTTTTTACATCAAATATCAATATATTTTTCATTTCTGTTCCGTCAAAATGTGATGTTATACGCTGAAGCTTTAAAAGAGCATCTATTTTGTTATCATTTATATCATGTTTCCTTCAACTTCAAAATTCAAACTTTTTGTTGTTTTCAAATACCTCATTAGGTCAATATCCAAGATATAGAGTGTGAGTCTGCACAGATCACCCAGTTTCCCCTCTCTGTTATGGCTGAGGGAAGAATTGCTGGAATTTAAGATAGTTATAATTTTATATTTGGCCTCTCAGGAAAGCATTACTTAGCCATTGGCTTCCCCAAGATAAAATTCCTGGCTCCACCCCTATGTGGGAATAAATTGGCCAATACATTATTTTCGTCATTTTGGTATTGGGTGCAGATAATTCGTTACGTCAATAGACTCAATACCGAGTTGTTGGAGTTTTTCAGTCTGACTTTAAATTTACTTGCAGTTCAATTAAATTTTTAATATTGATCAGAAAGTGTTTTTTCCACTACTTGGTGGGTTTATTTAAATACAGAGTGGTGGTAAGTGCTTGGCTGATTTATGTGGGGCATTGCATTGTGATGCTGTGATGAATTCCAAGTCCTCTAGAAGCAAGTGTAATCCAGCAGCTGCTGCGAGAAATCGTCACCTATGTGAGGTTGCTTTAATTGTTTTTATTTGCTTTCAAATGTTCATTGTTGCATTGACTGTTCTAACTTCTACATCATTCATATCCGCAATTTGTTCAGAGCCTAGCTGACACTTGTTTTCCAATAAGCGAGGGTCCATCAGCAAGTCGTCTTCATGGTATACTTCCTTTTTTTAGTTTCTTTTCATAAATATATATTTTTTTAATTTTGGTCTTTGTTGTTTATATATTTATATTATATCTCATGGTGATTTCTTGATATGCTTGTAGAATTGTTTCTGCACCAATTTTGCGATGCTCACACGTGCACAGGGAAACAAAAACCCTTCTCTAGAGGAGGCAAGGTAAGGCCTGGTTAACTCATTATGGTAATCTACTATCAGTCCGTCTTCTCTTTGAAATCTATTGCTGTTAAAAGTAATATAGACTAAAATTCTTCTCATAGATGATCTGCGCTGTGAGGTTTTAGGCCATAACATTCACAAAGTCCCTGGGAACAGGTCTTATTGAGACATTATTTTTCTGCTTGGTTTTTTGCCTTGCTCAAATTATCACCTAAGGTCAAATTTGCAGTCACAGTATGACAATACCTTTCCTTTTTTATTAAGGTGTTAAAGTTTAGGCATTTGTTTTTTTGTATGTTCAATCCAATATGGCACAATATCTGAAGATTTTAGGTTAATTATAGCTTATTTATTATCACAATGAATACGTATCAGCAAAGCTGCTATTTATCCATCATCGTATTGCCTCTGCAGGAACAAAGAAGTTTCTTCAGTCTGGCTGCTGGAGCATTAATCTTGGTGCTACTTCCTGTTTTCTATCTTTTTCTTTATTTGATGCAGAGGTACTATTCCTATATTTTTAAATGCTATCCCTACCAAGGTTTCGTGCAAATATTTCATTATGCTATTGGGCAAGTTGCAGTGATATGAAGAGCCGAACCCAAGAGCTTCGTCGCATCTCAAAAGCAGGATGGAAATCAAAACCATCATGATTGGTAACGTTTCTATTTTAAATGGCATGTCTTTGTCAATCACATGACTGGATGGGCTGTAATGACACTAAAATTTCCGTTAATTAACAATGGACCGATATCATGTAGATGTAGGTTGTCGATTAATTCTGACGGTCTGGTTCTCAAAACATTTATTCTTTGTTTGATGTAAGTCGTAGCTGTACTGTTTATTCACTTTTTGTCCCTCCCTCTTGATTGGTCTCGTTTTCTTGCCTTTCCACATTGCTTGATTGTTTGTGTACATTGAACAAGTTACATGACCAAACGTAATTCAGTTGGCATTCCCTTATTCTCAAATGAAGGACCATAATCTTCAGATTGCATTTTCTTCTTCCTTTTTAATGATTTACATATTGATTTTTCATTATTACTAATCCTCCTAAACATGTTTGCTTCTTCCATGCACTTTTCAGATACATCTAATTCTATCCAATCTCTATCCTTTCATTTGTCCTTTCAGAAGTAATTACTCTTTCGTTATATCTTGTGTTAACAACATATGCTAGGCCCTAATCCCAGATATCTCAAAGCTATGCTCCATCTAATTGCTTTTGCTTCTACTAAAATAAAACCTCTTACTCTGTCATGTGGAATTCTTTTATTGCCGCAGGTTATACTCTTGCAATCATCATCTAGCGTGAATGGGTTGATAAAGATTGGAAGATGTACTGCACAGTGTTGATTTTGGCTTTTCTTCCAAGTAGATTATCTTTGCATGTCTGTGTCAATGAAGGAATTGTAGAGACTTATTTGGAGTGCGTGAAGGAAATCAAACTTGGCACTGGTCAAAACACACCTCGCCTGAGGTGCTTTGTTGATGAAAGGCGGGAAATATTTTTTGGTGATCATACGTCTTTAATTTTTTTTCCCATTAAGCCGAGAAAGAGGTTATTAGCAGAGCAATGTACTAATCTGTTTTCTAAGTTTTGCTGAGAATTTATGTAACCATTCACTTTCTTCGGTCTTGAAAACCTCAATCCACCAACAAATCTAGCAGATCCTGGGCCAGATTCATAAAGGGCATATTCTTCTATCAGAGTAGTATAATACTTGTATAATACTTGCATACCAATTCTGTTAGAAGTTAGTTATGTTAGTTAGAAAACGGTTATGTTAGTTATAAATATCTCTCACTGCTGTAATATTCACTCAAGCAATCAATCATCACTTTGCTATTCAATGAACTTCTTCCCTTCTACCAGATTCTAGTTTCTCTTTATGGTATCCAGAGCTTTTCTTTTCCTTGGGCCAAACCTTCAAGGTTCCAAGCTATGGCATTTTCGTCTTCTCCAAGCTCCTCGAATCTCAGCAATGGTGGTGGACGATCGAATTTCACAACATTTTCTTTCGTGCCTACACTTTCAATCAAGTTAGATGATAAGAACTTTCTGCTATGGAGTCAACAAGTGGAAGGTGTCATTGCCTCTCACAAACTGCATCGTTTTGTGGTAAATCCTCTCATACCTATGAAATATGCTACTGAAACAGATCGTGAATCTGACATTATATCTGATGCTTATGACAAATGGATCGTACAAGATCAATTACTGTTTACATGGCTTTTATCCACACTTTCTGATTCAATCTTACCTAGAGTAATTGGTTGTAAACATTATTGGCAAGTTTGGGATAAGATACACAAATTCTTTTATGCACATTTGAAGGCGAAGCTTAGGCAATTGAGGTCAGAGTTAAAGAGTACAAAGAAAGGAACTATGTCAATTTCTAAATATGTTCTACGAATTAAGGCCATAGCTGATTCACTTTTGGCCATTGGAGACTCCATCAGTGAGCAAGATCAAATTGATGCCATCTTAGAGGGATTGCCTGAAGAATACAACCAGTTTGTCATGATGATATATGGAAGGCATGATTCTCCATCACTGTTTGATATAGAAGCTTTATTGTTAGTTCAAGAGGCTCAACTTGATAAATTTCGTCAGGAACTAGCCATTCCCAATGTCTCAGCAAATATAGCACATGCTCCTTAGACACATCAACAGTTCAATTCAGGTTCTGAGAACTTTCATCAAACACGACAACAGTATGACTCAAACTATCAGTATAATTCAAGAGGTAGAGGCAGATATGGTCGTGGAAGAGGCCGTGGCAGGGGGCGTGGCAACCGTCCTACCTATCAACTGTGTGAGAAATATGGACATGATGCGTTTAATTGTTGGTATCGCTTTAATCAGTCCTTTGTGCAGAATCACAGCTCACAACAACAGCATAATCAGCACCAACAGCACAATGCACAACACAGTGCCACACCTGTTCAGGATTCACAAATTGCTTCACATAACTCTCAGCCAAGTGCCTTTGTGGCTACTCAAAATCCACAGAACACAAGCCTTGTACAAAACATGAGTAACTTCGGTTACACACAAGAAATGGCAGCACCCAGAGGTCTTGATTCACAATCCTGGTTCTTGGATTCGGAAGCCTCACATCACCTAACTCCAGACATCCACAATTTGCAACAAGGCTCTACCTATGTGGGCTCAAATCAAGTCCACATGGGCAATGGACAAAGTTTAGTCATACAATCTGTTGGCTCTTCTAAAATTCAGTCAAATATAAATTCTCACATATTTATGTCTCTTAAAAATCTTTTACATGTGCCTTCTATAACCAAAAATCTCATTTCAGTTTCTAAATTTGCACAAGACAATGATGTGTTTTTGAATTTCACCCTCACATGTGCTTTGTAAAATCTCAGGCATCTAAGCAAATTCTCCTCAAAGGTACCCTTGGCCCTGATGGCTTATACAGCTTCCAGCACCTCTCTTTGCTCAAGGGACCTTCTACTTTGCTCAAGCCCTCAAGTATCAAGTCTCATTCCTCTTTGGTACCTGTGGTGTACACAAATACTCACTCTCCAAGTCCTTCAAGTAGTGTTCCCTCCAATTCTGTAAATATTGTTTCTACATGGCATCTAAGACTAGGACATGCCCATTCTAATGCAATAAAAATTGTACTTCAGTCCTGTAATGTTTCTTACCATAATAAAGAATTCTTTGAATTTTGTAACTCTTGTTGCTTGGGAAAATCACATAGGTTGTATGCCCCCCCTTCCCTCACCACTCATTCTACTGCTTTTGAGCTCATTCATACAGATTTGTGGGGTCCTACCCCTTCACCATCACATGGTGGATACTACTACTATATTGCCTTTGTGGATGCGTGCACAAAATTCACTTGGATCTATTTTCTCAAACATAAATCTGATGCTCTTTCAGCCTTTAAACAGTTTCATTCCCTTGTTAAAACTCATTTTTCCACGGTTATTAAATCTGTACAATTGGATTGGGGAGGGGAATACAGACCTTTTACCAAATTCCGTAATGATCTTGGCATACAACACAGACCCACTTGTCCACATACCTCACATCAAAATGGAACTGTAGAACGCAAACACAGACAAATAGTTGAAATGGGTTTAACACTACTGGCACATGCCTCTATGCCTATTCAGTTCTGGGATCACAGCTTCGCTACAGCTGTGCATCTAATCAATCGATTACCTACATCAGCTCTCCCTAATTTTGTCTCACCATACCATGCCTTATTCAACTCATCCCCTGATTATCTATCCATTAGAACTTTTGGCTGTTCCTGTTTTCCTTTAACCAGACCCTACAACAATCACAAATTGGAATTCAGAAGCACTGAGTGCATATATCATGGCATGTCACCTAGCCATAAAGGCCATAAGTGTTTGAGTGCAAATTAAATGGCAGAGTGTATATATCAAAGGATGTCCTTTCCAATGAATATAGATTTCCTTATTCTCATTTGTTCCCTAAATCTGCTCCAAATTCATCTCCAACTCCTGCAACTTTCCCTTCCTCCATTCCCATAGTTTGTCTCCCATCAGGATAGTTCCCCCACTTCACCTAATCTCTCTAACTCTAACTCATCAAGTTCCTCATTCTCTACACACCCTGCTCCAGCATCTACTCATCATCCTAATGATCTTGTCAGTCCTGAACAGTCCAGTTCAGCATCTGTTTCAACCTAAGTCTCCTGATATGTCAGTTCCTGCATCTGAACCTATTGCTTCCAAGTCTGTTCAACTTGAGCCTTCTAACACTCACCCTATGATTACTAGATCTAAAACTGGAAGTCTCAAACCTCGGTTATTTCTTGCACATGTTGAGCCTAGAACAGTTAAACAAGCCTTGTCTCATCCTCAGTGGTTTGAAGCCATGCAAACCGAGTATAAGGCACTCTTGGCAAACAATACCTGGACTCTAGTTCCTCTGCCATCCCACAGAAAAGCTATAGGTTGCAAGTGGGTATTTAGAGTGAAAGAGAACCCTGGTGGAAGTATCAACAAGTTTAAGGCTAGGTTGGTAGCCAAGGGCTTTCACCAACAACCAGGAACTGACTTCACTGAGACCTTTTCACCTGTTATCAAACCAACTACAATCCGGGTCGTTCTCACATTAGCCTTGACTCACAGATGGGATATCCAACAGATAAATGTTTAATTCCTTTTTGAATGGCAATCTTCAAGAAGTATATATGGTGCAACCTTAAGGCTTCGAGTCCACTGACAAAACATTAGTGTGCAAGCTGAATCGGGCTCTCTATGGCCTCAAGCAGGCCCCACGTGCATGGTATGAGAGGTTAACTCAAGCCCTCTTACACTTTGGTTTCAAAGCTAGCCGATGTGATCCATCTCTCTTTATTTACAATAGAAATGGTGTTACATTGTATGCTTTAGTATATGTCGATGATATTCTAATCACATGACCCTCAACCAAGCTCGTTGCAGACTTGATCAGCAAACTAAATACCACCTTTGTCCTGAAACATCTAGGCAAACCTGATTACTTTCTTGGAATAGAGGTTGAGTATCAGACTAATGGTTCCATGATTCTCACTCAAACAAAGTACATAAGAGATCTGCTAACACGGGCTAATATGGCTGACTGTAATGGTATCTCTACACCAATGGTTCATGATTGCAAACTCAGCAGACATGGCACGGATTCCCTACCCGATCCTGTATTGTTCAGGTCCATAGTTGGGGCTCTTCAATATGTCACTCCGACTCGCCCAGATCTTTCCTACTGTGTGAACAAGGTTTGCCAATTTCTGGCTTCACCACTTGATTCCTATTGGCATGCAATCAAGCGCATTTTGAGGTATCTCAGTAGCACTTCACACTATGGCTTACTTCTCCAGCCTGCACCCTTTGATGGTAAACTGTCCCTTCATGCCTACAGTGACTCCGATTGGGCGAGTGACCTTGATGATAGGCGCTCCACATCAGGGTCTTGCATCTTTGTAGGACCAAGCCTAGTGTCTTGGAGTTCAAAGAAACAGCCTCTAGTGGCTCGGTCTAGTACTGAGGCCGAATATAGGAGTATGGCTCACACTACATCAGAATTGCTTTGACTGCAATCACTGCTCACTGAGCTTCAAACTCCATTTCATCCTCCAGTGCTGCTATGTGACAACTTAAGTGCTGTAATGCTAGCACATAATCCAATTCTGCATGCCAGGACCAAGCACATGGAGCTTGACATCCACTTTGTCTGAGAGAAAGTAATAACTAAGTCACTCTCAGTTCAACATGTTCCAGCATCTCACCAACTTGCTGATCCCCTAACCAAGCCCTTGCCATCTAGTCGTTTTGCTGAGTTTCGGGACAAGCTAAAGGTCGTTGCTTCTCCACAACCCCCTTGAACTTGTGGGGGGCTATCAAAGTAGTATAATACTTGTATAATACTTGCATACCAATTCAGTTAGAAGTTAGTTATGTTAGTTAGAAAATAGTTATGTTAGTTATAAATACCTCTCACTGCTGTAATATTCACTCAAGCAATCAATCATCACTTTGCTATTCAATGAACTTCTTCCCTTCTACCAGATTCTAGTTTCTTTTTATCTTCAATTAGCTGCAATTGCGTTTGTGCTCATAATCACTCTTACCACTGCTGATTACGTAATGGATCTAATTCGCGTCATACAGCATTATTGAAGCCATTTTATAGAAGGAAAAAAAAAAAACATACCGTCTCACAAGGAAGTGCCAATTCCCCTGGTGTATACGTGCGAACATTGTCATTTTCAAATGCAAATATACACATTATAAAAAAAATGCAAATATACACTTTATCTTTGGTTGTTTATATTTTGGTTTTTCTTATAATTTAATTAATGAAAAATATTATATGAGATGGGTTTGGAGGAATGGAGTGCATGCATGTGTTAACAAATTAACAAGGATATCCTGTTTACAAGCAAAAAGTAGAAATAAGGTCATGCTACGTTTCAGCAAGAGCAAAATGATTACACAATGATGAAATACATAGAAATTATCAAAGAAGTAAAGAACATATCGAGACATGTAGAAGCACATAGAAATGTTACAGCTAATCCAATCGATATCATGTTGAAGCTGACCATCAAATTCACGTCCACCGTTTTTTTTTACCTGGGAAAAGGTAAAGAACAAAACAATATAAAATGAAAAAAAACTCCGCAGCCGGGATTCGAACCCGGATTTCATCAATTGAAATTTCCTTGGTGCACTACTGCGGATGTCATATTTAACATACGCAGAATATAATAATTAATATTAGTCTTAAATATGTTGATGGATTGATCGGCTCACTATACTTATCTTATACCAATTGAAATTTCCTTGGTGCGCTACTGCGGATGTCATGTTTAACATACGCAGAATATAATAATTAATGTTAGTCTTAAATATGTTGATGGATTGATCGGCTCACCATACTTATCTTATACCAAATGGGCCAAACCCAAATCAACCCCAAAATTTGAGTCACCTTAAAAATTTCAGTCCAATTCTTACTATTGGAGCATTTTCTCCAATTCTTGTGTTTTTGGTTTGAAGTTTAAAACCTTTAGAATTGATTCTGTCTATGTCAAAAGTGATTTTAGTAAAAATTTGATATTTAGTTATCATCACATAAAATTGATTTTGCCTCCAAAAGTGATCCTGACTAGAAGCTATAAAAAGTAACTTTTGAGTTGAATTGAAAAATTTACACTAAATTTTATATCAAACTTGCTTTCAAAATAAAAACATCCAAATATAAATCATTTCAGTTCAAACAAAATTGTAACCAAATCAATTTTATCAAATCAATTATATTCACAATCACTTTTATCAAACTAGTTTCAATTTGTTACCCTCGACAAGCGCAAATGCAATTGGGTAGCATTGCAATACGACATGAGGACATGCCTCATACGAATATACGATTGGAGCTAAAAGGTTCCATCCTCCTTAGTGAATACTCTTTATAGCTAGTTCGGCCATGCTGGAAAATTTGAACAGAGGATGATTTTTATTTTTAGAATACAATATTCATGATATTTAATAATTTCTTTGACAAATATAGCTTATAAATATTCACATGTTCATTTTGAGTTATAAGTTACACAATGCTCATTTTTTAGGTGGATTTTAGAGTAGAAAAACAGAAAGGCTTCTCAAAATCATTTTCTCACATTAGAATAGGATCCTACCTGGTGATGGTTTTCTGGCGCACTCGAGCACACTTATGCTTTGTTTGAATTAGAAAAGAAATATAATGCAAAAAAATAGAAGAGAAGATAAATAAAGTTAAATGGATTGATTTTTAGGTTGTTTAAATTAAAAGAAATAAAATAAAAGGTTGAGATTTTTCTCTCTTTATTTGATTGGTCAGAGAAGTCAAAAAAATATATGATATTTTATTGTAGAACCTCATAAATATTTTTTTGAAAAAAGATGAGAGGTTAGATTGAAAGATAAGAATATAGTCATAACTTTAAATTAAATATTTATATAAATATTCCGTTGATTCTCTCATTATAAGTGGGAGGAAAAGCTCGTCAGACCCATGTGAATAGTTTTCTTTCTCCGGTTTCTCTTTCATGTGCCAAACTGATGAAAACAATGCTTTCCTATCAAAACCCACGTCTTTTTTTTTCGTCCCAAGATCACTTGAAGAAAGGGCAAATCTTTAATTCTCACTCCCTCAAAGTTGTGTACCAATCCTCCAAGGGGCATAATAGGTATTCCAATAAAGCAATAAAAAAACAAAAAAAACATCAAGTAATCAACCCTGTTTTGCTTCGAAACCCGCCACCCCAACAATCTTGATTCGCCTCCTCCGACGCAACCCCGACGTCGCCGCGCTCCAGTCAGACGCCACAGCCACCTCCACTGACGACGCGATTCGAAGGTTTCTGACCAGATCTAACCCATTTCGAGGGAATGATGTTGAAGGAATCCATGAGAGCTGCATTCTCTGGTGGATACCATCGACACATCGCAGAACGACGACAACACGCGATGGAGAATAGATCCGGTGGAGAACATAGAACTGCAACAACAGGGTGGCTCGCGGTGAGCACGATGGTCGCGAAAACTTGTGATTTGAGATTGTGGCTGCTACACGGAGATAGGAGATACTGTTGCTATATGATGGCGACAGCTTGACAGATCTGCGACGCAGTGGTTCACGGAATGGAGAGGATGGCAGCAAGGAATCGTTCAACATTCGGGATGGTGGTTCTGCTCGCGGCTAAGATGGCACAGGTGGGTGGATCGACGCTGCTATGGTGGCCGACTTCATGAACTCCGATCTGCAGCAACGGCGACTGTGCTAGGAGATGGCGGAGAAAGTGGTCAGAAGGACGCCAACGTTGCAGCTAGATATTGCTTCCTTTCCCATTTTGCCCTTTTCAATTTGAGTTAATCCGAGTTATTGATGTTTTTTTAATAATATTTGAACGATTATGATTGGGTGAGTTTTGATACTCAAGTCTCGGGATGGAGGACCGAAGACAACGACGTTGCATTAGGGAGAAATTTGAGAGTGGCAAGAGTAGGGATGGCAATTTTACCCGTACCCGTGGATAAAATCCGTAACGGGCATGAGACGGATAGTTAAATGAATACCCACGGGTAAAATAAACGGATAATTTCAATACCCGTTTAAAAACGGGGCGGGGCGGTATCACACTATCCGTGCCCGCGGATACCCGTACCCGTTACTTAAATTACTAAAATGCCCTTTATTATATATATATATGTAGTAATTGCTAAATGTATTTGATTACTTTTGTTAGTATATTTTGTAATTGGATAATGCTTTGATGCTTTCTTAACATCCATTTATATGAACATGGTTATTTTAAATTGAATTATGCATATTTTAGCAATTTTTCAAGCAAAAATAGTATATATTTTTTCTGGAAAAAATAATCCACAGATACCCGCAAACCTGCGGATATCCACGAAACCCGCTGGATACCCACCCGAAGGATACCCACGTGGGTAACAGGAGGGGACGGGTACGGGGGTGAGGGGAGTGCTACCCGTACCCGCCCCGTTGCCATCCCTAGGCAAGAGATTGTCTTCCATGACCACGGATGGCAAATGTGGTGGCAAGGGGATTGAAGGAGGTGTCACGAGGTGACAACTGGCTAGGGGGTGAGCGTGGGACGGGTTGGGACGATTTTGGCTTGTCCCTAACCCGACCCTAAACTTTGATCGGGCTAATTCTTTGAACCCGGACCCGTCCCTAAACCCTAAGGAACCCAAACATATGCGAGTTGAATTAAGATCGGGTCTAGATGGGACGGGACCGGGTTGACCCGAAGGGCAACATACACTATGTTCAGCACCCTAAGTACATTCAAATAAAAGTTTAAATTATAATATGTACAAAGTAACAAAAACAAAGTTAGATTAATACTCATGGATTTTTCACAACTCATTCTGTTTCATGCGAGAAGCAATTTCTTTCCAATCAAAATCACACCCCAAACCTGTAATTGACTCACCAAATGAGAAAAACTGCAGAATGCAGATATTTCTATGCAAAATCCTCTCTTCAATAGTTAAGGTTAAGGAAGAGACCAGACATATAAAAGTAGTGCCAAAAGATAAAACAAAAGCATAAACAAAAGTAAAAGACAAAAACCAATCTCAGCAAGTAACCAAGAAGTGTCTCCAAACGAGAAGGAAACCGATCAACTATCTGCTTCTAATAAATAAAGCAAAATTAACACAACAGGAATCATCAGGAAACCAACAAGCATATCAAGGCTGCTATCAGACAACCAACATCAGGCTGCTATCAGTCTAACCAACATCAGGAATCATCCCACTAAGAGCTAAATATAGTCAACCAACAAGCATATTAAGGCTGCTATCAATCAACCAACATCAGGAATCATCCAACTAGGCTCTCTTTCTGCCATTTCTTTTTACCTAAACAATATTGGACAAAAAGCAATAATCAGTAGCAAACACAAGTAACTCTTCTTGCATCATATGTTTTATTTTTATCCAACTCATTTCCTGCGGTTCAAATAACCAACACCTTATATGCAGAATTCATGACATTAATTTTAGTTCTATACCCACTCACAACACCTTGCAACGTGTTGCAATCACTGGAGCTTCTTGGCACATTAGTTCATTAACCTTGAAACTCATGCAATGATCAAATCAATATAAAAGCAATATTTTATAATACATATAAAGCAACTTATATATCCATTGCAACTCATGGAACGGTCCAATCCAAAGCAATTTACATTTCTCTTGTATTCAAATTAGTTAGACCAACATAAATATGAAAATGTCCAAGGCATTTCATCAACCAGTATATGTTCATTGCCTTTCTAAAAGTAAGTGGTTCATTTATATAAGTCCAGCATCATAATGTCTAATGCATTTCTAAAGCTCCCAATATATCTCTAGTGCAGATTGTAATTTAGACTCATTAACCAATAGAATATCATACGGAAATACAACTATAACAATAATAATATACTAAATTAATACCAATTCTTCCGTCAAAAAAAAAAAAAAACTTAATACCAATTCTATTACAGCAACACAGCAATATATATTAAGATATAAACTTTAAATATGCTTATATTTTCACAACCAATAAATAGACTTTCAATTTGCCCTGCTTAAGCATTTCCCATTCTGTAGCACTGAATACATTTAGAATCATGGCTCCAATCATGCACAGGAATAAGGAAAACAAATATAGCACCCAAATCCAATTCCAACAGCATAAGCCGCACACCGCACACGACCAGAGAGACTAGTGCAATTATTTCATTCCAAGCTAAATATATCAGAGCACCCACAAGTATTAAAAGTATTCATTAAGATTCATTAGTTAAAGCTTATACAATTATTTCATTCCAAGCTAAATATATGCAGAACAGAGAGTGAGTTACAAGAACTAAGAGTGTAGAAAAACTTACCTTTGTTTACGCAGGATAGGGAGAGGGACAGTGTGAGTGGATTCTTCCTTTCTTCTTCAGGGTCTAGCAGAAACTTAGATGAAAACCTAAAGAATAAACCAGAAATTCATCATCAAAACAAGAAAAGTAAACATTTATTTTAGGAAATCGTTTTAGGGTTTCAAAATATTTTCAGAAATTTGAGAGTGAGAAAAGAGGGTAGCAGAGAGAACATAACAGAGCTGTGAAATGCCAATGTTTACAAAACCGGACCGACCGGTCCGACCGGTTTAACTGGGAACCGGGACAATGGCCGGTTCGATCAGCAGGGAAAACCGTCCCTGTGGTAAACCGGTACAAAAACCGTAGAACCGGTTAAAAACCGGTGAAACCGGCCAAAACCGGTTACGAGCCGGTCTGGTCCGGTTCGCCAAATCTGCAAATTTGTTTTAAAAAAAAAACTCTGCCAAGCCAAAATGACGCTGTTTCCCAACCCTAAATTTTAAGGGTTTCAGTTTCACTATCTCAGTCACTCATCTCTTCAAGCCTTCTTTCTAAATTTGCCTCTGCTAAGCTTCCCTCAAAACAAAACTAAACCTGCCTTTGCTTCCATGTTCGCCATCGCCAGTTCGGACGAGTTCTGACGGTGCAGCGTCCCTGCGTTCTCCGGTGAGGTTGCTGCGTTCTCCGGCGCGAGGTTGCTGCGTTCTCCGGTCGAGTTCTCCGGTGCGAGGTTGCTGCGTTCTCCGGTCGAGTTCTCCCTGCTCCAATGTCGAACTCGAACCAGGTATGTTACTCTTCTTCTCCAAGTTTTCTATTCTCCAAAAATACTTGTTCAATGATTTTATTCTCCAAAAATGAGGGCTGATCTTGTTCTTCTCTAATGTTAATGTCAATATCTTGTACTCTTGTTGGCTTGTTGCTGCAAAAAAAATTTAATTTTTCGCTGAACATGCATGTCGTATTGTAGGAATTACCAAGTGGGAATGCTCCTCAAGAAAATAATCCTAATTTATCTACCAATGCCCCTAATACACAATCATCACATAGTGAATCAGCAGAAGGCTCCACTGCATTTCGTGGGAAAAGTGATCCTGCTTGGGAGCATTTTGCATTTAGAAAAGAAGGGAGAACTAATGTGTACACTTGCATTCATTGTGGAATAAGTTACAGAGGAGGAGGAATAAACAGAATGAAGCACCATCTTGCAGGTATATCTGGTCAAATAAGCTCTTGTAAGAAAGTTTCTCACGATGTTCGTCACCAAATGATTGAGTTATTGAAAGGTATCAAAGAAAAAAAGAAGACTAACGACCTCAATGATGCATATGATGGCAGTAATGAGGGGGAAGTGCAAGAAGTTCAACCTTCCCCAACATCGCATCTGTTTCTGCTCCCAACAAAGGAAAAAGAAAAGCTGATGTTCAAATTGGTGGTTCTTTTGCTCCAAGGACAACTCCTGGCTGTCAACCAACTATAAAAAGTGTAATATCTGGCAAGGTTGCACGTTACAAAGCTGGGATGGCAATTGCTAGATGGTTTTTTGATGCTAACATTCCATTTTATGCAACAAAGTCACCATATTTTCAAGAAGCTGCGGATGCAATTGCTGCTATTGGCCCCGGTTATAAAGTTCCGTCTTATCATGATCTACGGGTTAACTTGTTGGGAGATTGCAAGAAAGAATGTCAATTGCTTGTGCAAAGTTATCGAGCCAATTGGGCTAAGAGTGGATGTACAATCATGGCTGATGGATGGAGTGACCAAAGACAAAGGACGTTGATAAACTTTCTAGTTTATTGTCCTAAAGGTACAACATTTGTGAAATTTTGAGATTCCTTAATAAACTTCATAGTCCATTTAATTTTTATTTGATAGGATTTTTACTTTATTATTCCATAGGGATAGCATTTGTGAAGTCTATTGATGCATCAGATGTTGTGAAAGATGCCGCGACTTTGTGCAATATGTTTTTCGAAGTTATTGAATGGGTTGGAGTTGAACATGTTGTTCATATAGTGACAGATAATGCATCTAACTATGTAGCTGCTGGTCAATTGGTGCATGAAAAATATGAAACCATTTTTTGGTCTCCTTGTGTTGCCCACTACTTGAATCTCCTTTTGAAGGATATTGCTAGTATGCCTCATGTTGCAGAGCTTGCCAAAAAAGCTTCAAAGGTAACCGTGTTTGTGTACAATCATATAGTATTCTTATCTTGGCTAAGAAAAAGAGAATGTTCGAAGGAAATCGTACGTCCAGGAACGACTCGATTTGCTACTACTTTTATCACATTGAAAAATATTCATGATCATAAGCATGATTTGCAAGCATTGGTTATGGACAAACACTTTACTAGCCATAAGTTAGTAAAGGGTACAGCAGGAAAAGCTGTTAGTGCTATCATTTTGGATAATAAATTTTGGAATGAATGTTTTAAGATTGCCAAACTTATGGCTCCCATCATTAGATTACTAAGAATTGTGGATGGGGATGAAAAACCTTCTATTGGTTATGTTTATGAGGGCATGCAAAGGGCAAAAAATGCAATAAAGGAAATGTTTAAGCATAGAAGGAACTTGTATAAGCCATACACGGATATTCTTAAGACTCGATGTGATAAGCACTTGAAGCACAATCTTCATGCAGCAGCATACTTTTTAAACCACGCATTCATTTATGATGACAAGTATTGTGATAAGAGTAGGGTCATGCAAGCACTTCTTGATTTATTTGATATACAAGCTTTTTGTCCCGATGTGGCCAAAGCCATTAAAGAGTTGCAAGTGTATCGTGAAAGACAAGGATCTTTTAGTCGTGAAAGTGTTCTTAAAGTGGCAAAGGAGATACAACCTGGTGAGTACCAATTTATAGTTTTAATTTTTAAATAATGCTTTAAACTTACATAGTTATGTATATTTCTTGTTTTATTTAACTAAATATGTGTTTTGTATATGAATGGTGGAGAATGTATGGGGGTAGTGCTCCAATATTGCAAAAGTTGGCAATTCGTCTTCTTAGCCAAACTTGTTCTTCTTCGGGGTGTGAGAGAAATTGGAGTGTCTTTGAACACATCCATACAAAGAGAAGAAATAGACTTGAACATCAGAGACTGAATGATATTGTTTATGTTACTTATAACTTGCGTTTGAGGAATGGGTATAAAAATTTCATTATGTCAAAAGTTGAAACATTACTTTTAGTTTTTTTGAAAAGCATAATAATTCTGCTTTTTGCTATTGTAATGTTTTGTTATAGGGGACATTACAAGAAGGCATGTCGTGATCCCGTTGATTATGAATCCATTGATGAAGTTGATTTTTGGGTGATTGATGAATAACCCTCTCCTGAACTTGATATTGATGTGATTGAAAATGTTCTTTATCATGATAGTGGTGCTATTCCCATAGTTGGTGATTCATCAAGAAGCAACGAAGGTTAATGTTTAATTACATCGAACATGTTTTGTATGGAACTTGATTATTTTAGTATTGAAATTTTATTTTTCTACTTGTTTGTTGTTTAATTAGGTGATGAAGAACTTGATGCTATAGAGATTCAACTTCAAAGTGGTGGTGGTGGTGATGATATTACTCAAATTAGTGAAGATGCTATGGCTGACGTGTTTGAATATGGAGGAGTCAACCTCAATGAATATTATGATGTTTGATGTATCTGTTATTTAGTTTCCAATAGACATTATTCACTTTTGTTGAACTTAAATGTTATGGTTTGATGACTTTGATGACATATTTGATTTGGTTTTGTCATTTTGAATGTTATATATGTTAAGTTATTACATTTGTAAGTGAAGTTTATATAACCGGTTCAACCTCGGTTGGACCATGGAACCTTGAACCGCTGCCACCGGTTCGATGGCCGGTCCGGTTTTGTAAACCTTGTGAGATGCTATGAGACTAGAGTGGTGGTTCTTGTTTTCCGGCGGTCGTGAGTGGTGGTGAGCTCTGGTAGCTCCATCCTTCATGAGTTGCACGCACAACAGCAAGCAACGAGTGGCCGAGTGGGGTGGGTTTCCTCGATGCCGTCGTGTGCGGCCGTGTGGGGGGGTTCTCTTCGACAAATCGCCGCCGTCGTGTTCGTGTGTGCTGGGTGAGTGAAATGTGAACAAATTTTAACCTAATGTGAGTGTCTAAATGAGTGTGTAATGGGCCGTATGGGGACTAGGTGTAAGAAAAAATGCTTGAAAAACAGAGGTAAGTATATCTGGGACGGGCCGGGTAACCTGAGGGTTAACCCGGACCCGTCCAGGGTCCCGTACTGGGTTAAGAAAACAGCACATGGTTCGTCCTTTTTTCTGTTCGGGTTTGTCATTTTACCAATCCGAAGCTGTCGGGCCAGGTTACCGGGTCGGACCGGGTCATGTTCATCCCTACAACCGACGGTGGAGGTTAGGGTTAAGGTTAAGGTGAGTCTCGGCATGTCAAATAACAAAATGGAGAATCACTTAAACTCTGTTTGGCAAAAATGACTGATAAATTAGCTTATGGTTGATAAGCTAGTTTATAATTGATAAATTAATTTTTAGCTGATAGTTGAAAAGTTTGATGATTGAATTTGAAGTGTTTGGTAAAATCAGCGGTTGAACTAGCTTATAAATATAAAATGACATAAAAGACATATTTATGATACGTGGTAAAGTGAGAATTTTATTAAATGAATGGGGGGGGTTAAAAATGAGATAAAAAATCAATAAGCTATGAGTCATAACCTCTATTGGGCAAAAATAGTTGATAAGCTAGCTTATAACTGACAAACTAATTTTTAGTCGAAAAGCAAGTTGATTGAATTCAAAGCTTTTGATAAAATTAATGGTTGAACTAGCTTATAAATGTAAAATGACATAAAATGAAAGTACATGTTTATGAGAGACATGATAAAGTGTGGATTTCATTAAATGAATAAGGTTAAAAATGAGATAAAAATTAATAAGTTATAAGCTACAAGCCATAAATTAATTAAAATAGCTTATGAAGAAAAGCTATAAGCTAATTATATAAGATTGTTTACCAAACACCTCTATTTTAATAAAATAAGCTTATAAACTAGTCAAATAAGTCATAAGCTATTTTATTGGACTTATCAAACAAAGTCTATGAAAAAAAATATAAGTTAATAAGATAAACTTATTTTAAAAAACACCTCTATTTCAATCAAAATATAAAATTAGTGAAAAATTATTCTGCGGTCGGGAGTCGAACCCGAATTTCAATCAGCACAAGGTACTATTGTAGATGTTGTGAGAGAGTTACGCAAAATATATTACTTAAAACTAGTACAAAATAAATTAATTTAAAATAATATTTTGATATGTATATGATATAAATTCTCGATTTAATTATTATATATAAAAAATTATTAAAATTGTATAAATAAGAAAGAATTACTATTTAGAAGACGTGAAAGAGAGCAGGTTGAGGTCTGGTTGGGGGTCCCAAATCATATGATTGATTACCTGTGTGTGTCCACATCACCCACTCACTCGGACTGAGTTCGGTTATGGCCTTGTCACTCTTCTCATCAACGGCCTTGGTCTCCACTCTCTTTCCTTCTTCAACATGGTCACCGCCACAAGCCTCAACCTACAACGTTCAGATCATAGTGGGCGAGGACGAGCCCGAGGACAAGGTCGTTAACCGCTTTAGAAGGGTGGTCCTCAAGGCCGGCGTGCTCCAGGAATGCAGACGCAGGAGGTTCTTCGAGAACGAACAGGAGAAGAAGAAGAGGAAAGCCCGAGATGCTTCTAGAAGAAACCGCAAAAGGTACAGCGCTTGTTACTTTGTTTATTATTGAATTCAACTCCTAGGTAGCCTTCCCAAGGTTTGATAATTGATAATTGTGTCAATCTTTGACCTATGATTTATATTCTCGTGCTGAATTCCTCACTTGTGCAAGAGAGGACTGGGGACAAAAGAATAAGTAGAATTGTGAGGTTTGGCATGTAATTACATGAGAAAGCAAAATAATGTTTTTGTCTTGTGTTTTGGTGTCATACTGTCTTGTCAATGAGGGGAGTGAAAATGAAGAAAATGTTTTGAAGGAACGCGTTCACCATATCTAATTTCTATTGATATGGTATTTTAAGAATGGCAGTTATGTAACTAAAATAGTGTCACCATATATTTATTCATTCTAATTTTCTATTCCGTCTCCATTTTTTGGAGACTGTAAGAAACTGAAACGGGGCAAAAATGGTATTGTTGAATCACCAATAATGGTCAAAAGCACAATGCTTGCAGAGCAAGCAATCTTAGAAATGGAGAGATAGAACTGAGAAATGCATCAACCATGAAGAGGAATCTGCAGAAGCAAAAGTGCTTTCAATTCAACTAATTGAATACGAGAGCACTCCTTATATACATCATATGTACTGTGGTTAACTAACTAAACCAACTAACTTTAAATTAAGCTAACCAACTAACCGCAAGTAACAAAATTAGCTTAATTGTTAAATACAATTATGCATCAGTGTAGCAGCAGCAGCATGAGCTATGCTGGATCTGTGATGGATATGGATGTGTGCTGTAAGAGTCTGAGAGACATTGGCTTTGGTGGAATTTAGGTTTGAAATTCTCCTCATTTTTATTCATGGGGTGACAATTTGTATCCTAACCATTGGGCACCCGCAAAAATTACCCACGATGGGTAGGGTAATTAGCCGCATAACGAGTAAGGGTCCAGTTCCGGGTAATTACCTGCAAATTTGAACGAGTATGAGTGCAGGTACGAGTATTATGGTACCAGCCCCGTCCCGCACCCGCAAATATATATATATATATATATATATTATTATTAATATATATAATTTTTACTATAATACAAAATTTAAAACCAAAATTAATCTAAAAATTCTTAACTTTCTAAACATAATTGTATCTATAATTCATTTTTGAATGTTTTATTTATTAAATATTTTGATTTATAATGTTTTATGAGTAGATTTAAAAGACTTTTGAATCGTTTTTTAATTGTTATAATGTTTCTTTTGTTATTTATTGTTTTTTCACAGTTGAAGTACGTGTAATGAGTCTAGGTCCGGGTACTTAGGTATCCGGAGGATAAGGGTATGGGTAAAGGTACTAAAGTTCCTACCCACACAGGTATGGGTTTTCAAACGCGAGTATGGGACTATACTACCCTCCCCATTGCCATCCCTATTTTTATTCCTCCTGTATTCTCGTTGTTGCCCAAACAAGTCAGTGTATCTTTCAATTCCAGTTTAAACTCCTCCCAAAATCATTGCCTCGGTTTCACTTCTTACAAAGTGTGAAGGATTTTGTGAGTTCCACTGCAAGGACAGACCTATATCGTGATATTAAAAGTATGGAGCTTTTTACATATGGCATCTTGGATATGTTATTCAATAGAGCTGCAGTCTTGTAATTTTATAAATGTGGTCTGTTTAGTGCCATGCAAGCTGCTTTGGTAAGGCATACCTTTCTCCCAACTGCAATCACCTTCACTGGTAGGCTTAACCAATGCAGCATTTGTTCTGTGCATGGACTTTCCTGATGATGATAATGTTATCAGTTATAGGGTGATAATATTGTGAAGTGTTGAAGGCTCACATGAACTTTTGGGTTTTTCTACACATTGCACATACTTGTATTGTATCCCTATTGTGATGTTATGAACCTTTTATTTTCTTTTTCTTGTGCTTATGTTATTTATTCGGAGAGTGAATATGTGGGTGTAATTTAGATTTTTTATCGAATGTACAGAGCTCTTTCTCTGTTGTGAACCCGGGGATTTATAAAAAAGAAAAACATTTGTATTTCATGGCAAATATTGTCTCTGATTGGCTCTAATGGATGTCAGGAGGCCACAATCAAGAACTCCAGAACAAAATAAACACGAAGCTCTGGAGAAGAAAAAGGATGATGAAGAAGTTGATAATTGGGACTTTCCGGATGTAGATCTTCCTTATTGCTGAAGTTCAGGTACATGAACAGAGACAATGAAACTTTTAAGATGTAAGTACTCAACTTTCTCTTCTAACTTTGGCGACAATTGACAAATTTCTCCATCTGAACTCTGAAGTAAGTGTTCTGACTACCCCGAGGCAGTTCCCTTCTCATGTAACATTTACTCCAATTAAATCCTTCAAGGAAAGAGGCAAATTGGCTTGCTCATACTTTTCAAGATGGTCACTGACCTACCATGTGAATTGCTTGTAAAGGCTTTCCTTGTTAGTTGCTCGTGTTTGATGTTTTCTTTTCTTTTCTATCTTTTAAATGCGTGTAAATGATGCTTATTATTATAAAGTCATCAGTGTTGCACTTTCAGCTTTTATTTAATTTGTTTTATGGATATTTTTCTTTTAAGTTTTCAATTCAAGACGTCCTCCTGGAGATGGCTTCATGCGCTAATTGTGCTAGTCGCAGATTAGGGGATAGATACCATCAAAGAGGGAACTTTCTTGGTTTGATATTATATATCTTTGAATTAGCATGCATGTTCGTTAATCTGGTAGATTTTTTTTTTGTGTCTTGCTAGTAGTACGAGGCCAAAGCCCAGGAACAGCAAAACAACTAAATCACCAAATTACAACTGGGGGGCATTAGGCATCGAGACCCCAATTTCATACCAAAAGGGAGTTAGGCTAAGCAGGAGCCTCCCATGTAACATTGCTTTATTGTTTGTGTGTACATTGCACAAGTTACAGGACCAAACGTAATTTAGTTGACATTATTACCTTCAATTTATTTTTCATTATTACTAATCCACCCAAACATGTTTACTTCTTCCATGCACTTTTCAGATGCATCTAATTCTACCCAATCTCTTTCCTTTCATAAGTAATTACTCTTTAGTTATATCTTGTGTTAACAACATATGCTAGGCCCTAATCCTTGCTCTCTCAAAGCTATGCTCCATGCAATTGATTTTGCTTCTACTTAAATAAATCTTCTTACTACTATTGCTGCGGGTTATACTCTTGCAATCCTGATCTAGGCTGAATGGGTTGACATAGATGGGAAGATGAACTGCACAATGTTGATTTTGGCCTTTCCTCCAAGTAGATTATCTTTGCATGTCTGTGTCAATGAAGGAATTGTAGAGAATTATTATGGAATGCGTGAAGGAAATCAAACTTTGCACAGGTCAAAATACTCCTTCCTTAAGGTGCTTTGTTGATGAAAGGCAGGAAATATTATTTGGTGATCATACAACTTTTCCCCCCCATTAAGCCAAGAAAAAAGTCATTAGCAGATCAATTTACTAATCTATTTTCTAAGTTTTGCTGTTATGTGATCATTCACCTTCTTCATTCTTGAAAAGTGAAAACCTCGATCCACCAACAAATCTAGCAGATACGGGGCCAGATTCAGGGAAGGGCCTGTTCTTCAATTAGCTAATAACCACTCTTACTACTGCTGATAACGAAATAGATGTAATTCGCATCAAAGAGCATTTTTGTCACAACTGTTTTTTTTTTTTGAATTCGGGTATCCTCCGGCCGATAACTAATCCCTCGAGGTATTGAGATCCATTTAAGGGGTTGATGTAACACCCTTTGAGCATTACTTCGAAAACACGTGCGGAAATAAATTAAAAGCAATTCGCTGGTTGCTTAATTTCGGAAAATAATATTTTCTTAAGTTGTTATCATCTCTTAAAATTAAAACGGTGATAATTTTTTTTTCCTTTTCCTTTTCGACAACCACAAGAACAACGTAAGTATATATATATATATATATATATATATATATATATATATATATATATATATAACGTCATACAACTATACCCCGCATCATGCGATTTTCACACCTAGATCCTTATAATTTATAAGTATAGGTCCTTATTGAAAAACAACAACATACGAAAAATAAAACCTAAGCTGATCACACCTATAAGACAGAATACTAGCAAATAAACATCGGCATGCCCCGAACTAAGGAACCTTCTTCTTGTATACATCATATCCCCTCAACGGTTCATCTGAACTCTCCAATATAGAGCACAACCGAGAAAATCCAAACAGAATAATGCAAGAGTGAGAAACCAATATATGGAATTAACACGATAACTACATGCGCGACACAAAAGAAAACATATATACATATATATTTCTATAAACAAACAAGTAGAAACTAAAACAATCAATGGAAGACCTACTCGTCCAACAGAAAGTTAAACATACAATGGAGACCTACTCGTCCGACAGAAACTAAAACTATCGATGGAAGACCTACGCGTCCAACAGAAAGTTAAAATGCAATGGAAGACCTACTCGTCCAACAGAAAGTTAAACATACAATGGAAGACCTACTCATCCAACAGAAACTTAAACATGCAATGGACGAAACCTCTTCGTCCAACAGCAAGTGCAAAGGACTGGACTGGACCTCCCCGTCCAATAGTAAATTAGTTATGAGCCTCCTCCTTTCTTCATTATTTTCTTTTTCTTCTTTCTCTCTCATTACTATTATTTTTAGTCTCCCTGAAACACAATAACATAAAAAATTAAAATAAAATGAAGACGGACAAAAATGGGTGTTCACAGTTGCCCCTCTTTACTTGTTGCATACTAGAAGACATGATTAGTCGTGACTTTTCATGTATTGTAGTAATGAACAAGTAAATAAAATGAACACATATTTTGTCCCAAAAAAACGTGAGGAGATCAGAATAAAACCTTATAGTTTAAAAATAAAATTGCAGTGGACGGAACCTCCTCGTCCAACAGGAAAGTAAATATGCAGCGAGCCTCGGGGCTCGAAAATAAACTTGCAATGAGCCTCAGAGCACAAAAATAAACTTGCAGTGAGCCTCAGAGCTCGAAAATAAAAATGCAGTGAACCTCAGAGCTTGAAAATAAAATTGCAGTGGACGGAACCCCCTCGTCCAACAGGAAAGTAAATATGCAGCAAGCCTTAGAGCTCGAAAATAAAATTGCAGTGAGTCTCAGAGCTCGAAAATAAAAATGCAGTGAGGCTCAGAGCTCGAAAATAAAAATGCAGTGAGCCTCAGAGCTCGAAAATAAAATTGCAGTGAGCTTTGAGGCTCAAAAATAAAAATGCAGTGAGCCTCAGGGCTTGAAAATAAAATTGCAGTGGACGGAACCCCCTCGTCCAACAGGAAAGTAAATATGCAACGAGCCTTAGAGGTCGAAAATAAAATTGCAGTGAGCCTCGGAGCTCGAAAATAAAAATTGCAATGAGCCTCAGAGCTCGAAAATTAAAATTGCAGTGAGCCTCAGAGCTCGAAAATAAAAATACAGTGAGCCTCAGAGCTCAAAAATAAAATTGCAGTGAGCCTCAGAGCTCGAAAATTAAAATTGCAGTGAGCCTCAGAGCTCGAAAATAAACTTGAAGTGAGCCTCAGAGCTCGAAAATAAAATTGCAGTGGACGTAACCTCCTCGTCCAACAGGAAAGTAAATATGCAGCGAGCCTCGGAGCTCGAAAATAAACTTGCAATGAGCCTCAGAGCTCGAAAATACAAATGCAGTGAGACTCAGCTCGAAAATAAAATTGCAGTGGGCGGAACCCCCTCGTCCAACAGGAAAGTAAATATGCAGCGAGCCTTAGAGCTCGAAAATAAAATTACAGTGAGCCTCAGAGCTCGAAAATAAAAATGCAGTGAGCCTCAGAGCTCGAAAATAAAATTGCAGTGAGCCTCAGAGCTCTAAAATAAACTTGTTGTGAGCCTCAGAGCTTGAGAATAAAATTGGAGTGAGCCTCAGAGCTCGAAAATGTTCAATCAGTAATCTGAAACAAATGAGAATCCCTTCCTTTTTTAGGACAGCGGAACCAAATGCTCCATGAAAACTTCCACCAACCAAACCCTTGTTCACCGACCACTCTGGGACGAGGCATCATTCATTCTTTTAACAACATGGGTCACCCAAGGATCTGATAACATATGAGGTGGATGTTATGTTTATTCTCCCAAGCTTATTTGCATCATTCTTTTGTCGTCCAGTGCATGCTATCTCTTCTATTGAATTTGAAGTATTAAGTCCTTTTGGTTCAAACCATTCATTGGTGCTACCATTAGAATTATCAAATCATACCATTAAACTTATATTTACTTTTATTGAGACACGACCATAGTGATTAAACATGAGAGTGAACACGATAGGATGTGTGAAAGAAAAGCCTCTTGCCTTAATACGAGAATTTAGTTTTTTAAGAGACAATAACAATATGAGAACAAAATTACAAAATGGATCATGAAGATTAAAAGCAAAGATAAGCAAAGAAAATCACATAAAATTTGCCCTAGTGTCGATCCTTTGATTTTCATTTAATTGATTCCCCTCAGCCTTTTGATGACACAGATCTTGTCTTATGTTTTTGATTCCTCAAACACACCTTCTTCAATCATTCCTTAACAATTTTGCCCCAGTATACTCAGTCGAATAAAATTGCCCCAGTGTGGTGAGTGCTTGCAGAAATGTTGGACCATATCCTCCTCCTAGGCCGCCTTTACATGTTTTCAGCCTAAGGTTTCTTTACCCTAACTTTTGCCTAGGTTGCCCTTTCGGGTTTTCAACCTAGCGGGCCTTTGCTTTTCTTTTGTTTTCATTGTTATTTGCCCTAACTTTTGCCTAGGCCGCCCTTTCGGGTTTTCAACCTAGAAGGCCTTTTCTTTTCTTTTGTTTTCATTGTTTTTTGCCCTAACTTTTGCCTAGGTTGCCCTTTTGGGTTTTCAACCTAGCGGGCCCTCAAGAGTAGAACTTTTTCACAACATCAGAGTTTACCGGCCTTGGTAACTCTTCCTCATCCATGTTTTGCAGAATCAAAGCTCCTCCTGAGAATGCTTGTTTGACAATATAAGGACCTTCATAATTCGGTGACCATTTTCCTCGGGCATCCTTCTGACTAGGGAGGATTTTCTTTAAAACCAAGTCTCCCGCCCAAAATTCTCTAGGACGAACCTTTTTATTGAAAGCTCTTGCCATTCTGCTTTGATACAATTGCCCGTGACAGATAGCTGCCAATCTTTTCTCTTCTATCATGTTCAACTGCTCATATCGAGTTTTCACCCACTCAAATTCTTCTAAATCTGCTTCCGTCAAGACTCTTAGCGAAGGTAGTTCTACTTCGATAGGTGAGACGACCTCCATCCTGTATACCAAAGAGAAAGGGGTTGCCCCAGTGCTTGATCGTATATTAGTCCGATAAGCATGTAGAGCATATGGCAACATTTCGTGCCAGTCTTTATAATTTACAACCATTTTGGCAACGATCTTCTTGATATTTTTGTTTGCTGCCTCAACTGCACCATTCATTTGAGGTCTATAAGGAGTTGAATTGTGGTATTTGATTTTGAAACCATCGCAAAATTTTTGAATCTCAGCACCATTAAGATTAGCAGCATTATCTATGATTATCTTCTCTGGGATCCCGTATCTACAGACGATGTCCTTCTTGAGGAACTTGAGAAACACCTTTTGAGTTATGCTGGCATATGAAGCAGCTTCTACCCATTTAGTGAAATAGTCTATCGCCACCAAAATGAAACGATGACCATTGGAAGCCTTGGGATTAATGGGACCGATGACATCTATTCCCCACATCGAAAAAGTCCATGGGGATGCTAAATTGTGTAGTGGAAATGGAGATACATTGACCCGGTCTGCATACATCTTACATTTTTGGCATTTACGAACATGCTCTATACAATCTGACTCCATAGTAGACCAATAATAACCACTTCTCAAGATTTTCCTACCCATCATGTGACCATTGGCATGAGTCCCACAGATTCCTTCATGAACTTCGATCATGATCAATTTAGCTTCGCGAGCATTCACACATCTGAGTAGGGTACCATCGTATCCTCTTTTATACAGGACTTCCTTGCTTAAGAAAAAGGCCATGACCAGTCTTCGGATGGTCTTTCTATTTACTTCGCTCGCCTCTGTCGAGTATTCCTTGTTCTGAATATATTGCTTGATATCATGATACCAAGACTTACCATCAGGTTCTCCTTCCACACGAGCACCGTATGCCGGTTCATCTTGCACTCTAACTTGGATGGATTGGACATTGGTATGGATATCCATCTTGGTCATGGCAGCTAGTGTGGCTAAAGCATCATCAAACTGATTCTTGTCTCAAGTTAAATGCTAGAAAGTAATCTCGTCGAACTTTGCAATCAACTGAGTCAAGTATTTCTGATACGGAATCAACTTGGAGTCTTTGGTTTGCCATTCACCATTGACTTGGTAAATGATTAGAGCTGAATCCCCGAAGACTTTCAACTGCTTTATACCAAGTTCAAGTGCCATTTGTAATCCGCCAGCACATGCCTCGTATTCTGCAATATTATTCGTACATTCAAATTTCAGTTTTACGGCCACCAGGTACTGCTTGCCATTTGGTGAGATAACCACTGCTCCTATACCACTGCCATGCATATTGACTGCTCCATCAAAATACATTTTCCACACATCTTCCTGTTCTTCATCTTCCTCGAGGGACATTATCTCTCCATCTGGGAACTCGGAATTGATAGGCCATCCATCCTCAAGAGGATTCTCTGCTAAATGGTCAGCAATCGCACTTCCTTTGATGGACTTTTTAGTCACATATTTGATGTCAAATTCTGACAATATCACTTGCCACTTCGAAACTCTTAAGGAGATATGAGGACTTTCGAAGATATACTTCAAAGGATCCATTCAAGAAATTAGCCAAGTGGTGTGATATAACATGTACTGTCTAAGTCTTCTGGAGGTCCACACTAGCTCACAACAAGTCTTCTCGATTGCTATATAACGAGCCTCACAGGCGTTAAACTTCTTACTCAGATAGTAAAATTCCTGCTCCTTCCTGCCAGATTCATCATGTTGTCCCAGCATTGCCCCCATTGAGGTTGGAAATATGGTGAGGTAGAGTAACGATGGACGACCTTGGGTAGGTGGTACCAACACTGGGGGATTCATTAAATATGCCTTTATCTTGTCAAAGGCTTCTTGGCAGTCATCATCCCATCTTCCTGGATTATTATTCCTGAGGAGTTTGAAGATTGGCTCGCATGTGCTAGTCAGATTTACAATGAAGCGCGCAATATAGTTCAACCTTCCAAGAAAACCCCTTATTTCTCGCTCGTTCTTAGGTGCTGGCATGTCACGTATTGCTTTTACCTTGTTAGGGTCCACCTTTATTCCTTCTCTACTGATAACAAAGCCAAGTAAATTCCCCGCGGATGCACCAAAAGTACATTTTGCAGGGTTGAGCCGCAGCCTATACTTCCTTAGCCGCTCGAACAACTTTCGTAAAACTGCTACATGGCTTTCTTCTTCCCTAGACTTAGCCACTATATCATCAACATATACCTCTACCTCCTTATGCATCATATCATGGAACAATGCTACCATAGCATGTTGGTAACTAGCCCCAACATTCTTTAATCCAAAAGGCATCACTTTCCATGAGGATCTGATTGTACCCAGAATACCCGTCCATGAAAGAAAACCGATGACTTCTGGGTCGTCATCGTCTACAAGGACATCAATATGAGGTAGGGGAAATCATCCTTTGGACTGGCTTTATTCAGATCTCGGTAGTCTACACACATTCTGACCCTTCCATCCTTCTTTGATACTGGAACAATATTAGCTACCCATTCCGGGTGTCTTGCTACTTCCAGAAAGCCAGCCTCTAACTGCTTGGTCACTTCTTCCTTGATCTTCAACGACATCTCAGGATGCATCCTTCTTAATTTTTGCTTCTTTGGAACCACATCTGGGTATAAGAGAATTTTATGGAATGCTATCTCAGGATCTAAACCTGGCATATCTCTGTAGGACCATGCTAAAACATCCAGATACTCTTTGAATAGTGCAACCATTTCTTCACGCTCTGGGTTATCCAATATTTTCAACTCCTTCTTGTCTTCCTCGGTTCCCATATTGATCACTTTTGCAACCTCATCATTCGAGCTAATCCCTTCTTCTGACCGTTTCGCCATCTTTAAGAATTCTTCAATGACTTATTCTTCCTCATCGGATTCAAGGTTGTATTCATCAACGGCCGCGAGGGAATCAATAAATGAGTTTTCAAAGTCCCTCTCCTGAGGTAGATCTTTAGTGGAAGAATTATTCCTGGAAGAAAAAGTCGGGAATAGGAGAAGTATAGGCAAGAGTCTTATTTATGACAGAAAAGCTTAAATAAAATAAATAAATGAAAAAGAGAGAAAAGAAACGATGGAATCAAAAGGAAAACACCAGACAAAGTGCTACATTCTCATTCATGTCTCAAACAAAGTAAACATCAGTTCATAATTAGTACAATAAGATAATTACTTCATGGAAATAACATCAACAAACGGTTCAGATCGCCAATTATTGAGAACTTCATTGCTAGCAGGGAGATAGATGACATGGTTCTCTTCCAGCTCCTCTTCAAGTGTGTTGATAGTGAAGTGTGGGGTAAATGACTTTTCAGGACTGATAACTTCGGCAGCTACTGGGAAAGTCTCTGTCAGAAGGGGAAGATACTTTCTCTCATCATCTTCTCCTTCTTTGTTCTCAAGAGTCATGAACTTCATCTTTTCTGTCAAGTAGGGTTGATACCCCAATCCATGCCTTCATTCTCTCATAGCTGCTTCAATTGGTTGAGAGATCCCTTGCAGCTGAGGCCCTAGGCCTTTTCCTCTTTGATACCCGTTCTTTTCCATGATGTGGATTGCTACTTCATTCACATTCTTCATTGGGGGCTCCCTTTTCTTGTTCTCTGACTTCAATACCTCAAAACTACGCAGCGAATCATCTTCCATTTGCTCTGTACTTTCTACATAAGGTATTGTGGCGGGCTTTGTCAGCATAATTTCCTCTTCACCACGGACAGTAATAACGGACCCATCTTGGATATACTTCAAACACTGATGCAGAGTCGATGGACCAACCCCTGCTTCATGAATCCAAGGCCTTCCCAGAAGCATAGTATAAGCTGGTTGGATTTCCATGACATGAAAGAGGACAGAAAAACAACTAGGCCATATTTCAAGGGACAGAGTTATCTCCCCTAAGATTCCTCTTGTTGTCCCGTCAAAGGCTCGTACAATCATTTCTTATGGTGTCAAATCCGCCATGCTTATATTTAGTTGCTCGAGAGTAGACATTGGAACCACATTCAACACCGAACCACCATCTACAAGCACCTTTGCAATCACAAACCCTTTACACTTTAGGGTAATGTGTAAGGCTTTGGTGCTATTGCGGGATTTCGAGGTCACTTCATCTTCCGAGAAAGTAATCATGTTGACATGCCTTATTGGGTCCACCATATTTACCACATTCTCCGAAGTGACGTCGGGCTTGACATACGCTTCATTCAATACATTCAATAATGCCTTACGATGCGGCTCTGATGTCAAGACAAGTGATAAAAGAGATATCCTTGTCGGAGTTTTCTTTAAATGTTCTACCACATCATATTCACTTTGCTTCATGATCTTCATAAACTCTTCTTCTTCTTTCCCTTTTCCTTCATCCACAGTTTCCTCTTCTTTGGATCCCTTCATCATTTTTTCTTCAACAGGGCTGTAGCATCGCCCGCTCCTTGTAATGCCTCCAATTCTCACAATATTAGTAACTTGGGCCTTCGAGGTCTCTCCCACAGCTCCAGCTAGTTCAACCTTCTGTTCATAATTCCATGTTACAACATGTGTATCAACATAAGCAAAAGGAGTTGGCTTCTTCACCCTTACGATGACTCTTTCTGGGGCTGAAGGTTTGTTCATGGGTGGTACTCGAAGTACAACTTTTTCAACTATATTGACTCCCTCGGCAGCATCTCGTCTGGCTTGAATCACCCCCCAAGGTGAGTAATCTTTGAACCCGGACTTTGAAATCCCAACAAGTTTCGATGTTGTGCCCCACTTGCCCATGATGATAGTCATACCTTAGATCCTTGGCGTACCTCCTTTCTTCTATTGGGATTCTTACTGGTGAAACAATGTTGTATCCCGCCTTCTTTAGTTCTTCGAAGATCTTTTGCATCGGCACTCATAGTTCCAGTACCTTCCTGATTGGGGACCCTCTTACCTCCAAATTGTTCACTCGATTTCCATCATTATGATTCGAGATTGGATTCTTAATGATATTAGGCCCGACCTCTTCTTCGAACCCTAGATTCCCACAAGCAATCAACTTTCTCACTACCGTCTTAAAAGCTTCGTAATCCTCAATAGAATGTCCTGTGACATCCATGTGATACTTGCAAGTCTGATTTGGATTGTACCAAGCATGAAATGGTGGTTCTAGGGGACGTGCAGGGTTTCCCGCAATCAAGTGGCGGTCAAACAATTGTTGAAATAAATCCGCATTAGAGATGGACAGTTTCGGGAAGGGTGGCAGATTTGGATTTTGGAAAGGTCCTTAGTTTTGGAAATTTGGGCGAGGCGGAGGATATTTTGAGCGGTTTTGTGGGGGTGCAGATGGGTAACGGGTGTATGATGGGCGGGCAAGGTTATATGGTTGAGGGGTAGGAATATTGTTGATTTGGTTTTGCGGGTAAATGTTGGTTTGTGAGGATGATTGTAACGGGTAAAGCGGGGTTTGTGTCTGGTATGGAATATATGGGTTAGGGTTATATGGTGCTTGGTACTGACCGCGCTGTCGCCACGCGCCAAAAAGAACGAGCGATTATAAAATAATGCAGTATAGTGCGACAACTCGAGTATCGTCTCTCAAGGACTCTTTAGTTGTTGTTATTATTAACAGAAAATTAGTAAAAGTTAGAAATGGGGGTTTTGAGATTAAAATAAAATAAAGGAAACAAAATAAAAACAGAGTAAGAAAAGAGATTAACAAATAAACTAAAGACGATTAACCTACTGTTCTCGGTTTCCCCACTATCATCAGTTCATGCATATTCTACTAAGCAGATACTAATCCCCTCCCGGTTGTAGCAACAATTAACAAACGAAAACCGCCACTACAGATGTATGTTCCTATTCCCGAAATAACAAACGGGGTGAAGCTCTCATGAACAAACGAACATGAATAAACACACGCGAAATAACAAACGCGATTATATATAGGAACATAACATCACCGAAATGAAACAATACCACACTATACATTCCTGAAATAACAAACAGAAACATACAGCATTGCATTGAAAAGAGAAAAGCAAATGAAAGAGGAATCACAGAACCTCAAGTGTGGTAATGGAAACCAATTACAGTAGATTAATCCTAGGAGACTAGCTCTCCATTACAAAAGAAAACAATAAACTAAGAGAAAAACAAAAGACTAACAAGCTCAGAAACTAGCCAAAACTGGCTAATGCTGACCAGACTCTTCAGTTCTGCCTGAGACTACTTATATACACGTTTCTGGAATCCAAGTCCTCGCGAGGCGAAGCACTACTCGCGAGGCGAATTATGCGAAAGGTCTGCAACTCTTGGTCTTCTCGCGAGGCGAGCATATCTTAGCGAGGCGAACTCTTCAAATTCCCAAACTGCAACGCCCGTGGCCTTCAACACGGGTAAACCGTGATGCTCTCTGACTTCCAGGTACTCGCGAGGCGAGTCCAGTCTTCGCGGGGCGAGACAGAAAGGATGCAATTTCTCTGGCACAGTCACCTTTTGGTTCGCGGGGCGAGCAGCCCTCTCGCGGGGCGAAAGCTCCAGATTTATTCTTTTTTATTAACCTGAAAATAGAAAATAAAAGTAAATACTTTATTCACTCTAAATCAACTAAATTAACTTAAAAACACTTTACAGACTCAAAATACTACTTAAGGACAATCAAGTCTAATTTGGGTGAAAATGATATAAAATTAGCACAAAGCCAAGGTCTTTACTAGTTATAAAACCAGTCAAACAGAGGCTCATCAAAATACCCCAAACTTAAACTTTGCTTGTCCCCAAGCAAACTACAACTCAAAAACTTAAAAAGACTCAAGACCTGGCAAGCTTAAGAATTCAATCAACTTTCGCACAGATTTCAAACAATGCTCTACAAAACATTTTTCTTTCAATGTTCCCCCCTTACAAGCAAAACAATCCCCACATTCATTTATTCTAAACAGTTGAGAAATTAATCATTCAGACAATCAGAAATCTAAGCAGGGGGTCTAAGTCACACACAAAGGGAGATCACCAAATCCAAACAACTGCCTTCCTCACAAGGGAAATTTGTGTTTCACTCAATCGCTCAGTTTGTGTCTAGGCTTTCACTCAATTTCACTTTTAAGAGCACTTCTCATAAATTTGGTTTTCACCTCAAAATGGTTCCCACAGAAAACATGCAAGCAACATCAGAAGGTCTTTTATGGGTTGTAATGGGGCCTGGCTAAGGGTAGGATATACAAAGGAACTAGGCTGAAGACCCTAGGAACTAAGAGAGCATGAACATCATTTACACTTTGAAATTAAACTCAAGTTCCTTTCTCATTTTTCTTTATGCCTTGGGTGGCTACAGCCTCTTTATTCAAACAGCCTTTTTGGCATTTTTGCACTTTTTAATTTTTTTTTTCTATTATTATTTTTTTCTTTTTCCCAATCCCAAACAGCACATTGCACCGGGTAGCCACCCCAAACTTAATTTCTTGCAACCAATTTCTCACTAAGCTTCCATGCTCTCCTAATCCTAAGATTGGGTTAACATGTTTTCCAGATTTTAGGCTTGTAACATAAGGTTATCAAGAACAACAGGCTAATCAGGCTCAAAGGGGCTAACTAAGGAACATGCATCAGGGACTGGTTATTTTAGGCTAAGTAGTTTATTTACAAAGAAAATGCCTAAATCATCTGAAGCAAACACATAATCATGCAAACCAAAAAGAGATTCAAGCAAATTCAGGGAAATGCAACTTGAAAGTGATTTCACACAGTTTAAAACATGTTGGAGGCTCAAAACCTCACCTGGACATTCATGCAAATTGCTTGACAGAGATTCTATCCCTAGTGTGTGCTCCCTATCACCCCAAACTTATCATAAATCATGGCATCATAATAAAATCTCAAAGTTCAGTTTTCAATCATATGGGGATCATTTTTTTCAAAATTTTTTTTCAAATCCTAGGGGGAAAAAGTCAACACTATCATGCAATCCATCTATGCAATTTCAATCAAACCAATAAACTTGCCATAACCAAGACACAAACAACTCCTGAGCTTCTCAAATTATTCAGGAGCTTTATTAACAATAAAACAGAAATAAAATAAGGAAAAGAAAATTAAAAAGAAGAAAGGTAAAGAAAACTCATTGAAGGGCGGTTCCACCAGGATCCCACTGCTTGTAGCATAAGGCCCACGTGGTGGATAAAGAGTAGAAGTTCATTTCATGCTTCCCTAACTCGCAGCCTTGATGTGGGAGTGAGCACTTGACAATTATGACGACCTCGCCGAGTGCGGCGGACTTCTCACTCCCCTTCGGGTCACAGCTGACCTCTTTATCTACAAAGTCCATAAAATCCTCCCAATAGAAGTGGGGCTCAACCTCTTGGACTGGCCATGGTGAAAAATCCAAGGGTGCAAAATCCATCACTGGTGGCTCCTCAGGGGGAGGTGGCAAACAGTTAGTTGGGGTTACTGGTGCTGCTTCATTTTCCGCACTTTCTTCATTCACTGCACTAACAAATTTTTCACCTGCTATACATGCAGAAATTACAGCGCACACCACACAAAGGTTAGAGTTAGTACATATATTACAAGAAAATGAATCAGAAAAAGTTAGAATGTCTGGGAATTCTTCACACAGTGCATCCACCCCATTACTCTCAACACATGCATTTGATTCAATTGCATCATCTACTCCCAAAGGTTCTTCATCATCCTCAGGCACGGTGGAGCAGATGTCATCTTGATCCTCCTTTTCTAAGTTTCCTGAAAAAAATAAACCTGCAAAACGATCTGCATTTTCTATTTTTCCTGAAAAGTATAAACCTGTAAAACATTCTACACACAAAGCAGTTCCATCACAATAACAAGCATTAGGATCAGGGGATTCAACACATAATTCATCATCAACAGAAACATTATAAAAATCATCATCAGAAATATTTTCAAGAATGACTTGTGAATCTTTATGTTCTTCAATGGGCTGTGGAATTAGCATTGCAGCCGAGTTGGTGGTAACTTGATCAATTAGAGCGGACAATTTCTGAGACTCAGCTTGGCTCCTCTGGTATTCAGCCTCCATCTTCTGTTGAAATTCAAGAGTTTGTTGTGCCATCCGTTGATTGTTCTCTTCCATTTGTTGTAGCATTGAAGCAATCTCATCCAAGGTGCTTTGTGAGGGTTCGGAAGGTGCAGAGGTGGTCACTTGGCTAGGATAGTATGGTGGTGGCTCACTAAAATTAGGATAATACATGCAAGGTGGTGGTTCATAATAAACATTAGGCAAATATCCATACATGTAATTATCCATGGCAATCAAACATCCAGACAAAGCAGACAGAACTAATTCAGGAATGCAAAAGGTTTTTTTTTTTTATATGTAACTTTCTGCTAATAACAACAAACAAGAGTCCCCGGCAACGGCGCCAATTTTTGACCGCGCTGTCGCCACGCGCCAAAAAGAACGAGCGATTAAAAAATAATGCAGTATAGTGCGACAACTCGAGTATCGTCTCTCAAGGACTCTTTAGTTGTTGTTATTATTAACAGAAAATTAGTAAAAGTTAGAAATGGGGGTTTTGAGATTAAAATAAAATAAAGGAAACAAAATAAAAACAGAGTAAGAAAAGAGATTAACAAATAAACTAAAGACGATTAACCTACTGTTCTCGGTTTCCCCACTATCATCGGTTCATGCATATTCTACTAAGCAGATACTAATCCCCTCCCGGTTGTAGCAACAATTAACAAACGAAAACCGCCACTACAGATGTATGTTCCTATTCCCGAAATAACAAACGGGGTGAAGCTCTCATGAACAAACGAACATGAATGAACACACGCGAAATAACAAACGCGATTATATATAGGAACATAACATCACCGAAATGAAACAATACCACACTATACATTCCTGAAATAACAAACAGAAACATACAGCATTGCATTGAAAAGAGAAAAGCAAATGAAAGAGGAATCACAGAACCTCAAGTGTGGTAATGGAAACCAATTACAGTAGATTAATCCTAGGAGACTAGCTCTCCATTACAAAAGAAAACAATAAACTAAGAGAAAAACAAAAGACTAAAAAGCTCAGAAACTAGCCAAAACTGGCTAATTCTGACCAGACTCTTCAGTTCTGCCTAAGACTACTTATATACACGTTTCTGGAATCCAAGTCCTCGCGAGGCGAAGCACTGCTCGCGAGCCGAATTATGCGAAAGGTCTGCAACTCTTGGTCTTCTCGCGAGGCGAGCATATCTTAGCGAGGCGAACTCTTCAAATTCCCAAAATGCAACGCCCGTGGCCTTCAACACGGGTAAACCGTGATGCTCTCTGACTTCCATGTACTCGCAAGGCGAGTCCAGTCTTCGCGGGGCGAGCCAGAAAGGATGCAATTTCTCTGGCACAGTCACCTTCTGGTTCGCGGGGCGAGCAGCCCTCTCGCGGGGCGAAAGCTCCAGATTTATTCTTTTTTATTAACCTGAAAATAGAAAATAAAAGTAAATACTTTATTCACTCTAAATCAACTAAATTAACTTAAAAACACTTTACAGACTCAAAATACTACTTAAGGACAATCAAGTCTAATTTGGGTGAAAATGATATAAAATTAGCACAAAGCCAAGGTCTTTACTAGTTATAAAACCAGTCAAACAGAGGCTCATCAAAATACCCCAAACTTAAACTTTGCTTGTCCCCAAGCAAACTACAACTCAAAAACTTAAAAAGACTCAAGACTTGGCAAGCTTAAGAATTCAATCAACTTTCGCACAGATTTCAAGCAATGCTCTACAAAACATTTTTCTTTCAATGTTCCCCCCTTACAAGCAAAACAATCCCCACATTCATTTATTCTAAACAGTTGAGAAATTAATCATTCAGACAATCAGAAATCTAAGCAGGGGGTCTAAGTCACACACAAAAGGGAGATCACCAAATCCAAACAACTGCCTTCCTCACAAGGGAAATTTGTGTTTCACTCAATCGCTCAGTTTGTGTCTAGGCTTTCACTCAATTTCACTTTTAAGAGCACTTCTCATAAATTTGGTTTTCATCTCAAAATGGTTCCCACAGAAAACATGCAAGCAACATCAGAAGGTCTTTTATGGGTTGTAATGGGGCCTGGCTAAGGGTAGGATATACAAAGGAACTAGGCTGAAGACCCTAGGAACTAAGAGAGCATGAACATCATTTACACTTTGAAATTAAACTCAAGTTCCTTTCTCATTTTTCTTTATGCCTTGGGTGGCTACAGCCTCTTTATTCAAACAGCCTTTTTGGCATTTTTGCACTTTTTAATTTTTTTTTTTCTATTATTATTTTTTTCTTTTTCCCAATCCCAAACAGCACATTGCACCGGGTAGCCACCCCAAACTTAATTTCTTGCAACCAATTTCTCACTAAGCTTCCATGCTCTCCTAATCCTAAGATTGGGTTAACATGTTTTCCAGATTTTAGGCTTGTAACATAAGGTTATCAAGAACAACAGGCTAATCAGGCTCAAAGGGGCTAACTAAGGAACATGCATCTGGGACTGATTATTTTAGGCTAAGTAGTTTATTTACAAAGAAAATGCCTAAATCATCTGAAGCAAACACATAATCATGCAAACCAAAAAGAGATTCAAGCAAATTCAGGGAAATGCAACTTGAAAGTGATTTCACACAGTTTAAAACATGTTGGAGGCTCAAAACCTCACCTGGACATTCATGCAAATTGCTTGACAGAGATTCTATCCCTAGTGTGTGCTCCCTATCACCCCAAACTTATCATAAATCATGGCATCATAATAAAATCTCAAAGTTCAGTTTTCAATCATATGGGGATCATTTTTTTCAAAATTTTTTTCAAATCCTAGGGGGAAAAAGTCAACACTATCATGCAATCCATCTATGCAATTTCAATCAAACCAATAAACTTGCCATAACCAAGACACAAACAACTCCTGAGCTTCTCAAATTATTCAGGAGCTTTATTAACAATAAAACAGAAATAAAATAAGGAAAAGAAAATTAAAAAGAAGAAAGGTAAAGAAAACTCATTGAAGGGCGGTTCCACCAGGATCCCACTGCTTGTAGCATAAGGCCCACGTGGTGGATAAAGAGTAGAAGTTCATTTCATGCTTCCCTAACTCGCAGCCTTGATGTGGGAGTGAGCACTTGACAATTATGACGACCTCGCCGAGTGCGGCGGACTTCTCACTCCCCTTCGGGTCACAGCTGACCTCTTTATCTACAAAGTCCATAAAATCCTCCCAATAGAAGTGGGGCTCAACCTCTTGGACTGGCCATGGTGCAAAATCCAAGGGTGCAAAATCCATCACTGGTGGCTCCTCAGGGGGAGGTGGCAAACAGTTAGTTGGGGTTACTGGTGCTGCTTCATTTTCTGCACTTTCTTCATTCACTGCACTAACAAATTTTTCACCTGCTATACATGCAGAAATTTCAGCGCACACCACACAAAGGTTAGAGTTAGTACATATATTACAAGAAAATGAATCAGAAAAAGTTAGAATGTCTGGGAATTCTTCACACAGTGCATCCACCCCATTACTCTCAACACATGCATTTGATTCAATTGCATCATCTACTCCCAAAGGTTCTTCATCATCCTCAGGCACGGTGGAGCAGATGTCCTCTTGATCCTCCTTTTCTAAGTTTCCTGAAAAAAATAAACCTGCAAAACGATCTGCATTTTCTATTTTTCCTGAAAAGTATAAACCTGTAAAACATTCTACACACAAAGCAGTTCCATCACAATAACAAGCATTAGGATCAGGGGATTCAACACATAATTCATCATCAACAGAAACATTATAAAAATCATCATCAGAAATATTTTCAAGAATGACTTGTGAATCTTTATGTTCTTCAATGGGCTGTGGAATTAGCATTGCAGCCGAGTTGGTGGTAACTTGATCAATTAGAGCGGACAATTTCTGAGACTCAGCTTGGCTCCTCTGGTATTCAGCCTCCATCTTCTGTTGAAATTCAAGAGTTTGTTGTGCCATCCGTTGATTGTTCTCTTCCATTTGTTGTAGCATTGAAGCAATCTCATCCAAGGTGCTCTGTGAGGGTTCGGAAGGTGCAGAGGTGGTCACTTGGCTAGGATAGTATGGTGGTGGCTCACTAAAATTAGGATAATACATGCAAGGTGGTGGTTCATAATAAACATTAGGCAAATATCCATACATGTAATTATCCATGGCAATCAAACATCCAGACAAAGCAGACAGAACTAATTCAGGAATGCAAAAGGTTTTTTTTTTTTATATGTAACTTTCTGCTAATAACAACAAACAAGAGTCCCCAAGAGCGGCGCCAATTTTTGACGCTAGCCGCCACACGCGCCAAAAAGAACGAGCGATTAAAAAATAATGCAGTATAGTGCGACAACTCGAGTATCGTCTCTCAAGGACTCTTTAGTTGTTGTTATTATTAACAGAAAATTAACAAATAAACTAAAGACGATTAACCTACTGTTCTCGGTTTCCCCACTATCATCGGTTCATGCATATTCTACTAAGCAGATACTAATCCCCTCCCGGTTGTAGCAACAATTAACAAACGAAAACCGCCACTACAGATGTATGTTCCTATTCCCGAAATAACAAACGGGGTGAAGCTCTCATGAACAAACGAACATGAATGAACACACGCGAAATAACAAACGCGATTATATATAGGAACTTAACATCACCGAAATGAAACAATACCACACTATACATTCCTGAAATAACAAACAGAAACATACAGCATTGCATTGAAAAGAGAAAAGCAAATGAAAGAGGAATCACAGAACCTCAAGTGTGGTAATGGAAACCAATTACAGTAGATTAATCCTAGGAGACTAGCTCTCCATTACAAAAGAAAACAATAAACTAAGAGAAAAACAAAAGACTAACAAGCTCAGAAACTAGCCAAAACTGGCTAATTCTGACCAGACTCTTCAGTTCTGCCTAAGACTACTTATATACACGTTTCTGGAATCCAAGTCCTCGCGAGGCGAAGCACTGCTCGCGAGGCAAATTATGCGAAAGGTCTGCAACTCTTGGTCTTCTCGCGAGGCGATCATATCTTAGCGAGGCGAACTCTTCAAATTCCCAAACTGCAACGCCTGTGGCCTTCAACACGGGTAAACCGTGATGCTCTCTGACTTCCAGGTACTCGTGAGGCGAGTCCAGTCTTCGCGGGGCGAGACAGAAAGGATGCAATTTCTCTGGCACAGTCACCTTCTGGTTCGCGGGGCGAGCAGCCCTCTCGCGGGGCGAAAGCTCCAGTTTTATTCTTTTTTATTAACCTGAAAATAGAAAATAAAAGTAAATACTTTATTCACTCTAAATCAACTAAATTAACTTAAAAACACTTTACAGACTCAAAATACTACTTAAGGACAATCAAGTCTAATTTGGGTGAAAATGATATAAAATTAGCACAAAGCCAAGGTCTTTACTAGTTATAAAACCAGTCAAACATAGGCTCATCAGTACTGAGGATTAAAGTTCTGTTGGCGTTGTACATAATTCGCATTAACTTTCTTCTTCTTTGGTTGAAATCCTTTCTAGGATGCACTTCCTTCACCATCATTCATGGGGAGCTTTCTAGCTCTTGCCAAAAATTCAATCCTTTCACCGGTGGCGATTAAGTCGGAGAAATCTTTATAGGCTGCCCCATCCATGGCCCCTATAAAAGGTGTTCCAAGGGTTCCTAAAAAGTATGAGCACATTTCAGATAAAGTCAACGGGGGCTGAACTTGTGCAGCCAAACTCCTCCACCTTTGGGCATATTTCTTGAAGGGCTCATCAATTCTTTTCTACATTGTAGTCAATTGTTCACGACTCGAAGCTGCATCCAGGTTGAATTTGTATTGGTCCATGAATAAGTCAGTCAATTCCGTCCATCACGAGATCTTGGAATGGTCCAATTGGAGGTACCATTCTAAGGCGAGGCCGTCAAAACTTTCGTGGAAAAAGCTGATAAGGAATTTGTCATCCTTGGACCAAATTGCCATCTTGGTGGCATAACTAATGAGGTGAAATCGTGGGTTCCCACTTCCATCATATTTGGAAAAATCAGGAATCTTGAAGTCCTTAGGGATCACGACATCTGTGGCGGGACGGAGTTCTTATATCTGGAGAGGGTCGTAGGTACTTGGACCTTTTATTGCTTTTATCTGTTCTTCCATTTTCTCCATTCATTCATTCATCTCTCATCTTATCCTTACCAGCCTGAACTCCCGCTGACTGACTGTGAGTAGATACATGTGGTTGCTCCCATGTCGGTGCGGTATATCCCGGGACTTCATGATAAGCATTTTCAAAAGGGGGATATCCTTCTCCAATGGGAAGTGTTATTGGTGCCGTGTGATGTGTCCGGGTTGGGGCCAGATATTCCCTGAATGAGACCTGTGCTAATGTTTGAAAACATCGATGCTGTTACCACAGAAGAAATCCGTTGCCTACCAGGTTCAATTGTATCTCTGTTCGCACTAAGCATGCTGAGATATTCCCTCATATCATGTAGTATGGCTTCTAATCTTGCTTGGGTTTCAGTCATTTCACTTATTCTTCCCCTCACTTCATCTATCTCAGAGCTTAAGTTTCTTCCTTCCTCAGACGCATTGGCAGCCATCCTGGTCCGAGATCTGGTATTGTGAACTCGGGTTTGATTGGTGTTACCTTTCCTAGGTCGCGCAATGGTTCCCGGATTCTCAGAAGTATGTGACTCTGTAAAGCATTTAAGAATCTCATTGGTAAACCCAATTTTTTTTTGTGTGTGTGTATGTATGCATGTGCAAGTTAACATCCTTTGCTTGATCGCGAGAGTACTCTTAGGAAGACTGTCGTATACACCTATAGCAAGAAAACTCATCTTGCAATCAAATCTATTGGTATGGTTCCCTCTAGCTTGAATGCAGTTGGTGTCAAGTCCAAGGGAGAATCCACTCCTCGTTAGACCACACTCATACTAGCAACGTCCTTATTTTTACGCAGAAAACACATCGTTTTTAGGGTAAAACTATAGTCGATGAGTATCTAAGGGAGAATGCACTCCTCGATAGATATCATCTAAAAATGCTCGACGAACATTGATGAAAACTTCCATTCCATTATAAATATTTTAATACAAATCATGAGTCTTTGATCAAAATAAAAGAAGTACATTGATAGTTTCCATATTTCTACGAGGTCTACAAAGTACTATGTTAAGAGTATCATCTTTTATTTCCTGAACCCTTTGACGAGTTTTCCAAAATGATTGAAGAAGTCGGCCATCTTTGGTGGTAGCTGAAGGAAATGGTTCATACGAATGTGGATGGATGCCTCTTCAAATCGCTCCACCAGCTGAGAAGTGTGATATTGGAGCTTATCCATCATGTCCTCGTATTTTCTTTTCCATGCTTCATTTTCATTCATTACATCCTTCACCACCAATTTCCATCCCTTTACCCATTCTGCGTGACGTTGAGCTTCAACTCTTTCAGAGTCTTTTATCTTGGTTCTGAGCCAATTTTCTCTCATGTTGGCTTCCGCTAGTAGCTCGCGATACTTGACTGCTTCGTTCCATCCTCGATCAGAGTACACTTCTGTTTGGGCCAAGGATTCTTGCAGGGATTCAACTCTCTCTTCTAGTATATGTATTGTTTCAACATGAACCCCTACATTTGTCTCGAGCTCTTTTTTCTTCCCTTGAAGTTTGACAAGCATCTTCTCTTGATATTCTATCTTTACCAGCAGCTCTTGGATTTCTGCTTCTTTGTCTTTTCTTACCCTTTTTGCACGACTCGGGGCTTCGTAGGCATCGGCGCATTCGTCTTTCAAATGCTCAATCTGTAAACTCAGCTTCTACACTTGGCTTCGGAGCGTGACAACAGTTACTTCGGCAGCTTGGTTCTTCTCATCCAAAACCCTCATCCGAGCTTTTAAAATTTCGATCTCTTTCAACATTTGATCTTCTGTAAGAGGATTATTTTCCCTATGGAGAGGGGATGCAGGTCTTGGAAGGAAACCTCTTCTTGCTTCTCTCCATACTTCATATCTTTTTGTGTGAGCTATGATTCACCTTCTGATGGGACTCTGGCAAGTGTACCGGATTCGTCATCAAGTAATAAAAAGATCGATCCCACAGAGACCGTGATCTCAAATAACAATTAATTATTAAATCAATTAAACTAGACTATATAAAAAGTATTTGGAAAAGATTTGATTTTTGTAATAAGAATTAACTAGAAAATCAGATATTTAAGAACGCAATCAATTAAAATAGGAAAGTAAATCAATTAGGGGTTTTTCAAATCAAAAGAGATTCCTAGGAATTGGGTTACCAACAAGATTGTTCATGTTACCAAATTGACTACCCCTTGTTAATTATCAAAATTGTTTTGAAGGCAAATTTATTCTCAATAAGTTAATGCTCCCTCTCGAGTTACAAGAACCGTGCCCAATTAAACCAACACCTACTCTCGTGGTAATTGAATTTAAATTGAACCCTTTAAGCTTTGTGACAATTCGCAAACCCTCGAAGGACCGCTTCTAACTCTCGTGATTTAAGTCCTAAGTTTGATTCCAATAGATCCGATACCTAAGTTCACCGCTAGGTTCCTCCTTAAAGTATCTACTGACACGCTGTCGCACACGGGTCAAAAAGCGAGTGGTTTACAAAAAAAACTGTAGTTAGGGCGCGACAACTCGAGTATCGTCTCTCAAGGACTCTTGGATTGTTATTAACGGAAAAATCAGTTTTTTGGGGGGGTTTGAATTGAAGATTCAATTTAGAAAACAGTTAATAAAACAGAGCAAGAAGTGATTATCAATTAGCTAAAAACGATTAATCTACTGTTGCGGTTTCCCCACTATCATTGATTCATATAATTCCATGCCCTAAGCGGATTCTAATCCCTTTTCGATTGTAGCAACAATTAACAAGCGAAATTGGCACTACGAGATGTATGTTCCTAATTCCCGAATTAAGCAAACGGGGTGAAGCACTCGTGAATTAAGCAAACACGATTGAACACACGTGAATTAAGCAAACACGATTAGGTATAGGAACATAGAATCACCGAAATAAATCAACACTTATGCTATACAACCTGAATTAAGCAAACAAGACATATAGGATAGTATTGAAAGGAAGAAGCAAATTGATCCGGGAATTACAGAACCTCAAGTGTCGGCGGAAACCGATTACAGCAGATTAATCCAAGGGGATTAGTTCTCAATCAAATACATAATAATAAAAATCCTAGAAAATAACTTGTAAATGGTGAAAGCTGGATCCCCTTCTCTGTCTGCTGCGCTCCTATTTTATAGAGTGGCCGCGCGTCACGGCCGTGATCAATTCTACCGGGGGCGCACATTCAAATTATGGTCCTTCACGATCGTGATACCTATCACGGCCAGGCCGTGATCGCTTCTGTCCATGGGTACTGATCTGTCACGGCCGTGATCTTCATCACGGTCGGGCCGTGATCAATGCTGTTCTTCTGGGTGGCTCATCACGGTCGTGACCAGTGTCACGGCCTGGGCGTGATGGCTTCTGCTTCAAGTGTCCTTCCCTTTTTGCTCTTTTTATTAACCTGAAAACATGAAATAGCAGTAAATGCTTTATTTGACTCAAAATCAACTAAAATGCCCTAAATTACTTAAGAAACTCAAAATGTTGCTTGAGGACAATTAAATCCAAATTTGGGCCGAAAACGAGATTAAACTCGAGTAATTGGTGCAAAAGCCATGGTCTTACTAGTATAAAACTAGTCGAGCCAGAGGCTTATCAAAATACCCCAAACTTAAACCTTGCTTGTCCCCAAGCAAACTAAAACTCAAACTTGGCAAGCTTAAAGGATTCAATCAAATTTGCACAAATTTCATGCAATTCATCAATACAGTTTTTCCTCAATGTTTTCCCCCTTGCAACAAAGTAATCCCCACATTCATTTACTTCAAACAATTGAGAATTCCATCATTCATGCAATCATTAATCTAAGTTGAGGATCCAAGTTACACACAAAAGGGAGATCACATTTCAAACAATTGCCTTCCTCACAAGGGCATGTAATATTTCACTCATTCGCTCAATTTGTCTAGGCTATCAACTTTTTCACTCAATTTCACATTTCAAGAGCACTTCCCATGAATTTGATTTTCATCTCAAAATGGCTCCCACGAAAACATGCATGCAACATCAAAAGGTCTTTTAAAGGTTGTAATGGGGCCTGGCTAAAGGTAGGATATTCAAAGGTACTAGGCTTAAGTCCCTAGGAACTAAGAGAGCATGAGCATTTTGACACATTGAACTTCCACTCAAATTCCTTTTTCCATTTTTATTTTTGCTTTGGGTGACTACAGCCTTTTTCCTTTGACACCCCTTTTTTTTTTTTTTGACATTTTGTTCTTTTCCTTTTTTTTTTTTTTTTTAAATCTTTGGCTCCAACCTTTCTTTTTCTTTTTCTTTTTCTCAACCCAGAATGACATATTAAACCTTGTAGCCACCCCAAACTTAGTTTCTTGCAACCCTTCTCTTGCTAAGCTTCATGCTCTCCTAATCCTAAGATTGGGTTAACATGGTTTTTCCAGATTTTCGGCTTATAACATAAGGTCATCAAGAAACAATAGGCTTATTAGGCTCAATGTGGCTAACTAGGGAACATGCATTAGGGATGGTTCTTTTAGTCCAAGTAGTTAATTCAAAGAAAATTGCCTAAATCATTTGATGCAACACATAAACATGCAAACCATGAAGAGATTCAAGCAAATCCGGGAAAGTGCAACTTAAAAGTGATTCACACATTTAAAAACATGTTGGAGGCTCAAATCCTCAGCTGGACATTTTCCGTAAATTGTTTGACCGAGATTCAATCCCTAGTGTGTGCATCCTTTCACCCCAAACTTATCATAAATCATGCAATCAGAACAAAATATCTCAAAGTTCAATTTTTCATTTTTTCACACGGGGATCAATTTTCAAAACCTAGGGGGAAATCATCAACAGTCAACACATATCATGCAATCCATCTATGAAAAAATTGATTAAAATCCAACAAGCTCACCGACACAAGATTCACACGCATACGACACAAAGCAACACAAACGAGGAAAACAAAAACAAAAACAAAGCGAAGATAATTAAAAAGAAAAAGGTTAAGAGAAACTCATAAAGTTGGTTCCACCGGATCCCACTTTGTCCGGGATACAGCGACCAAGGATGCTCAAAGTGCAATATGATCCTCCCGGATCCCTTGGCATGCAGCATAAATATGAAAGTGAGCGCTTGACAATCCTGGTGACCTCGCCAAGTGCGGCGGACTTCTCACTCCCTCTTGGGTCAAGGATGACCTCCTTGTTAACAAAGTCTTCCCAATAAAAATGGGGTTCAACCTCTTGGACTGGCCATAGTGCCTTCATATTCAAGGATGCAAAATCCAGTCTCTCAGGCAGAGGCTTGAACTCCATTGCTGGTTGTTCCACAGTGGGTGGTGGCAAACAAGTGGAGAGGATCACTGGTGCTGCTTTGTCTTCTGTACAATATGCACTCACTACATTACCAAATCCTTCACCTTCTATACATGCAGTAATCTCAGCACACACAACACAAAAGTCAGTGTTAGTACAATCAGCACATGAGTAAGCATTATCAAAACCAGAAAAAGATGGAAAACCAACAACTGCAACCAAATCACAATAAGTTTATCAACAATGTCAGAAGGCAACTTTATTTGAGAAACAGAATGCTCAGAGGAATTATTGCCAAGAATATCTATTTGCGAATCTGACTGCACTTCAAGGAGACGTTGTGATTGAAGTTTAGTCAAGGCGGAGGCAATTTGACCAATTTGGGTGGCCAAATCCACAAGACTTGCTTCGCTCCTCTCTGTTGGAATTCAAGAGTGTCTTCTGCCATTTGTTGCACTAATTCTTCCAGATGGGTTGGACCGGTGTGGGTTCGGTGATATTGCTGAAGGCTTATTGTCATTTGATGCACCAAAGAAGCCAACTCATCCAAGTTGCCATGTTCTCCACCATATTGGCCATGTTAATTATCATAGTATTTAAAAATTAATTACTTAACTTATAAATAAAATGTACTTACGTGCACCATAACGATAGGTGTGCAGAACTAGCCATTTCTTTATTGAGTACAATCTCCATAAGTTCCTTCTTGGGATATACAGTTCATCACCTGGACTGACATCATATTCCAACCTTACCAAAGCTGTGTCATTCTCCATGGTGACAACCTGTATAGCCAGAAGTTTAAAAACATCACCAGGTGCCCCTTTGTCGATCCCCTAAACAAAAAAGATATATATTAGTAATCACAGATAATTAAGTTATTTCATTCGTAATTAATTAAATGGTCAAATGAATACCTTGGCAGGAGCAGACATCTCTGGTCTTCCTGGATCCGACCTTTTAGGCAGAATATCATTTCCAACATCCTATAACGAATAAAAATAAAGCATTATCTTTCAACAATAATAAATAATTTCAACTATGAATATAGAAAAACACAACTAACTGAATACCTCAGATGCAACAAGAAAGCTGACCAGTCTTCTCGGCTAGAGGATGAAGTTACCGGGGGCCTGACCCACTGCTTGAACCTCCTCAGTGGGAATAGGGACTCGAGCATTAGCATCTCGAATAATCTCAACAACGACCCTCAGCTGATCATCCGGTAATAAACGATGGTGTATGATATTACCTAAGTTATTATGTGCCCTCCCCAATGCCACTAAGCAGCGATCATGATGATCATCAACATACAGCTCACACCTATCAGGGTCGTCGTCATCATCATCACCATCATCACCATCATCACCATCATCATCATTTTCAGGCTGATGAGGAGGATCGCATGAGCCCTTAGTGCTCACATAGACAGAGGGTTGGACACCGACTGTCATCTGCCGGGACATAGAAGTCAATATTGCCATCTACTGGGCAAACTTCTCGGTCATCTCCTGTCTAAGATCAGCTGCAATTTCTTGTTTTAGATGTGCTCTATCTGCATCAACATCCCTGTGGCATTGGTGTGAAGATGAACCATGGTATTGGCGAATGCCGACGCCCCATCCAACACCAATGACACGACCCGGGTGGTCTGGTTTCTGATGGCAAGCGTGACTAAGATATCATCGCGTCCTCTAGGAACAAAGGTTCCTTGGGTTACCTGCTCGTCCAAGGTATCCTATCACATATAAAATATCAAGTCACATTACAATTCGGTAACAATCTTAAAATGACAATTACAATTCAAACTATACTTACAATCTTCTCAGCTACTTGGCGGGCCTCCTCAGATGTATATTGTCCCGTTTTTCTTTGTCGGGCCCTCTTCCATTTACGATGGCGTGGGGGTGGAGGTGGATCAACAACCTCTGGATGATTTTCAACGTTAGTATCCGCTTTGAGGTCTGCTTCCTGACGTGCTTTCTTTTCCTCTTCAACCATTATCTCACCAAGCTTTTTATATCCCCCACGAGACATGACATGGGAATAGACATTCTTGCTTTGGTTTTTCTGCCCCTTTTTCCTCTTCTACTGTTATAAATAGAAGACAATGAAATTACATAAGTAAATAAAATTAATGAAATTACATAAATTTAGAGACAAATCAAATAAGTTAACCTGAAAGCCGGGATCATGTCGGCTCTGAACAAAGCGATCCCACGTCGCCTAGTCAAGAAACGGGTACACCTCAAGTGGCTTCTTTTTACATTTTGGATTGAATACATAGTATCTGCTCAGGTCGGCCTTAAAACCCCTCCAACGCTCACCAACATACTTTAGCAAACGCTTCTTCATAACGTACGTATCCGGTATGTCAAAGGTCGGCTACATTAAGACTAAAAGAATCAACGAATTACTGTATGATATTATTAAGATAAAAATAAAGTAGATACAGACAAACACGGGACGTAAAAGTATAGATACCAGAATACTCTCCCATATCTGATCCTTCACGTCCGCCGGTACATCTTTCCAAATATCAATGAGTATACTAGGCCTGCTCCTAGCAAGCCTCACCACAAAACTGTTAAACCTGCTCTGCCATTGGCCCAATAGGATTGCGGTTATTATCAAAGTCTATTCTTATCCTTTAATTTGAACCACGGTTGGCAGTCAAATTCCTCATTCGTGTGGCACGTCTACCCTTTCTACCAGTAGACGGGGTCTCCGACCCACTGCATGAAGGAGGGATATCCTCACGATCAGCCATGTATACCTGTTTAAACAAAAAAAAACTTGTTAGTATGGCAGGATAAATATCAAACATAACTTATAAATATCGATCAACGTACGTAAACATAACTTATATATATCAACGTAAACATATAATATGCCTTTAAACATAACTCAAACTAAACTTACTTTGTGGTCAATTAGTAAAGTTCTCCCATAACCCTTCTTGGTGATCATTACGAGTAGCATGTACATCATCCACTTCATTTTCCTCATTGAAATTAGGCACTCGTGTTGAGAAAGAAGGAGCATCAGAAATATCAAGAGTTGAATCGTGATTTCCCTCACTACCATTATACATGTTTTTTCCCTAGAGAACCATTGACCACCTTTTGTTAGAAGGATCACGGATATAAAACACTTGTTTTGCTTGGGATGCCATGATGAAAGGCTCCTCTTTATTACCTACCTTATTAAGGTCCACCAATTTGAATCCTAACTCATCGGTTTGTACACCATTGTTACTGTCGACCCACTGACATTTAAAAACAGGTACTCTAAACTTCGTGTAATCAACCTCCCATATCTCTTCAATGATTCCAAAGTATGAAACGGGTGCCATAACAGGGTTTTTATCTTTCGAACTAGAGAAATGCATGGACTCAGCAACGACCATAACCCCACTGTTTTGCATTGTACTTTTGTCATCCTGGGACTTTGTATAGAAGGAAAACTTATTGATATCGTACCCACTCCAGCATATGACATCAAAGTTAGGCCCCTGTGCTAGCCATTTTAATGTATCAGAAGCAATACCATCCTTTGCAATTTTTTCTTTAAACCAGTTCAAGAAAGTCATGTTATGCTTGTTCAAACACCATTTTTCATTCATTCTAGGGTAAGTTTCATTGATGATGCTTTTATGCTTACATAAGTATGGTTCAACCTCATCAGTGTTATTCAATATATACAAATGTGCTTGAAGCACTTCCTCCCGATCCATGCTCTTAACAGTGATACCTCGTGTACCCTTACCATCATATCTTCCATCGTGACGAGACTTCGGAAGCCCTACAGGTTCCGCTTCTGACATGTAGTCTGTACAAAACTCAATAGCTTTTTCTGTAACATACCTTTCAACAATAGATGCTTCGGGACGGTGTGGATTTTTCATATATACTTTCAAGATCTTCATGTATCGCTCAACCGGGTACATCCACCTTAAATAAACGGGGCCGCACAATCTAATATCCCTCACTTGATGAACAATCAAATGAATCATGATGTCAAAAAATGAAGGTGGAAAATACATCTCCAATTGGCACAATATAATGGCTGCCTCATTTTCCAAGTCATCCAACTTTTTAGTGTCAATGACCTTGCTACATATAGCATTGAAGAATAAGCATAACCTAGTAATGGCATGTCTGACTTTTTTAGGCAATATATCACGAATGGCCACCGGTAGTAGTTGTTGCATCAAGACATGACAATCATGAGACTTTAAGCCAACTAATTTGAGATCTTTCATTGAGACGAGTCTTTTGATATTTGAAGAGTAACCCTGTGGCACTTTAACTCCCCGTAGACATTCACAGAAACTTCTTTTCTCTTTTTTTGATAAAGTATGACATGCTGGGGGCAAATAAGTCTTATTATCCCCCACTTTAAGTGGAGCTAACTGCTCTCGTATACCCATCGCAACTAGATCCAGACGAGCATTCACACCATCCTTTTTCTTGCCTTGAATGTTGAGAAGCGTTCCGATTAAACTGTCACACACATTTTTCTCCACATGCATCACATCAATACAATGTCTTACATCAAGCTTGCACCAGTATGGAAGATCAAAGAAGATTGACCCATTCTTCCATATTTTCTTCTCGGTAGCCTTCTTCTGGGTCTTCCTATAGATAACATTAGTGTTGTTCACCTTTTCATAAACTTGCTCTCCAGTCAAGGCCACCGGAGCAATTTCATTCTCCGGAAGTCCATTGAAAGCTTTTCCCAATCTACGATAAGGATGATTACGTCGGAGAAATCTCCGATGCCTAAGGTAAACCGTCTTCCTTCCATGTTGCAGTTGATGGTAACATGTGCCTTCTTCACATATTGGACATGCTTTATTCCCCTTAACACTATACCCACACAGGTTCCCGTATGCTGGAAAGTCATTGATGGTGCAAAATAACATGGCACGCAATCTGAATGTCTCACGGCAATACCCATCGATCACATCAATGCATTCATCCCACAACATTCTCAAGTCTTCAATCAAGGGACTCAGATAAACATCAATATCATTTCCTGGCTGTTTAGGACCCGAAATCATCATACTTAACATAATGTATTTGCGCTTCATGTACAACCAAGTAGACAGGTTGTAAATTACCAGGAGAACAGGCCATGAACTATGAATACTACTTAAATTTCCATATGGATTCATTCCATCGGTAGCAAGTCCAAGCCTGAGGTTTCTGGGCTCATTGCCGAAATCCGGAAACAAACTATCAATTCTCTTCCATTGCAAAGAATCGAGTCGGGTCTGAAAAGCTGTCCATCACACTTCCTCTCATCTGCATGCCATCTAATGTTCTTTGCGTCATTTACATTAGCAAACAATCGCTTGAACCGCGGAATCACGGGAAGATACCATAACACCTTCGCAGGAGGACCTTTGGTGACCACATCACAACTAGAATCACCATCCTTCACTTTGTAGCGTGATACCCCACACCTGGGGCACTCGTGCATATCTTCAAACTCTTTCCTGTACAATATGCAATCATTGGGGCAAGCGTGTATTTTCTTATACTCCATACCCATCGGACACAATATCTTCTTCACCTCATAGTTTCGAGATGGCAATGTGTTGCCTTCTGGAAGCATGTCATTCAACAACTCAAGCAATTCGGTAAAGCTTTTATCGCTCCACCCATTTCTCGCCTTCACATTGAACAATCTTAACACCGCTGACAACCGTGTGAAATTAGTGCACCCCAGATACAAAGCCACTTCCGCATCACTGCACAAAGTATCATACACATGTACGCGCCGAAAAGACTCTTGCCCAACATCACGGATCATGTCCTCTAGTCCATCGTCCATTTCCATGTCATCAACTTCCTCTCTATCCGACACCCTCGGCCTGTCTAACGATTCACCATGACATATCCATGTTGTATAACTCTTGCAAATCCCCTCACAAATAAGATGATCACGTATCTCCTCAGCTTCTAGTCGTCTCTCATTCAAACAGTTAACACAAGGACAATAAAACCTTCCGTTACCACTATCAGGAGCATTTGTTTTTGTAAACTGTAGAAAATCTTCCACTCCATTATCATACTCATCACTTGTCCGTCTAGCATTCATCCAACCGCGATCCATGACTAAACCAATAACTTCGTACTTAGTCCAACATATTCATCAACCACTTCTTATGACAGGGTATGGCCCTATCCCATTCGAGAAGAAACTTTTTCAACATTCGGTTAACAGTTAGTCCTTAACTCTCATGCTCATACTCGACAAAATTTCGGCAGCATTTCCCTTCGATCTCTGACGTACACTACTTGAACACGATGACATCCACCACGATAAAGTATGAACCCGGAGAACGAAAGGAAATGTATCAATCCGAACTTTCATCAAGTATATAACATTAGAATCAATGAATAACTATTTTAACTGAATTAAGAAAAAGTTTTTTCCTAAACTGTCCAACTTTGGACAATTCAAGATCCAACACAATGAGCGGTACATTAAGCACATACACGTGTGCTCATTAGTATTGCATCTCAAATGGGAAACTAAGGCTTTACTAATTATGTAGCTTGCATGAAGATGTGGCTTGAAAAGTGAAGAAAATTAGCCAAATAGAGTCCATCACGGCCTAGCCTTGAAAGCCATCACGACCGTGATCGAGTAGAGCTTAAAAGAAAGAATGAAAAAGTCAAAACTGGTCACGGCCAGCCCGTGATGCCCATCACGGCCGTGACATGTCAGTTGAACCAGACCCTCACAGGCAGAACTGATCACGGCCTAGCCGTGATGGTGGTCACGACCGTGACAGACCAACCAGTGAAGCAAACTCTAAGGCAGAACCTGTCACGGGATGGTCGTGATGGCCATCACGACCGTGACATGCCAACTGAACCAGACCCTCACAGGCAGAACTGATCACGGCCTAGCCGTGATGGTGGTCACGGCCGTGACATACCAACCAGTGAAACAACCTCCAAGCGGGAACACATCACACGGCCGGCCGTGATGGCCATCACGACCGTGACATGCCAACTGAACCAGACCCTCACAGGCAGAACTGATCACGGCCTAGCCGTGATGGTAGTCACGGCCGTGACAGAACAACCAGTGAAGCAACCTTCAAGGCAGAATCCGTCACGGCCGTGACGCGTGATACCACCACTGGAAAAATCCAGTCTTGGAGTAACAGAACAACACATGCAAGTATATTATCCAACCATTTGGAGTCAAAGTTCATAACTTTTCTAAACAAGAAATGAATAAATGACTAATATTACAAATGGGACTGTTTATAACAGGGAAAATGCACCTTGTTTTTTTGGAAGAATGAAGATCTTGAAGGTTTCTTTGTGCACCTGTGATGAGCCTGAAAACCAGTAACAGGGAAAATGAGGAGTGGTTTCATGTGCCATTCTCAGGCATCCCCTATTTACTTAGCCAACCATTTGGAGTCAAAGTTCATAAATTTTCTAAACAAGAAACGAATAAATGACTAATCTTGCAAATAGGAACAGGAAAACGCACCTTTTTTGTGGAAGAACGCAGATCTGATCTTGAAGGTTTGTTGTGGAGTTGTGAGAGAGTGAGTAAGTGTGAAGGTAGAAATGAGAACCGAGAGAACTAAGAGTGAGTGAGTGAGTGAGTCTACCTGAGAGTGAGTGAGTGTGAAGGTCTGAGATGTGGGAAGAAATGCAAACTGGCGTGTGAATTGGAGGGAATGAAAATAGAAACTTAAAGAATGGTTATATTACACATCGGTTATTTAGAAACCGATGTGGTATTGTTATATTTCACATCGGTTATCATGGAACCGATGTGGAAAGATAAAGTTTTAAATTTTAATTTTTTTTATAATTTTTTACATCGGTTATATTTAAACCGATGTGGTTAATGACCACTTTACACATCGGTTCTCGGAAAACCGATGTTAAAAGATAAAAATTCTAACTTAATTTTTTTTACTTTTAAACATCGGTTAAAAATAACGGATGTGGAAAGTGTTTACACATCGGTTAAACTCTAAACCGATGTGGAATACTTTGATTTTAATTTCAAAAAAGCCACCGCCTCCTTTTACACATCGGTTTTACAGAAACCGATGTGGAAACTCCGATGTAAAAGCATATTTTACACTAGTGAAGCTTAAGATTTTGCTTGTCCTCAAGTAATCACTAAGGCCGGACAAGATAAACAGTCGAGCATGGACAAGTGAACCAAGAACCCAAGTAACTAATCCAAGTGACAGGAACATCCAAATAAGTACCCAAGAGACAATCAATTTAAAGTCCAATTAGAAGCTTAGGTTCCCTAAATTCATACCTCTCACTAATTCGGGCACTCTTCTCACCTCACTCAAGTGTTTAGGGACATTTGACAATTCACTCAATTTCCTCAAGGAAGGAACCCTATCATAAGCTTGACTATTAACCAAATCTCTACCTTATTAATGAAAACACATAAGAATCAAGAGGTCTTTTATTTTGGTTCTAATGGGGTCATGGGATTAATTGTTAGGTGGGGAAATCAAGAAAAGGAAATTTCAATAAGGCTAAACAAAATATCAAACAATACAAAGCATGACAACCTTCTAAAATACCTTTTTGGGTTTTAGTTCACTTTTCTACCTTTCTTTCTTTCTTCCTTTTTTTTTTTTCACTTTCTTTTTCCATCCCCTTCTCCATTTTTTTTGTTTATTTTATTTATTTGGAGAAGGGGAGATTTTCAATTCAAGAGAAATATTTTTCTAACTTTCTCATCCCACAATTTATTTTTCAAACTACCTTTTTACCCTTTTTGCAATACTTTAAAAGGTGTCATACCAAGCATCATTCATCAAAATAATTCAAGGTACCAAGAAAAGTATTTTATTCTATTAGGCTCAAAATTGGACAACTAAGAGGTAGCATTTAATCAATAAAAGCTTAGAAGGCCGGAAAGATACTTAGTGCCTCAATCATTTTCAAAAATGTTTTAAAAAATTTTTAAGTTTCAAAACGGTTTCAAGTCAAGTTCTAGAGAATACAATCCAAGAGGAATAAAACACTCAATCACAAAGAATGGGGTAGATTTAGTAGATTTAGTGAGTACCCCTTTTAAGCTCAAAAATCTCACGTTTAGTAGTTTAAAATCAATGAGAAACATAAATCTAAGGAACCACATGCTAATTATCAACTATCAAAAGATCATCTCAAGCATTTTTATTTTTAGCCTTATCACAAGAATACAAAAATTGGGTTAAAAAATTCACTGTCTCAATTCATTTGGCACTAAGTTCTCACAATTTGATGCACACTCTAAGCAAAGGGCAATCTAATCATGTGATCATGCAAAACTATGCCTATACGAATGCAACATGAAAAATGTAAAAATTGCAAAAAATACCCCTACCCCAAGCTTAAAAACTTACATTGTCCCCAATGTAAATAATCAAGTCGAAGAGAGGAGAAAAATGGAACAACTCACCGAGGTGGTAGAGGGTGCTGGCTCACATGCCAGTCAAAGAGATGCTGGAAAATGTGTCACGGCCGTGATACTCATCACGACTAGGCCGTGATACATTCTGATCTTCAGGGTCCTTCTCATCATGCCCGTGATGGATATCATGGCTGGGTCGTGATCCTTTATGATCTTCTTTGGTTAGTTAATCACGGTCGTGACCACCATCACGGTATGGGCGTGATGACTTCTGACTTTATTTTTCTTTGCCTTTTTGCTCTTACTGCTTTCATAACCTGAAAATACTTGGCAAATCCATCAATTAGCGATCTTTCTTCTCTAATCTTCTCAAATTATTGAAAAACAAAATTCAAAAACAAATGGAAAAGGGAAAGGAAACTTGGGTTGCCTCCCAAGTAGCGCTTATTTACGGTCTTAAGCTTGACCATACTTTTTTCAATCAACCGGGGTCGGTTGGGCTTGGAAGTGCAAGAACACCTCTCTTCCATGGAAGTCCTTCAAAAATCCGATTTTGTTCTTATGGTCAATTGCGCTTTCGCTCTGCTCTCTTCACTCTGAGTTTCATGGCCTTACTCCCTCCCGGCGGAAGTTCTAACTCCACATGATGGGTAACTCCCATTTCATCATTATTTGGTGCATCATTTGTCATGCAAGGTTTGGGAGTTGCTTCCATATTAGGCTCTTCCTTCACCTCTGGATGCATTATCTCGATCCTGCACACATGACTCTCAAAAGGAGGGTTGTTATATGAGTTAGTCAAATCAAAATCTACCCTACCTTCCTCTACATTCAGAGAGAGCTTGCCATTCTTTACATCTATTATTGCTCCAGTTGTGGCCAAGAGTGGCCTTCTAAGTATGATAGGGAATTTAGAATTCCCGTTCATATCCAACACCATGAAATCGGTAAGAATGAAAAATTTCCATACCTTTATGGGAACATTCTCTAGTATGCCTAGATGAGTTTTAGTTGAGCCATCCGCAAATTGTAAAGAGAATTTGGATGGACTCAATTTCTTGGTTCCTAACCTCTCAAAGATAGTAAGCGGCATCAAACTCGTACTAGCCCCTAAGTCACATAAGGCTTGGTCTATTTTCACCTCTCCAATTGAGCAAGCAATAGAGAAACTTCCTGGATCTTTTAGTTTAGGAGGCATATTAGTTTTTATCATGGCATCATGCTCCTCAATTAAGCTCTTAGTTTCTATTTCTACTTGCTTTTTCTTGACCAACCTTTGTGGGAAAGGTATTGGGGGTTGGTAAGGTGGTGAAGGGACATACTTTGGCTCTATCTCTTCATCTTCGCTCATGTCCTCCTCACATTCAACATCCTTCTCAACTACCCCAAGCTTATCATCCCTTAAGTATATATCATTACAGTGCACAATGGGATTAACTTCGGGTTGTCCTGGAAACGTACCCTTAGTTCTAGTATATGTACTAGCTTGTTGGGCAATCTGAGTTTCTAACATCTTATTGTGGATGACTAAGTTATCTACCTTAGATGTTAATTCTTTTATTTCCTCATTGACTGTCCTACCTTGTTGCATAAACTCTTCATTTTGTTTTGTTTGAGTTTCAACAAAATTTTCCAAGAGAGACTCAAGTCTAGACTTTTGTACCTGAGGATACCCTGATGTGGGTTTCCTATTACCTTGGCCTTCCTGCAATTCGTGGTTCAACGTGTTGTTGTAGTTCCCATAGGAGAGGTGTGGGCTATTCTTCCTTCCTTGGTTGTAAGAATTAGGAGGAGCATAATTTGGCAACTTCGGGTTCGTGTCATAGAAGTTGTGACAAGAGTTCACTTGTTCCCCCGAAGCACCGGATCCATGAGCAATACCATGTGGGCACTCCATTATGTCATGTCCCTGCATTCCACAAATATCACAAACAATATTAGTAGCACCTATTGAACTCACATTTGCGTTTTCAAGCTGATCAAAGCGTTTATTCAATGAGTCAAATTTAGACATAATTAGATCAGTGCTATTCATTTCAAACTTACCCCCCCGAAAGCTTTTTCGAGTTATTACCTCTTTCCGAACCCCATTGGTGGTAGTTGGTGGCTACATTTTCAATGATATTGAATGCTTCGGTCAGAGGTCTATTCATAAATGGTCCACCAGCTGCAGAGTCAAGTGACACCTTCGAAGAGTAATCCAATCCATCGTAGAAGGTATGCACTAATAGCCACCTCTCGAGTCCATGATGTGGGCAAGACTCTAGCAATCCCTTGTAGCGATCCCAAGCTTCGGATAAGCATTCTCCATCATTTTGGAAGAAGTCGGTGATCGGAGTTCGTAGGTAGGCAGTCTTGGATGGAGGGAAGAATTTCTCCAAGAATGCCTGCTCCAGTTGGTCCCAAGTTGACAACGTATTAGCGGGCACTTGCTTCAACCAAGCTTTTGCCTTTCCAGTCAGAGAGGAGGGGAATAACCTTAAGCGTATAGCATCAATCGGGGCACCATGAATTCTAATTGCATCAGTGAACTCCAAGAATGTCTCCACGTGATCAGTCGGGTCCTCCGAGGGTAATCCTCTGAATTGATGTTGCCTAATCATGCTAATTAGAATAGGCGGTATAGTGCGGTTCTCCGCCTCGATTTCTGGCCTAGCAATCCCAGTTCGCAAACCCCTAGCATTTGGGACTGCGTAGTCCTTCAGTGGTTTTGTATCCGGTAGATTCGCCATGAGTGGAATGGGAATCAACCTTTCCCTCTCTCTTTGTAGTCTCCTGCGTCTATGAAAGGTCCTTTCGATTTCGGGGTCAACCTCAATAAGGCTTCCAAGACTTAGGGATCTTTGCATAAAAGAGAAAACACATATAAGAGAGAGATAGATACTCTAGAAAGAAAAAGAGATAAATGAAAAAAGGATTTTTTTTTTATAAAAAAAATTAAAAAGAAAAAGTCCAGAAAAATCAATTTAAAAATTAAATTGAGATTCAAGAAAGCACAGTCCCCGGCAACGATGCCAAAAACTTGATGAGCGTGGGTTCCAGCAAGTGTACCGGATTCGTCGCCAAGTAATAAAAAGATCGATCCCACAGAGACCGTGATCTCGAATAACAACTAATTATTAAACCAATTAAACTGGACTATAAAAAAGGGGATTTTGAAAAGATTTGATTTTTGCAATAAGAATTAACTTATAAAATCAGATATTTAAGAACGCAATCAATTAAAAGAGGAAAGTAAATAAATTAGGGGTTTTTCAAATCTAAAGAGATTCCTAGGAATTGGGTTACCAACAAGATCGTTCATGTTACCAAATTGACTACCCCTTGTTAATTATCAAAATTTGCTTTGAAGGCGAATTTATCCTAAGTAAGTTAATGCTCCCTCTCGGGTTACAAAAACCGTGCCCAATTAAACCAACCCCTACTCTCGTGGTAATTGAATCTAAATTGAACCCTTTAAGTTTTGTGACAATTCGTGAACCCTCGAAGGACCGCTTCTAACTCTCGTGATTTAAGTCCTAAGTTTGATTCCTATAGATCCAATACCTAAGTTCACCGCTAGGTTCCTCCTTAGAGTATCTATGACATGCAAATAAGTGCGCACCAGATTCACAAGTAATTAAAGTGATAGAAATCAAATCGAAAGCGAAATCAAAATTAACAAAGGAAAAATATCAATTCATAACATAAAACAGATATTGGGCATAGCCCTAATCCCTAGAAATAAAACTACTACTCAAGCATTGCCATGTTAAGAGCAAGCTTGATTAACGAAAACATGAAAGAAAAACTAAGAGAGGAGAAGAAGAAGAAGAAGAAGAAGAAGAGAAATCCTAATTTTGCCTAAGGTAGCAGCCCCCGAAAGTCCTATATTTTCGATCCTAAGTGCTCTATTTATAGATTAGGGTAACTTGAATCCCAATCAATCACAAATTCAGATCAAATCGGTTTCTAAAGATCCATATATTGCGCTTCACGGCCGTGATGGGCATCACAGCCAGGCCGTGATGGATTCTGCCTTAGAGGTTGCTTCACTGGTTGGTCTGTCACGGTCGTGACCACCATCACGGTCAAGCCGTGATCGGTTCTGCCTGTGAGGGTCTGGTTCAGTTGGCATGTCACGACCGTGATGGACATCACGGGCTGGCCATGACTAGTTCTGACTTTTCCATTCTTTCTTTTCAGCTCTACTCGATCATGGCCGTGATGGCTGTCACGGCTGGGCCATGATGGCCTCTGTTTGACTCATTTTCTTGCTTTTCAAGCTCCATCTTGGTGCAAGCTCCATCATGGTTAATCTTGAACATTTTAATCCTCAATTCCTGCACAACAACACCACAAAACCGCCTTACCCGTTCCAAGGTAAAAACTAACAGATATCAAATTAAATATGCCTAAGCTATATGAAAATGCATGCAAAATGACAATGAAATATGAGGTGAAATCACACTCATCAGCCATCATGGCCATGACAGGTTGTGACTTTGTGTACTTTTCTTTTCAGCCTTGCTTGATCATGGTCGTGATGGATGTCACGGCTAGGCCGTGATGGGCTATGTTTGGCTCATTTTTCTTACTTTTCAAGCTCCATCTTCATCCAAGCTCCATCATGGTTGATCTTGAACATTTTAATCCACAATTCCTGCACACAAACACCACAAAACCGCTTTACCCGTTCCAAGGTAAAAACTAACAAAAATCAAATTAAAAATGCCTAAACTACATCAAAATGCATACAATATGATAAAGAAATATGAGGTGTAATCACACTCATCACCTTCCTAATTCCTCCAGTCCTTTTATATGAACATCATTCCATGCTGACCTTACTGCTATTGTTTGACTCTTGATGCTTTCACTTTCTTGGTATAGGAAGAATATCCCATCGAGCAGCTCTTCGGGGGGTTCATCCTGTGTCCACTTGAGCTGACGCATCACCAAAGCTGGTGAATATGATACACAACCTCTGGGACCCATCAATGGAACATTTGAAAAACTTCCACAGCTGAATACAACTGAATCTCCATTGTACCATGGACACATCCAACTAAATGACCGTGGGTCGATATGATCAAACTCTTGTTTCCATTCATATAGCTTACGTGGCTTTAGTTGCATGCGAGCGAATCCTTTCAGCGGGTCATCTGCTCTATCAATTTTATCACGAGCGTACAAGTGAGTCATGATCCAAATATACAATATTGATGCACAACATCGCAGTTTCCCTTGTTGATTCTGATGACAAACCTGTAGGGAGAGGAAAGTTTCAGATAAGATAGCAGGGACCGGGTTCACATCATATTCTTCGACCCTATAGAAAACATACATGGCTGACTGATCAATCAGATCTGGTACAAAAGGAAAGAGCACCAACCCATATATAATGAGGGATAGTACTTTGTTGAAAGTAACCCATCGTTGTTGCTAGACCAGCTTGTTGAGATACACTTCCAAAAATCACCTCTTCAACCCTTTGGTGGTTCCCTTTTCTGCTTTCTCTATCTGTTCTGGTTGAAGCTCCAATAGACTTGCTATCTTCCAATCTGTTATATATTGGCCATAATACATGTAGACGTGGGTCTTCTTTTGAATTGGCAGTCTTAGCATATAAGCATACTCTTCTATGGCCGGAGTGATGTCTAAGTCAGGCAATTCAAAACACCTCAAAGTTGAATTCCAATATTGGGCCAACGCACTCAGAGCGGGGGCTTCCACTGGAACACGCAACAGGTCCAATATTCTACCATACTTGCTGATAAAGTCCGAGCGTGCTTTTTCTGACATTTGCTAGCTGAGTTCATATAAACTCTTCACGTCATTGAGTGTCACATCGATCTTGATACTTTTCTTGGAACAGCTCGCGTTGCTAGTACTCTTCTCGGAACCAATTTTTTCCATTTTCTTGCTATAAGATGAATACCAAAGTCTTCCAACAAAGAGGCACAAGCGAAAAAACAAAAAATGAGTATAGTGAAGCAAATATATCTTGTATGATTCATATTGTATGAGACCTAATGGGGTTGAAAACCCTGACAGGTATGCTGCCAATGCATCACCTTCATTATGACATAACGCCTATTAGAAGTGCAATAATATTCGAATATGTCATTCAGGTTTGAGGCGGCAATCTGACGCCCCTAGTTTTGTGAATATTCACAATGAACATGCATGACAATTTATGCTTATGATGATAGAGAGATGAAAGAAAAGTACGCCCCTATTGTCCCAAGCCAGGTAAAACCTAAGGATGGACACACCCTAAGGTTAGGACTCTAAACAGGTCGGCCACTAGGTCTGCTCTATTAGTGAAAGTTGGGACGGGTCTAGACCTCTAAAATTCATGGTCCCCAGATTGCCCTCATGAGGATATGATTCATGAATCTAGCCACAAGTAGGTATAAACCCTCTCAATATGACTATTCCAATATCTCATGTACAATCTGAGTGGTGAACCGACAAGTATCAGGGAGGTACAAGACCTCTTCAATGACAATGTTGGATCACCGCCTAATCCTTGGGTTTTCGAGCAAGCTCGGGTATAGAGCTAAGAGTGTGTCCAATATGTGATAGTGATGTGTGTGAAGGGGGCATACAAACCTGTAACACTTAAAAAGAAAATAAAAGACAAGAAAAACCTGCAAAACAAAAACATAGGTATATATAAAAATGGTTATAAGTCCTCTACCCTATTGTTAAAGAAAAGAAAGGAGGAGGAAACAAAAACATTGTCAGTGTAACATATACAAGAGTAACATGAGTTAAAATGTATGTACAACTAATTTTTCTCATTTAAATAAAAGGAAACCCCAACAAAAAGGACAATCCAAACAAACATCACTAAAAATAAAAAACATTTATTTTAGTTTTGTCATTTAATTATTGTAAGGAAAAAAAATAGCAAGGTACAGCCATAAAAGGTAAAACAAATAAGCTACAAGTTACTAAAAATTTGCAAAATCAATTTTTACGGGCTTGACTCTCTTAAAAGGATCCCCAGCGGAGTCGCCATCTGTCGCGACAGAAAAGAAAAACATACTTGTTTTTCCTTTTAGAGAGAAAACATAGAGTCGCCACCAACTTTATTTAATTTCGGGAAAGTTGGAAAACCCTCTAAGAAAAAGCTTTGGGTTCGGGAGTCGATTACGTCTAGGGAAGGCATGGAGACTTAACCCCACGACATCCTAGAACATCCATAAAAATGGTTATCCAAAATTAGTTGTGTAAATTATTAATAACTTTGAAAATATTTGTTTTACCCCGAAAATCGTTTTAAAAAAAAACATCTTTAGTTGTGAATTTTTTTTATTAAAAGGAAAAAAATAAATCATTTTAGTTGGGAAATTTTTTATTTAACCTAAATGAAGTTGAACATGGCACGTATGTCCACAGGGCAACCTCCAAATCTAAAGGGTTGAACATGACACTTGTCATAGGGCAGCCCAAGAAATAAGATTGTTTTAATTAAGTGATCATCTTCTATTTTTATGTAAAATAAATAATTTTACCTCTTGGAAATTGAACAGAAATGAAACGTAGAAATGAAACGTTTTACTAGCTTATTCAGTAAACAGAGACACAGAAACATCATAGTAAACAAATACAAAGATGAAACATTTTGCTAATTCATTTAGTTTACTAAAAAACGAAACATATAGCACTCATCATACCAACTCATTCAGTTTCAATATCCATGGATTCTCCTTTCGTCATAAACAGAGACACAAAAATAAGAATGTCAAGAGAAACTTATGAATAATATCAACAAAGAGAACAAGTATTACCAAATGAGAGCAGAATAACAATGATTTTGTTTTCTCCCGGTGGTAAGATTTCAAGACCAAAACCCTTACATTTCAATTTCACTGACTCTTTTAACTCTTCCTTCTTCTGAAAATTTGGAACCACTCTAATGACAAAGAAGAGAAAAAAAACTCAAATCCCTAATCTCCTTTCTTCACAAAGAAAATATCAGATAAAAATCTCTCTCTCCCTCTGTCTCCTCCTCTCTGATTGTTTTCTCCCCCCCCCCCCCCCTTTTCTTTTCGTATCTCTCCTCCCTTTTTATAGATGGAGGAGAGGGCTTCATGTCTCTTCTTACCCAGCGGCTTCAAGGTTGATCTTCACGAAATCCGGGGCTTGGGTGGTTCTGAGCAGAAATAGCGTGTGTCCAGATGGGGGCGGCACAAGCAGCGGAAAGGAGGTGATTTGATGTGAAGGTTGCGTGTTTGAAGAGAGAAGGAGATGGGGGTTTTGTCTGATGTGTAAGATGGGTTTTTTAGGGTTAGGAGTGGGGTTGCTAGGTTAAAATGAGGGAGGAGATGAGGAAGATGAAGGACCAATGGGTAGAGGAGGTGCAAGGGCGGTTGGAGAGTGGGAGGAGGAAAAGAGGTCTTGTCTGATATGTAAAATAGGGTTTTTTAGGGTTAGGAGAAGTAACTCACTCTCCTTTCTTCTTTTCGCTGATTGTCCTTTTCTCCTTCTTTTCTTCGTACTTTCTTCATTATCTTCTTCTTTCTTGATTCTTTAGCCTCCAGTCTGAAAATAAAATTGCAGTAGACGGAACCTCTTCGTCCAACAAAAACTTAGATACGCAAAAGTAGATATACACTGGACGGACCTCCTCGTCCAACAGAAGTTTAAACATGCAATGGACGGATCCTCCTCGTCCAACAGAAAATTAGATATGCAATGGACGGCCTACTCGTCCAACAGAAGCTTAAACATGCAATGGAATACCTACTCATCCAACATAAACTAAAACATGCAATGGAAGACCTACGCGTCCAACAGAAAGTTAAAATGCAATGGAAGACCTACTCGTCCAACATAAAGTTAAACATACAATGGAAGACCTACTCGTCCAACAGAAACTAAAACATGCAATCGAAGACCTACGCGTCCAACAGAAAGTTAAAATGCAATGGAAAACCTACCCGTCCAACAGAAATTTAAACATACAATGGAAGACCTACTCGTCCAACAGAAAGTTAAACATACAATGGAAGACCTACTCGTCCGACAGAAACAAAAACAATCAATGGAAGACCTACGCGTCCAACAGAAAGTTAAAATGCAATGGAAGACCTACTCGTCCAACAGAAAGTTAAACATACAATGGAAGACCTACTCGTCCAACAGAAACTTAAACATGCAATGGACGGAACCTCTTCGTCCAACATAAAATGCAGTGTGATGGACGAGACCTCCCCGTCCAATAGAAAATGCAATGCAATGGACGGGACCTCCCTGTCCAACAGAAAATGCAATGGACGGGACCTCGTCGTCCAACAGCAAGTGCAATGGACAGGACCTCCTCGTCCAACAACAAATGTAATGGACTGGACTAGACCTCCTCGTCCAACAGCAAGTGCAAAGGACTGGACTGGACCTCCCCGTCCAATAGTAAATTAGTTATGAGCCTCCTCCTTTCTTCATTATTTTCTTTTTCTTCTTTCTCTCTTCACTACTATCACTACAAAAAAAAGGGTGTTTAGCGACCGAAGAAATCGGTCGCTATTCATCAAAATTCGGTCGCTAAATAGGTTAACGACCGAATTAGTGACCGAATAATGACGGTTGCTAAAATCCTGGTCGCTAAATGATTTAGCGACCGAATTTCTAATCGGTCGCTATTAGCGACCGAATAATTCGGTTACTAATTTATAAAAATCGGTCGCTAAATTGGTCTCCTAAAGCCAGTTATGTGACCAATTTTAGCGACCGAAAATTCGGTCGCTAATTCGATCGCTAAATTGGCCACCAAATTAAAAAAAAATCAGTCACTAAATGCGTCCCCAAAACTTGTTCTAGGGACCAATTTAGTGACCGATTTCTTTAAAAAACATATAACAAACCAAATATAATTTTTTTTATAAGCTAAAGTGTATTGAAAGAGTATAATGGGTACTCTAAACTCATAAACAAAAGAACCAAATACAAGAGGGATAAGGTAGAGATTCAACCAAAGTCGGAGAAGACAATAATGGTTGATATACTAACTAATCGTCGACCAAAAAGAATTCCTCAGCACCTATTATCTAAAACCAATCCACCGCCCAGCTATTCCTCATCTGACCAACCACGGCTTCCAACACCAGCAAAGCAGTATTTTATCCTAAAATCCTTAACATGACCAGCAATGCAGAATTACACTGTCCAACTGTTAACAATAATGCACTTGCCATTTAATCCATATCTGCAAAAGAATATAATGAGACAAAAATATAATGCTTCCCTTCTACAAGAATATAATGAAACACAGATGATTGAATGGAAAATTGGATATAAAATGTATCAACAAATTCACAATCTTCAAAATCTTCAACAACCTTGTAGGCTATAATCCTTTTCTATCAAGTTGTCTTATCAATAAGAGAAAGAGAACGCATATCATACAAAGTCTGAAAGAAATGGGTAAGATTCATTTCCTCCCTTTTCTTTACATTTCATTCTTTCTAAAAGTTTCCACAGAAAGTCTAAGAGATATGCTTTGTGGACTTACTCACGTGAAGAGATGTTCTAGTTGACATGTTCGCTAGAAACCAAACCACAAAAATTACCCAGAAATACATCATACCCTGCGAATAAGAAAATAATATACATGATATAATTCCAAAAAATGATGTTCCCTAAAGCACAAATATTATATTGACAAACATAACAAACCTTGATCATACGTTTCAAAAGCTGGAGAAACAACAACACCATTAGATACCCAACTGAATCCAATTCATTTTAATTTCTGCATTTCACAAATAGCAATCACACTATATGATATTTCAATGCAAACTCAAACTCAACCAATATTTTTCAATTGTTACATATCTTGAAACCACATGTAACCAAAAGTTCAAAGATACTTGCATGCTTATACCCATTAACAAGAGTTCAACCATTTTTATCATACAAAAATCTAAAATCAACATGCTGGAGTTAAAAAACCAATTTACATCTCATACAACAAATAAAATTCAATAACACATTGAGCAATTGATTCAAGCATTTTCTCAAACAGATTATGTTCAATCTAACAAGTTGATTCACATAGAACTAGAATTCATAGGACAATAAAACCAGAAAAAAAGAAAGAAAGAACCAACAGAGAGTGGGATGATAGTTGTAGGGCGATGGGGACGAACGCAACAGCATGAGCATGAACTGGGCACGTTACTTAGCGGTGGTGGATGGGAGGGCACGAGAGCGGTGGGAGAGAGAGAGAGACAGAGGGAGAGAGAGACGCGAGTGAGACAGAGAAGGAGAGGGAGAGAGAGACGCGAGTGACAGAGAGAAGGAGAGAAGGAGAGGGAGAGAGAGATGGGATAAAGAGACGCGAGTGAGATAGAGAAGGAGAGAAGAAGAGGGAGAGAGAGACGCGAGTGACGGAGAGAAGGAGAGGGAGAGAGAGACGCGAGTGAGAGAAGGAAAAGGAGAGAGATACGTGAGTGAGAGAGAGAAGGAGAGGGAGAGAGATATGTATGCTTACTGTGTGGAGGAGGTGGTTGTAACACCCCGATTTTCGCTGTCTTGTAATATCGGTAATAAATATATAAATATATATTTTTATCCGAGACTTAGAAAATGATTTTGGATAAACCAAGGTCATTTCCTTGTTATACTTATTTTCATAAGGTTACGGGGAAGTTTTTGGTTGAAAATTCAGACGGAAGCCGGTTTGCGTTTTTCGTGTTTTTTTTGTGATAAAAAGTTCTTGTTCAGAAAACCAAATTTTAATTCGTGAACGAAAGACTTAAGTTTAGTATTTTATTTTCTACGATTCTGTAATGATAGAATTTTTTTCAGAAAAAAATAAAATAATTTACGTTTTTCAGGCGGAACACGTAATCGGGTAGACGACGGAAGGGAAATTAGAGTTTCTAAGAGTGGATAGAGGGTTTATCTTAGGATTTTGAGATGATTCAATGGGATGAATCATATTTTTAAGTCTAGAAGGTTTTTCAGGGTTAAATAGAAAATTTAGGAATTTTACGTTTAAGCCCCTAAACTTTCTGTAAATTACCCTTTTGTCCCTAAATTAGTTTTTGAAGTTTTTCAAGTGGATTGGGCTAGAATCCCTTTTTCTAATCCTAAATGGTCGTGGCCTATAAGCCCAAATCTTGTTAGTCCATAGTTGAGTCCATAAAGCCATTCAAGTTTTCCTATCTTATGTTAAAAGGCCAAAATCTTCAAAGTGGGTCCCACAACCCATAAGAAAATGAAATCAAGCCCAAATGTTCAAGCCCATTTCGAAAGCCCATGTAAATTATGGCTGCCCATTTTAGTTGGAATTGTCAAGATAATTCTAGAATTTTCTAAAGGTTTCTACTTAACCTAGATTTGTCTACAAGTTTCTTCATTCTTCTAATACATTGAATTATCTACTTTCTTAACTTGTTTTGCACTCATAAATTCAGCCAAGTAAGTCAAGGATAAGATGGCATTTAATGTGATTAAACCCATCATCATGACATTCTATTGTCTATTTGCAAACTAGTCCTTCAACTATTGGAATCTTTGCAATTTGGTCCTTGGAACTTAATTGCACTTTAATCCTTTTAACATGACAACTCATCTTATCTAGATCCTTCTTGAAATGTCGCCACTTCTACTATAAATACCTTTCTCTCATTTTGCATTTAGTTCTTTGGCTACTTGTCTTCTAAAACTCTAAAGTTCTAAGTTCTTAGTTCTAAGTTTCTCAAAGCAAGTTCTTGGATTGTCTTCATCATTGATTCTCAAGAGGTAAATCCTAATCTTTGTCTTAAATCATGTCTATGTTCTTTAGATAGTTTCTTGATTCAAGACTTATATCATGGTGGTTCATCATTTTCAAGTTTCAAACCCTAGAACTTTGAAAAATCATAATAAATCCTAGGAAAATCTAATGATGATGAAACTACTTTCTATCTTCTAGATATCATGTCTACTATCTAAATCCAAGAGCATGAAGCAATCAAAAATTTCTTTCTTGAAAACCTAGCCTTGACTGAATCTATCAAAGTAGGTTTGGTAGAGTTTTTGTTCATGGTTTTCATTAATGATCTTGTTAATCAAGCTATTAGTATGTATGATTAATAAATCCAAGTTGGTTTATTAAACTAAGAACCCTAACCCTAAGATTATGTTGAGGCCGAATCTATGTATAAAAGAGTTAGAAAGTTTTGAGTTTCAACTTTAGTTGTTTAGTCACTAATCCATGATTTAGGTTAATCAAGGATCATTAATCTATGACTTAATCATGATTAGGAATTTTAAGGATTTTGAACCCTAAAAGTCAGCCCTTGGCCTAAACCCTAACCCTAAAGGTTAGAGGATTTTGTTTCAAATTTTAGTCATGTAATAGGTAATCTATGTTAATTAAGACTCTAGTAATTAGGATCCAAAAGATGACATTAAGAAGATAATCCTAAACCTATTTCTAAGTCTTGGCCGAACCTAGCCCTAAAGTGTCCTAGATGGGTGTTAGTTGATTAATTATAATTATGTTGTATGGTTGAAGGTGATTGTGTTAACTCGTGGCGGGATAACGAGGATCGTCGAGTACGTGTTTTCGGTGCAAACTCAGGTGGGGGAAAGAACCATTCCATCGTCGGAACCGATAAGTAGTATATAATTTATAATAATGGTGTAGGGCGACCTAAACCCTACTAGTGGTCGAGTAATCGACAATACCAAAATCGTATTGAAATCTTTTACTTAAAACCAATGAAGATTTGGGAATTGTGGGTTTATCGCCTTAGGTTGATTATTCATATTTGAGGATGTTTGAATTATTTACTTTTGACTGTTTGTGATACGCTGGTTGAGGTATTCCATCTGCATGTGACGTATTGTTTCGGTGTTTGAATAATTATGATATTGAGGATGTTTGCTGTCTGTCACGGCCGTGATGGTTGTCATGGCCAGGCCGTGACAGGTTCTGTGTTGTAGAATTTTTGCCCTTGATGTCCGTCACGGCATCGTGATGGCTATCACGGCCAGTAGTGACAGAATCTGACTTTGTTATTTATTTGGTTGAACTATTATGAGTTGGTTGTGATAAATTGCTTTATATGATATGGAGATGTTTGAATATTCTGTTGTTTAATGTGTTATGCATGATCTGCCTGGGTTTAATACTATGCCTAGTTGATTTTAAGGAAAGATATATATTGCTCGGAGGTATTTTGTTTGGGTGAGAGCTTGGAATATGAATTAGAAGTACCTCGCTATTATTTTATAGAAGTGATGTGATATAGAGTGTAAGTGGAGGTTATGAGGAAAAGCTTGAGGTACTAGGTTGTTATTGATAAAAGTCAGTGAGAATCATGTGTTGCATTGTTGTTCATAACCGTGTATTGGAGATACACGAGGTCCGAAGTTCTTGTAGACCGTTCCAAATTAGAATAAGTTGTGCAGCTATAGTGTCATTGCTTTGCATGAGCACCCTTGACAGAGTGAGAGAGAGAATCAGGGTGTGCACCGACGATATAGTGCAGCTATAGTGTCATTGCTTTGCATGAGCATTCTTACCATGGATAAGAATGTGCACCGGCGTGAGGAACGTGTCACTTGGACGACTGACTGGCATCCCTAACGAGGGATGTGTGACAGGAGTAGTAGTGGCCACATCAGCATAAAGGTCTAGTTGCATGAGTTGAAGGGTAGAGGATGATATAGTGAATTGATGATGATTGTTGATTTTGAATGATGCGTGTCTGTGACTATTATTGTATTATATGCTATGAATCTTTTCCACTTATGATGATAGAACTGTTTCTTATCTCCCTATTTCTGTATTTTTGGTGTCTGTCTACTTTGTACGTTAGAAGACCATATGGACGACTATGTTACGGAGGAGATGGATGTAACTCCATACGAGACGGAGATTGTTGAAGAGTTGAACGACGTTCCGTATGAAGTCGACGCTGAAGAACCATCTACTGATCCTGATAATGTAGCGTAGTAAGTTTAGGGCCAGTGAGTCATATAAGACGTTTCTTGCTTTCAGTTAGTTATAAGAATGTTTGTATAAATAAGTACCGGTGTGGGATCCTACTGAGAGGATACCCTAAACCGTGTCGTGTAAAATAAAGAATAATTATGTGTGTATTTATGTAATATAGTTTTGGTGTGTTTTGTATTTGTAGAAGTTATATGATTATTATTTAAGTTTTAATTTTTACGTATTTTCAACAGTAAGCGCGCGATTAAGTAAATAAATATTAAGGTTTTAATGTAATAATACGATGGGGCACAACGGGGTGTCTCATTTGGTGGTATCAGAGCAGTTCGATTCTAATCGGACTGTGAGGTCTAGGAAGTTATTACTGGCCGTGTCTAGTTGAGTCCACATCGGATTTTAACTATGCTTAGAAGATGGGTAGTGTGTCCGAACCCGATGCGATAATTAGCATTAGTATGGCATATGGTATTTATATACTTGTCTATGTGGTATTATATGTCATACTGATAAGAGCAAATGATTTCTTTTACAGAATCATGGCTCGTGGAAAAGGACGTCGATTGGCATAATGTGTGAGAACTCTGAAAGAATTTTGGGAGCTAACAATGTGGAAAATAATCATCACGGAAGTGGAGGAGAGTCATCTCGAGACTCAAGATACTATGAAAAACATAGTTCTTGCTCTGTTGTTACAAACACAGCGAGAATCTTTGAGATGCTACTGAGATGAACAAAGAACAGCAGGAACAACGAGAACCAAGGGAGAGCTGCAGCAGATGAAGATGCCGGAATGGCTACTTTCTCGAAAGGGAAGCCACCTCAATTCCGAGGAGATTATGATCCAGAGAAGGCGAGAATGGTGGATACAAGAGATCGAAAAGATATTCGATACCATGCGGCTGCAGAGAGGATAGGAAAGTGACGTATCTTTGCTTTCATGCTAAATGGAGGAGCAGAGTCTTGGTGGAGAGGCAAGCGAAGATTGCTGGATGCGGAAGCGAGTTATCAATTGGCAGCTGTTCGATGGATGTTTCTTTGAGAAGTATTTTCGCGTCTAGTTCGACGCGAGAAAGAAAGGGAATTCATGAGTCTCAAACAGGGCAACATGACTGTTGGTGATTATGCATCACGATTCGAGGCTCCGATTAAGTATTCGAATTTTATCGAGAGATTCCCAGATGAAGATTGGCAATGTAGAAGGTTTGAGGAAGGACTCGACATGAACTTGAGAGGGCTATAGTATCTCTTGATATCCGAGTTTTCCGAGCTAGTGGAACGATGCGGTGCAATCGAAAGTCTAGATCCGAGGCTAGCTAATGAGCGAAAACAATTAAGGAGTGGGGGTCCTACTCAACCGGGTTTTCAGAGGCGAGGAGGTAGTAACTCTCAATGGAGACAGAGGCCGTATGCCCGAGGCCGGTCTGGACACACAGCACCGGCATCGGTGGTTAGAAGCTGGTCAATCGGCAAAGGTTTATCTTGTTTCGAGATGTGGAGGACCGCATTTTCTTAGAGACTGCGGGGAGCGACCTGGTTGTTTTAATTGTGGGAAAATAGGTCATATGGCCCGAGATTGCAGAGCAAGAGCTAGGCGACCACCGATAGGCTGCGGGAAGAGGAAATGGAGGCAATATGGGTGGAGCTGGGAGAGGAGTTATATCGGCGAGGGCAACAGGAGGAGCAAGACCTCGGGCCATTTGGAAGAGTGTTTACCGTGAAGGGCCGAATCCTCTCAATCTGCTGATCTTATACAAGGTATGTGTTTGATAGCTGGTAGACTCTCGTATGTGTTATTTGACTCAGGCGCTACACATTCATTTATTTCGTATGAGTGTGTGGATCAATTAAAATTAACTGTTTCTCAATTACCTTATACCCTTACAATATCTACTCCAACTAGTAATCCTTTGACTACTATGTCTATTTGTTTACAATGTCCTATAGTTGTTGAGAATAGAACATTTATTGTAGACCTTATCTGTTTGCCTATGCAACAGATAGATGTTATTCTTGGCATGGATTGGCTCTCGGCTAACCATGTAATGCTAGACTGTTCTAGTAAGACCTTATCATTTCTTGAGTTTTCTAGTATAGTCAATTCCAATGAAGGAGTATCCATGAGGAGTGACGATTCTAGGCATTACTTGATCCTGTTCGCAAAGGAAACTATTGAGACCCCTAGTATAGATTCTATGCCTATCGTGAGAGAGTTTCCTGAAGTTTTCCCTCCCGACGTTCCAGGTTTACCACCAGAACGAGAAGTGGAATTCACCCTAGATCTTGTACCAGGGACAGGACCTATATCTATGGCGCCTTATCGGATGTCACCTATAGAATTGGCGGAGCTGAAGAAACAGTTGGATGATATGTTGGGAAAAGAATTCATAAGGCCGAGTGTTTCACCATGGGGAGCTCCAGTGTTGTTTGTTAAGAAGAAAGATGGAAGTGCTAGGTTATGCACAGATTATGAGGCAGATTAAACAAGGTAACAATTAGGAATAAGTATCCGTTGCCTAGGATAGATGATCTGATGGATCAATTGAAAGGAGCCGCAGTATTTTCCAAGATTGATTTGAGATCTGGATACCATCAGATTAGAGTAAAGAAGGAAGATATACTAAAAACGGCTTTTAGAACAAGGTATGGACATTACGAGTATTTAGTTATGCCGTTCGGTGTGACTAATGCGCCCGCAGATGTTCATGGATTATATGAACAGGATATTTAGACCGTACCTTGATAAGTTTGTTGTTGTATTCATCGACGACATCCTTATTTATTCTCGTACATGGGAAGATCATGAGAAACATTTAAGGATAGTCTTTGCAAGTTTTGAAGGATAGGCAGACTTTATGCTAAACTTTCCAAGTGTGAGTTTTGGATGGAAGAAGTCCAATTTCTAGGACATGTGATCACCAAGGAAGGTATAGCAAGTAGATCCGGCAAAGGTTGAGGCAGTTCTTAAATGGGAGCGGCCTAAGTCGATAAGTGAAGTACGAAGCTTTCTAGGGTTAGCTGGATATTATCGGAGGTTTATAGAGGGTTTCTCGAAGATTGCGTTGCCTATGACGCGGTTGACGAGGAAAAATACAGCTTTTGTATGGACGGACAACGTGTGAGCGAGTTTCCAAAAGCTGAAGGAAAGGTTGACCACATCACTGTGTTGACTTTACTGGATCCATTAGGACCGTTTGGCGTATCTTGTGATGCGTCATACCAAGGTGTAGGTTGTGTTCTAATGCAAGAGGGAAGAGTGGTGGCTTATGCTTCCCGACAATTGAGAATTCATGAGAGGAACTATCCGACTCATGATTTGGAATTAGCAGCCATAGTGTTCGCATTAAAAATATGGCGACACTTTCTATATGGAGCAAAATTTAATGTTTACAAGTGACCATATAAAAGTCTGAAGTATCTGTTCGACCAAAAGGAGTTGAATATGAGACAACGAAGATGGATGGAGTTTATCAAAGATTATGAGTTTGATTTACTATACCATCCTGGGAAGGCGAATGTAGTAGCGGATGCCTTGAGTAGGAAATCATTGCATGTGTCCGCAATGATGGTTAAAGAGTTGGAATTACTGGAACAGTTCAGAGATTTGAACTTAGGAATGGAGTTGGTTGAGGATAAAATTTGCTTAGGTATGATCACTATTAGTAGTGATTTTATGAGAGATCTTAAGAATAAACAGGCTCAGGATCCATATTTACAGGAGAAAAGTAGAGGAATAGATGAAGGTAAAAATTCTGAGTTTAGTAGAGGAACCAATGGTATACTGAGGTTTAGGGATAGAATATGCGTGCCCGAGGATTTAGAACTTAGGAAGTTGATATTAGAAGAAGCACATAAGAGTAAGTTGAGTATTCATCCTGGATCCACTAAAATGTATCAGGATCTCAAGAAATTGTTTTGGTGGACAAGGATGAAGAAAGAAGTAGCAGAGTATGTTTTATCTTGCCTAGTGTGTCAGAAGGCTAAGATAGAACATCAAAAGCCAGCTGGTTTATTGCAATCATTAGATATCCCAGAATGGAAATGGGATAGCATCGCTATGGATTTTGTGGTTGGACTACCACAAACTCCTAAGAAACATGATGCAATTTGGGTTATCATTGACCGGTTGACGAAGTGTGCTCACTTCTTACCTATGGGGGAAAGCTATAGTTTGGAGAAGTTGACCCAAATCTACATCAAAGAAATTGTTAGGTTGCATGGTGTGCCATCGAGCATTGTTTCAGACCGAGATCCTAGATTTACATCTAGATTTTGGAAACAGTTGCATCATGCTTTAGGGACCAAGTTGAGGATGAGTTCTGCTTACCATCCCCAAACAGATGGACAGTCAGAAAGGACGATTCAATCATTGGAGGACCTTTTAAGAGCTTGTGTTTTGGAACATACTGGCAGTTGGGATGAGTTCTTGCCATTGATTGAATTTACTTACAACAATAGTTTTCACAGTAGTATAGGGATGGCACCATATGAGGCTTTGTATGGTAGGAAGTGTAGGACACCGTTATGTTGGTATGAAATTGGTGAAAATCAAGTCTTGGATCCAGATGTGGTGCAACAGACTACGGAACAAGTTAGGAAGATAAGGGAGAAGATGAAGGAAGCACAGGATAGGCAAAGGAGCTACGATAAAAGAGAAGGAGACCTTTAGAATTCCAGGAGGGCGATCACGTGTTTTTGAGAGTCACTCCGAAGACCGGAATTGGCAGAGCTATCAAAACTAGAAAACTTACTCCTAGATTCATCGGACCTTTCCAGATTATTCGAAGGATTGGTCCAGTAGCTTATCATATTGCTTTACCACCTAACCTAGCAAACCTTCATGACGTCTTTCACGTGTCTCGATTGAGAAAATATTATCCCGATCCTTCACATGTTATTGAGTCCGAGTCTATACAATCTGAGAGAATCTAGAGTATGAGGCTCTACCTATAAGGATAGCAGATAAAGAGATTAAGGAGCTTCGTGGTAGACAAATTCCTTTGGTTAAGGTCATATGGGATGAAAATACTGGAGATGCTACTTGGGAACGTGAAGCAGATATGCAACAACGATATCCACATCTTTTCTGAAGTATGTAAATTTCGAGGACGAAATTTTTTTTAAGTGGGGTAGTAATGTAACACCCCGATTTTCGCTGTCTTGTAATATCGGTAATAAATATATAAATATATATTTTTATCCGAGACTTAGAAAATGATTTTGGATAAACCAAGGTCATTTCCTTGTTATACTTATTTTCATAAGGTTACGGGGAAGTTTTTGGTTGAAAATTCAGACGGAAGCCGGTTTGCCGTTTTCTGTGTTTTCGCTGACAGTAAAAGTTTACTGCTCAGAAAACCAAATTTTAATTCGTGAACGAAAGACTTAAGTTTAGTATTTTATTTTCTACGATTCTGTATTGATAGAATTTTTTTCAGAAAAAAATAAAATAATTTACGTTTTTCAGGCGGAACACGTAATCGGGTAGACGACGGAAGGGAAATTAGAGTTTCTAAGAGTGGATAGAGGGTTTATCTTAGGATTTTGAGATGATTCAATGGGATGAATCATATTTTTAAGTCTAGAAGGTTTTTCAGGGTTAAATAGAAAATTTAGGAATTTTACGTTTAAGCCCCTAAACTTTCTGTAAATTACCCTTTTGTCCCTAAATTAGTTTTTGAAGTTTTTCAAGTGGATTGGGCTAGAATCCCTTTTTCTAATCCTAAATGGTCGTGGCCTATAAGCCCAAATCTTGTTAGTCCATAGTTGAGTCCATAAAGCCATTCAAGTTTTCCTATCTTATGTTAAAAGGCCAAAATCTTCAAAGTGGGTCCCACAACCCATAAGAAAATGAAATCAAGCCCAAATGTTAAAGCCCATTTCAAAAGCCCATGTAAATTATGGCTGCCCATTTTAGTTGGAATTGTCAAGATAATTCTAGAATTTTCTAAAGGTTTCTACTTAACCTAGATTTGTCTACAAGTTTCTTCATTCTTCTAATACATTGAATTATCTACTTTCTTAACTTGTTTTGCACTCATAAATTCAGCCAAGTAAGTCAAGGATAAGATGGCATTTAATGTGATTAAACCCATCATCATGACATTCTATTGTCTATTTGCAAACTAGTCCTTCAACTATTGGAATCTTTGCAATTTGGTCCTTGGAACTTAATTGCACTTTAATCCTTTTAACATGACAACTCATCTTATCTAGATCCTTCTTGAAATGTCGCCACTTCTACTATAAATACCTTTCTCTCATTTTGCATTTAGTTCTTTGGCTACTTGTCTTCTAAAACTCTAAAGTTCTAAGTTCTTAGTTCTAAGTTTCTCAAAGCAAGTTCTTGGATTGTCTTCATCATTGATTCTCAAGAGGTAAATCCTAATCTTTGTCTTAAATCATGTCTATGTTCTTTAGATAGTTTCTTGATTCAAGACTTATATCATGGTGGTTCATCATTTTCAAGTTTCAAACCCTAGAACTTTGAAAAATCATAATAAATCCTAGGAAAATCTAATGATGATGAAACTACTTTCTATCTTCTAGATATCATGTCTACTATCTAAATCCAAGAGCATGAAGCAATCAAAAATTTCTTTCTTGAAAACCTAGCCTTGGCCGAATCTATCAAAGTAGGTTTGGTAGAGTTTTTGTTCATGGTTTTCATTAATGATCTTGTTAATCAAGCTATTAGTATGTATGATTAATAAATCCAAGTTGGTTTATTAAACTAAGAACCCTAACCCTAAGATTATGTTGAGGCCGAATCTATGTATAAAAGAGTTAGAAAGTTTTGAGTTTCAACTTTAGTTGTTTAGTCACTAATCCATGATTTAGGTTAATCAAGGATCATTAATCTATGACTTAATCATGATTAGGAATTTTAAGGATTTTGAACCCTAAAAGTCAGCCCTTGGACGAAACCCTAACCCTAAAGGTTAGAGGATTTTGTTTCAAATTTTAGTCATGTAATAAGTAATCTATGTTAATTAAGACTCTAGTAATTAGGATCCAAAAGATGACATTAAGAAGATAATCCTAAACCTAATTCTAAGTCTTGGCCGAACCTAGCCCTAAAGTGTCCTAGATGGGTGTTAGTTGATTAATTATAATTATGTTGTATGGTTGAAGGTGATTGTGTTAACTCGTGGCGGGATAACGAGGATCGTCGAGTACGTGTTTTCGGTGCAAACTCAGGTGGGAGAAAGAACCATTCCATCGTCGGAATCGATAAGTAGTATATAATTTATAATAATGGTGTAGGGCGACCTAAACCCTACTAGTGGTCGAGTAATCGACAATACCAAAATCGTATTGAAATCTTTTCCGTAAAACCAATGACGATTTGGGAATTGTGGGTTTATCGCCTTAGGTTGATTATTCATATTTGAGGATGTTTGAATTATTTACTTTTGACTGTTTGTGATACGCTGGTTGAGGTATTCCATCTGCATGTGACGTATTGTTTCGGTGTTTGAATAATTATGATATTGAGGATGTTTGCTGTCTGTCACGGCCGTGATGGTTGTCATGGCCAGGCCGTGACAGGTTCTGTGTTGTAGAATTTTTGCCCTTGATGTCTGTCACGACCGTGATGGCTATCACGGCCAGGCCGTGACAGAATCTGACTTTGTTATTTATTTGGTTGAACTATTATGAGTTGGTTGTGATAAATTGCTTTATATGATATGGAGATGTTTGAATATTCTGTTGTTTAATGTGTTATGCATGATCTGCCTGGGTTTAATACTATGCCTAGTTGATTTTAAGGAAAGATATATATTGCTCGGAGGTATTTTGTTTGGGTGAGAGCTTGGAATATGAATTAGAAGTACCTCGCTATTATTTTATAGAAGTGATGTGATATAGAGTGTAAGTGGAGGTTATGAGGAAAAGCTTGAGGTACTAGGTTGTTATTGATAAAAGTCAGTGAGAATCATGTGTTGCATTGTTGTTCATAACCGTGTATTGGAGATACACGAGGTCCGAAGTTCTTGTAGACCGTTCCAAATTAGAATAAGTTGTGCAGCTATAGTGTCATTGCTTTGCATGAGCACCCTTGACAGAGTGAGAGAGAGAATCAGGGTGTGCACCGACGATATAGTGCAGCTATAGTGTCATTGCTTTGCATGAGCATTCTTACCATGGATAAGAATGTGCACCGGCGTGAGGAACGTGTCACTTGGACGACTGACTGGCATCCCTAACGAGGGATGTGTGACAGGAGTAGTAGTGGCCACATCAGCATAAAGGTCTAGTTGCATGAGTTGAAGGGTAGAGGATGATATAGTGAATTGATGATGATTGTTGATTTTGAATGATGCGTGTCTGTGACTATTATTGTATTATATGCTATGAATCTTTTCCACTTATGATGATAGAACTGTTTCTTATCTCCCTATTTCTGTATTTTTGGTGTCTGTCTACTTTGTACGTTAGAAGACCATATGGACGACTATGTTACGGAGGAGATGGATGTAACTCCATACGAGACGGAGATTGTTGAAGAGTTGAACGACGTTCCGTATGAAGTCGACGCTGAAGAACCATCTACTGATCCTGATAATGTAGCGTAGTAAGTTTAGGGCCAGTGAGTCATATAAGACGTTTCTTGCTTTCAGTTAGTTATAAGAATGTTTGTATAAATAAGTACCGGTGTGGGATCCTACTGAGAGGATACCCTAAACCGTGTCGTGTAAAATAAAGAATAATTATGTGTGTATTTATGTAATATAGTTTTGGTGTGTTTTGTATTTGTAGAAGTTATATGATTATTATTTAAGTTTTAATTTTTACGTATTTTCAACAGTAAGCGCGCGATTAAGTAAATAAATATTAAGGTTTTAATGTAATAATACGATGGGGCACAACGGGGTGTCTCAGTGGTGGCCGGCGAGGGGCTTCTGCGGCGCTGCGTGTGAAGAGAGGAAGAGAGGAAAAGAGAGAAATGGGGGAAGAGAGGAAGGAAATCGCGATTTAGGGATTTTAGTTTTAGCAACCGAATTATTCGGTCGCTAAATCGGTCGCTAAAATGGTTAATTTGAAATTTGAATTCATAATTTTAGCGACCGAATAATTCGGTCACTAAATCGGTCGCTAAAACGCTCTATTTTAATTTTTACGCGCCGTTTAGCGACCGATTTAATATCGGTCGCAAAAGATAACTTAATTTTAACCGTTACATTTAACTCGGTCGCCATTTCGGTCACTAAAAAGTCATAAATTTATGACTTTTACTTTCCTTTATTTTGCGACCGAAATAGAGACCGATAACTCTGCTACGCTCTATTTCGGTCGCTATTTCGGTCGCAATATCAACTCTAATCAGTGTTTGATTTAGATCCTACAATCGTTCGCCATTTCTTTCGCAAACAGCAACCATCAAATTCGGTCGCTATTTTCGGTCGCTAAATAACCATTTTTTTGTAGTGTATTATTTTTAGTCTCCCTGAAACATAATAACATAAAAAATTAGAATAAAATGAAGACGGATAAAAATGGGTGTTCACAAATGCATTTAAAACATTTTGTTCTCGTCATTCTTCTTTGTGTTCATTCTCCTTTTGTCGAAGCTCAAGAAGGCTTACGACTATTCATAATTTTCAACGTATTAGATTTTTCAACGTTAACACAGGACACGAAGTCCGAGTGCTCAATCACAACACCTTAGACCTTGCAATCAGTCTTAGGTTTGTGGTGATAGAAAACAACATTCAACTTTAACAACGTTCATTACAACGTGAATAGACAACGTGGATAGGACACAAAGTCCATTACAACGTAACACGGATCAAAGATCTTCGTTCATATATTAAATAACACTAGTATCGCAACGCCTCTAATACTAGGTTTGCATTTTAACGTTAACATTATTTTCGTTACGTGAAAAACAAATCCAAAACAAAGTCTCCGTAACTTATCCAAGTTGTCAGAAATAACACTGTTTAGTAAAACTCATTTACAGAAAATCCTTTGTAAAATCATCAATTACTTGAAATCTTTTTCCTTAAAACCTTATGTTTCAAAAAAAGGAAGAGTCACCTGAGACTACAAAAATACTGTTGTTTTAAGAAAAATATTTTATGTAATTGTTTTTTTTAGGACTAATTGACGTCTAACGTTTTAAAAGCCATTTAAGCCAATTATTAAACTTTTCCACTAAATATTTTTATAAAATCATAATTAAGTTATTTTCGAAGATTAATTTCATAAAATAACTTTTTATAATATTACAGAATTTCTTATATAAAAATTAGTAGTACAAAAATAATTTCATGGTTACGTCCTCGCTGTGACTCATAGTTTACTTTTACACTGATAAATCATTAAAATAATAATATTTCCCAACATTTCTTATTTTTCCAAATAATATTTTCCATCAATATTATATTCCAATATTTCACCGTTAAACATTGAATATAATTTATAAAGCTTCTTAAAGTTTTTATCTGGTTAATTGATTGGGCACTGACCACTGTCAGGCTTCTCAAACAAAATTCAATAACAACATCATAGCAATATTCCCAGGCAGATCATGCATCACAACACTGTAATATATAACTGCAAATAAACAATTAAGTGCAGATAACCCATCACAGATAAAAATAACACAACTGAAACAAACACCACAGATAAATAATACAGACATCAACTAGATAGCACATAGCCATAGGAAAAATCCCTCAGGCAATCCTCTCTTACCTCTTGAAGAATTTAAACTTCCGATGAAAACTTTGCTGCGAATCCAGAAATCGGCGACACACGTACAAGGTACAATTCTTTATCCTTAAACAAACCACAACTCAACCAATAAAAATCAAACAAATACAATCACCTATACACTACATGTAGGTCACGACCCTAAAGAGATTTTGTAACTAAAAATTCTAAAATTGCTTAAGTCCTTGGATTAATGACCCTAAGTACTTAAGACAATGGAATAGTGATTAGTCAATAAAGATTGAATGAAAATCCTCCAAGTTCCTCAATGTATGAATTCGGCCAAGGCATCAAAAATATGGCAAGAGATTTTGGTTTGATATAAGACTTCAGATCCAACATATACATGACATGGAAAGATGAAATCCAAGTTCACTTACTAAAGAAATCAAACAAAATCTCCTCCACCCACATATACATAGGTTCGGCCCTTAATGGAAAAGTGAGGAGGAAATTTTTGTTTGATTCAAACTCTTGGATCTACAATATAGACATGAATACAAGACCATAGGAATTGGTTTCATATTTTTAGGATTTTTCTATGATTTTCTAGAGAAATTCAAAGTTTTTAGATCTATGAATTGAAAATTATGAACAAAGCTTTAAATCATGAAAATATATGAAGAACATAATCATGAATGAGTGAGTAGAGTATGGTATACCTCTTGGAATTGAAAATTGGGCAAGGAATCAAGCACTTTCTTCACAAATCAAAGCTATGCCACTTAAGCTTTTTAATGGAAAAATGGTGAAACTTGATGAAGAAGATGACCATGGCCTTAAATAGAAGTGAGATGGCCTCATGGGGAAGGCTTTGGGCCGTGGGTTTAAGGGTTAAAAGGGTCCAACATATAAATTTTGAGGGACAAAATTGTAATCTTGTACCATGGCATTTTTGTAGTTAAAACCAACATTAAGGACATACTTGTAAAATCCCTAAAAGCCATCACTACTAAGGTGAGTCATCTATATGACTCACCCCTTGTAAGTCATCACTTGTCTTCATCCATTGAATTCGGATTTTGTCTTTGTACGTCCGTTCTTGACTCTGTCGATTACCCGATTTAGGTTTTTACGCCCAAATCCAGTATAATAACCTATTTATTTTGAAAATTTACAAAATAACCTATATCGTTGGAAAGTTGATAAAAACCCTAATCGTTTCATTCACGAGTCAAATTTAGTTTTTCTAATAAGTAAAATCTTACTGTCAGTGAAAACGTAGATCGGGTTCCGTCTGAATTTTCAACCAAAAATTTAACCGTATACTTATAAAAATAAGTATAATATGAATATGACTTTGGTTTTCCCAAAGTCATTTTCTAAGTTTCAGATAAAAACTTAAACGTTTATTTATATTTATACTGACCCTAGAAAGCAGAAAAATCGGGGTGTTACAGTTGACCTCTCCCAATAGATGCTCTTCCATACGTATGAGTCAGAAATCGAATCACTAACAACATATTTAAGAAACCCAGTTATCATCTAAATGTATCACACCAATATACCACACGATGTTGGTTGTCACTCAACTTTTATCTCTCAGATACATGAAGATCGCCAAGGTTAAGTTTAATAGAGAATATAAGTTGATATTTTTATTATAACTTAAATAGATTATGTTATAAAATAAAATTAATATATAAAACGTGAAAATGGAGGTAATGCATCATCTGGCATGGATACGCGTAGCAAAATCGGTACCTTATTTAAGTGTACTAGAAGTAGTAGCGAGAAAAGGAAAATGTTGTCCTTGTGGTCGCATCTTTATTAGGATTAGGCAGGGAAGGGATAGCAATGGGTAGGGTTTGGGTAGGAAATTATAGTATTCATTCTTATATTCACGTTTGAAAAAATTATCCATACCTGGATCCATACCCGCATGGACAGCAACTTTAGTACCCTTACTCGTAATCTTTGTGTATCTAAGTATCTGTACCCACATCCATTACCCACACTTTAACTGTGAAAAAGTAATAAATAACAAAAGATACGTTCTAACAATTAAAAAATGATTCAAAGGTCTTTTAAATCTACTCATAAAACATTACAAATCAAAATATTTGAAAAAATAAACATCCAAAAAGGAATTATATATGCAATTAAGTTTAGAAAGTTAAGAATCTTTAGAATAATTTTGGTTTTAGAATTTGTATTATAGTTAAAATTATATATATGCTAAAATATCTTTTTGGTCCTTTATCTATTGATGAAAATTCGTTTTGGTCATTTATTTTTTAAAAGATTCATTTTGGTCCTTTATCTTTCAATTGTTACTCAAAATGGTCCTTTCGTCAAATCTGTCGCCGGATTTCGTTAATAACCCGTCAGAGATCCACCGGAATCTGGATATTCCGCCATAATCTAGGCAATTCTTCTTAAAACTTCTTCCTCCACCTCATTCGCGACGACCACTAACAGGACAATCCAATCACAGTGAGCGTGCCGCTGTCTTAGCTTCACTCTGTCACAACATCTCCATCATAGAACCGCCGTCTCGGAGATGCCTCGTGTAACAGCCTGAATTTTAATTATGCTGTTTAACCGGTTAAAATATAATTAATTATATTTTAATATGAGAGTTAGAAAGTGATTTTAAATTAAATAAAATCATATTCATAGTTTCTCTTAAGGTAGAAGGTTACGGTGAAATTTTGGGTTTAAAACTCAGACGGAAACCGGTCTGTGTTTTTTAAATGACGGTATAATTTTATACTGACAAAACACCTTAATTTGGCCCGAAAACTGAAATTTGTAGATTTTTTATATTTTGTTCGTGAGGAAGTCACTTTCCAAATTTTTGATCAGAAATAAAATATTATGTTTATTCGGACGAATTTTGGTAAAAGTTCGGACGGAAAACAGTCGGTGTTTTCACCGACAGTAAGATTTTAATGATCAGAAAACCTTGTTGGAATATGTGGCTTCGACTCAAGAGGGGAGGGGTGAATTGAGTCTACAAATTTCTTTTTAAATTTTTTTTCAACAAAAATTTCTTTAACAAAATTTATCACGCAATCAATTATATAAAAGAAATAAATTAAAAGAGAGGTAAAGAGAATACTTGCACGAGGATTTTATCCTGGTTCAGCCACCAACCACCAGTGACCTACGTCCAGTCCCCACTCCACCTGTGGGATTTTCTTCCACTAACAAACAAGCTTATAACTGGTGCTTGCAACCTTTGTACACAACAGAGCCCTTCTCACTAGGGATACCCCACCCTTGTGTAGAAGCCTCAATCACAACAAAGAGGGATACCACACCCTCACACAAAGTTTCAACAAAGGAAGAACAATATGATACACTCTTCTAGTGCAGATGATTACAACTTGAAGCACTATGAGTATGATGATAGTAACACAATTTGGCTCACAAGTATTGTCTTATCAAAAGAGTAATTTTTTTTATGTATTCTCTTCTCTTTTGAATTTTCAACAAAAACCACTTTTATAGCCTTTTTGAAAATATGACTGTTGCACGTCAAATAAGGAAAGGACTTATGTCATTGAAAGCTAGCCGTTGCACCATTAAATTTAATGTGCAAATCAATTGGGTGGTTTAAAAAAAAACATTTTTCACATGTTAAAATCGGTTCATGCCTTGAGATATACATATAGATTCCAATTCAAACTTCACACACTAAAGCTTTCTTTATTCAAGATCAATATCATTTAATTACAAAAAGAAAGCTTTACGTTGCACCCAAGTTTCACATATATATGTAAAGAACAATGTACTATTATTTTGGTCATTAAAAGAAATCCTTTGATTCAGCTAAAAGGAAGATGCACCGTTTGAAAGTTGAATTGGAAATTAATTGATATTAATGCCTAGAATGATTTTGAAATCATCCGTAATTTGAAAACTAATTTTATGAAGGTGGTCATTATTGAACAAATTACCGTTGCCAATCAATTGACAATATTTAGTCAATCAATTTATTTCATTCCAAACTCAATTTAATCACCTTTTTTTAATTGAGAGGAAAAGCTTAGTCAATTGAAAATAAAATCTCAATCTTAATTAAATTGAATCAAAGGCTCAAACGGTTGAAGCTTTAGTGCAAATCAGCTTTTATAAGATTGAAAAAAATTTCCATTTGCTATATATTTTATGTTGACCAAACTCTGCACATCGTTTTGAAAAAGGGAAAAGTTGATCTTTTCAATTGAAATTGCATCATTTTGAAATTGCACTATTTGATATGCTGCAACGTATTGAATAAATTGATTGCACCTTGAAGATTAATAATTGCATGGGATTGAAAACTGGTTTTATATTTTGAAAAACTCAATCTATTGTTTTTTGTTAAATCAGATTTCTATTTATTTTTTTAATTTAAAATCAATTTGAAAAATACTTTGTTAATCAAAAGCTTAATTAAAAACCTTTTATCCAAAAGTGTAGTGTTTTAGTTAAATTGATTAAATGAGCCAAAGTGAGTTTTAGCCATCATACCCTTACAAGATAACTAAGACCTAGTATATATACTCAATCTTGCTTGAGGTCTTGATACTTGATTTTCTGGTACACCATAATAATTTGAATTTGTGCACGCGGAACCTGCATGCTATAAGAAAAATTCTCTTGCCTTTTTGTTAGTGTTTGTCATTCATCAAAATATATAAATGTGTGGTTACATACTCCCATTTTTTATTATGACAAACCTTACCTTCTTACCTATGTAATGTGGTGTCAGAGTCATATACGCACTGCATGAGCGTGGGATGGATTTCCCCCTATCTAAAACATATTACTCAATAGATACTTCAGTTAAGTTCAGAAGGCATAAATTCAAATTATCAGGCAATGGAATATTATAAGCATGCTCCCCCTGAATAGTTCAATTACATTTATTTTATGCAAGATTAATATTCCAATTCTTCTCCCCCTTTTGGCATGATCAAAAAGAAAGTTTATGGATAAAAGATAATAAATAAAGATGATAACTTTCATTCATCAAAATAGATGAAAAGTGGGACATTAATAGCGTTAATAAAATAAGTATGTGTAGTAGCCAATATGGAGGTTGATTTTATGATTCACGGTATCCAAACTAACAAAATCACGCTATCACAATAGAACGAACGGCGCAGGGGCACATTGACCAACTGGATGCAATTCAGTTTATGCAGTTAATTTGGAAATTTATTATCGAAAAGTGTGACACATAGTTATAGGAACTATGATAAAATTAATTGTCCTGCTCACATATTTATTAATAAAATTATCGACAAAGAGCAAATTTGATAGATATGTGAGAATAAAAGTAAACATGTAAGATTAATTGATGTAAGATAAATCTAGGATGCCTAATTCTCTTCTGATGTAAAAGAAACTCTCTTTATTGAGGGATTTAGTAAGGATATCTGCTAATTACTTGGTTGTATCCACATGCTCCAAAACACAATCTCCATTTTGCACATGATCCCGAATAAAATGGTTTCTTATCTCAATGTGTTTTGTCCTAGAATTTTGAATGGGATTCTTAGTTAAGTTAATGGCACTAGTGTTATCACATCGAATGAGGATATGATCTAATTGGACACCATAGTCTAACAGTTGTTGTTTCATCCAAATAATTTGGGCACAACAACTCCCTGCTGCTATGTATTCCGCCTCAGCGGTTGACAATGCCACACTAGCTTGTTTTTTGCTAAACCATGAAACTAGGGCACTACCTAAAAAGTGGCATGTCCCACTAGTACTTTTCCTATCTAACTTGCAACCTGCAAAGTCAGAGTCGGAATACCCAACCAAATTGCATGTGTCGCCTTTGGGGTACCACAAGCCCATGTCTTTTGTCCCAACTAAATATCTCATTATTCGCTTAACCGCCTCAAGGTGGGATTCCCTAGGACTAGCCTGATATCTAGCACACATGCAAACACTAAACATGATGTCAGGCCTACTTGCAGTAAGATACAAGAGGGATCCAAGCATACCCCGATATTTTGTCAATTCAATAGGCTTACCATTTTCATCCTTGTCTAAGTAGCATGAGGTTCTCATTGATGTGGCTATCTCCTTGGCATTGTCCAATCCAAATCTTTTTAAAAGTTCCTTGAAGTATTTTGTTTGACTTATGAATATGCCGTTGTCTGTTTGTTTGATTTGAAGCCCAATGAAGAAATTTAATTCTCCCATCATCGACATTTCAAATTCTTCCTGCATATGCTTAGAGAATTCTTTGCAAAGAAACTCATCAGTAGCACCAAACATTATATCATCCACATACACTTGTACAAGAAGAATATCATGTGATTTTCTTTTAATAAATAAGGTTGTGTCAACCTTTCCTCCTGAAAAACCTTTTTCTAAAAGAAACTTGCTTAAGCGCTCATACCAAGCTCTAGGAGCTTGCTTTAAACCATAAAGCGCTTTCTTTAAGCGAAACACATGATTGGGTCGGTCAAAATTTTCGAAACCAGGAGGTTGAGTTACATACACCTCTTCTTGAATAAAGCCATTTAAAAACGCACTTTTTACATCCATTTGATATAATTTAAAATTCATAATGCAAGTAACATGCGAATGGCCTCAAGTCCGGCTACGGTGCATACGTTTCTTCATAATCTATGCCCTCCTCTTGATTGTATCCTTTAGCTACAAGTCTAGCCTTGTTTCTAACAATTATACCATTTTCATCTAATTTATTTCTAAAGACCCATTTAGTTCCAATTGTTTGATTTTTTGATGGCCTAGGGACTAGTTCTCATACCTGATTTCTTTCAAATTGGTTTAATTCCTCTTGCATGGCTAACAACCAAAATTCATCACAAATAGCATCGTCAATGTTCTTAGGTTCTATTTGAGAAACAAAATCCATGTGATTGCAAGCATTTTTAATGGAGTTTCTAGTAATTACCCCTTTAGAAATATCACCAATAATGTTGTCCAATGGATGATTTTTGGAAACTCTCCATTCTTTGGGAAGATCTTGAAGTTCTTCTTTGTCTTGCTTGATCTCATCATCATTGCCTTCTTTGTCCTCTTGATTTTTCTTTTCGTCCAAGTGGGTATGTTCTAAGGAATCTGCAAGGTCATCAACAATATCCTTTCCCAACCATTTGGGGTTAGTCTCATCAAAAGAAACATGCACTGATTCCTTAACAGTTAAAATTCTTTTATTGTATACCCTGAAGGCTTTTCTAGATGATGAATAACCTAAGAATATCCCTTCATCAGCTTTGGCATCAAATTTTCCTAAATTATTTTTACCATCATTAAGCACAAAACATTTGCATCCAAACACACGAAAATAAGAGATATTGGGCTTCCTTCCTTTATATAATTCATATGGGGTTCTCTTTAGAATTGGTCTAATTAAGACCCTATTGAGAACATAGCAAGCAGTGCTAACTGCATCCGCCCAAAAATATTTTGGGAGGTTTGCATCGCTTAATAGTGTTCTAGCGAGTTCCTCTAAAGCCCGACTTTTTCTTTCTACCACCCCATTTTGTTGTGGGGTCTTAGGCACAGAAAAATTATGTTTTATGCCATTTTCTTCACAAAAAATTTCAAACGTTTCATTTTCAAATTCCCTGCCATGGTCACTTCTAATAGATACAATTTTTAGATCCTTTTCATTTTGAATTACCTTGGCCAATTTTTTAAAAGCTTTAAAGGTGTCACTTTTGTGTGAAAGAAATAAGGTCCAAGTGAACCCAGAGTAGTCGTCAACAATTACTAACTCGTAAAAATTGCCACCAAGGCTCTTAGTTCTAGAAGACCCAAAAAGATCCATATGTAGGAGTTGCAAGGGCCTCTCCGATGAAACAATATTAATTGGTTTGAAGAAAGCCTTTGTTTGTTTACCTTTTTGGCATGCATCACACAATCCATCCTTTTTAAATTTCATTTTGGGTAAACCGATAACAAGTTCTTTTGAAATAAGCTTGTTCGAGTGCTCTGTGTGTATGTGTGCAATCCTACGATGCCAAAGAAAACTGTCTTCTTCTCTAGAGAGAAGACAACATGCATCATTTGAAGAGATGTCATCTAAGTCTATCATATAATATTATTAATTCTATGTCTGTTTAATTTCTTATTTTTGTCATGCAAATTTTCAATTAAACAACTTTTAGAATCAAAGCTAACCTTGTTACCTTTGTCACAAAGTTGACTTATGCTTAGGAGGTTGTGCTTTAGTCCTTCCACAAAAAGTACATTATCAATTGATGTTGTCGGACTTTTACCAACACTTCCAATCCCAAGAATTTACCCTTTGTTATTGTCACCATATGTCACATGTCCTCCAACTTTTGGTGTGAAGGATGTGAACTTGCTAATGTCTCCCGTCATATGCTTAGAGCAGCCGCTATCAAGGTACCAATTTGTAGTCTTGGCTTTCAAGCATACCTACAAAACAACAATTACAAAACAACAATTATATTTTGTTTTTAGGTACCCAAATTTTATTGGGTCCTTGGTTGTTAGTGCCATATGATGTTCCCTTAGGAACCCATTTTTTATTTTCATTCTCCTTTCTCATATTACAAGTTGATGCGGTATGCCCTTTTCTAGCACAATAATAACATTTGACGAAAGGACTAACAGATGTATGAGTAGGCACAAATGTTTTCTTCAAAAAGGATTTTTCATGATCATTAGGCTTATATCCTAAGCCACACTTATCATATACACCTTTTTGGATTCCTAAAAGAACATTGAAGTTATCTCTACCATTGGTGAATTTTGCAAGAGTGATCTTCAAGTCATTTACTTGTTTTTCATATTCACTGCACTTTTTGCATGTAACATTTCCTAGAGTATATCCAATGCTATAGTTTTCCTTCTTTAATTCCGACCTTTGTTTTGTTAAAGTAATTACTTGGTTTTGCAAATAATTAACCATTTTCTTGGATTTTTCTAATGCCTTAGCCAATCTCATAGAGTCATTGTGTAGTTCAAGAAAGGCATCATGCAATGCATCATATGAGCAAGAAGAAGAAGAAGAGTTACAGGTTACCTCATCATCGCTTTCCTGGCCAGCCATGAGACATAAGTTAGCTTCCTCATTGTCTGAATCATCGGTGGTATCCAAATCATTTTCATCCCAAGCTATGTAAGCTCTTCTAGGTTTGTTTTCCTTCTTTTCTTTTCTTTCGAATTTGTCCTTCTTTTGTAATTTAGGACAATCATACCTCATGTGACCGAGCTTTCCACATTCATAGCAAGTAGGTGTGGAGCTTGGACCATCTCCCTTATTGAAACTCTTTTTGGGAAAGGTTGATGATCTTCTCGAGTTAGCTTTCTTTTTCACAAATCTTTTGAATTTTTTTACTAGCATTCCCATTTCATCATCTGAAGCGTCTTCCTCTTCTTCATCTTTTTCACTCTCTTCCTCATTTTTGGAGGAGGATGCTTTCAAGGCCAGGCTCTTCTTTTTCTTGTCTTTTTCTTCGTGTTCCGACAGCCGACTAAGTTCTAGTTCATGCTCTTGTAATTTTTCAAATAGTGTCACTAAGTTCATTATGGTGAGATCTTTAGATTCAGCAATTGCTGTCACCTTCGGCTGTCATTCCCTGCTCAAACAACGTAGAACTTTATTAATTAAATCTTCATTATCAATATTCTTACCCAGACCAGCAAGCTGGTTCACAATGTGAGTGAAGCGTTTCTGCATGTCTTGGATGGATTCTCCTTGCTTCATCATGAACGGCTCGTATTCTCTTATCAGAGTATTTGTCCTTGCGCGCTTGACTTCACTCGTTCCTTCATGAGTGACTTGAAGCGTATCCCACATTTCTTTGGCCGTCTTGCAATTTGAGACCCTGAAAAATTCTCCCATACTCAAAGCAGATGTTATCATATTTCTAGCACGTAAATTTAATTGTACTTTCTTTTTCTCATCCTCAGTTTGTCACTTCTAGGCTTAATAACAGACTTACCATCTACATCTTTCATAGGGACAAAAGGTCCATTTTCAATAGCATCCCACACATCATAATCTTGTGCTTGAATAAAAATTATCATGCGTTCTTTCCAATATGCATATTCCTCACCATTAAAGGCAGGGGGTCTACCAAGGGGCCTCCTTCAGGTAGGAAGTCATTCGAAGCCATTTCTCTTGAAGCTGCTAAGCTCTTTATGCAAGAGTCTAGCTCTGATGCCACTTGTTGGAATATGTGGCTTCGACTCAAGAGGGGAGGGGTGAATTGAGTCTACAAATTTCTTTTTAATTTTTTTTCAACAAAAATTTCTTTAACAAAATTTATCACGCAATCAATTATATAAAAGAAATAAATTAAAAGAGAGGTAAAGAGAATACTTGCGCGATGATTTTATCCTGGTTCAGCCACCAACCACTAGTGACCTACGTCCAGTCCCCACTCCACCAATGTGATTTTCTTCCACTAACAAACAAGCTTATGACTGGTGCTTGCAACCTTTGTACACAACAGAGCCCTTCTCACTAGGATACCCCACCCTTGTGTAGAAGCCTCAATCACAACAAAGAGGGATACCACACCCTCACACAAAGTTTCAACAAAGGAAGAACAATATGATACACTCTTCTAGTGCAGATGATTACAACTTGAAGCACTATGAGTATGATGATAGTAACACAATTTGGCTCACAAGTATTGTCTTATCAAAAGAGTAATTTTTTTTATGTATTCTCTTCTATTTTGAATTTTCAACAAAAACCACTTTTATAGCCTTTTTGAAAATATGACCGTTGCACATTAAATAAGGAAAGGACTTATGTCATTGAAAGCTAGCCGTTTCACCTCAAATAAGGAAAGGACTTATGTCATTGAAAGCTAGCCGTTGCACCATTAAATTTAATGTGCAAATCAATTGGGTGGTTTAAAAAAAAACAATTTTCACATGTTAAAATCGGTTCATGCCTTGAGATATATATACAGATTCCAATTCAAATTTCACACGCTGAAGCTTTCTTTATTCAAGATCAATATCATTTAATTACAAAAAGAAAGCTTTACGTTGCACCCAAGTTTCACATATATATGTAAAGAACAATGTACTATTATTTTGGTCATTAAAAGAAATCCTTTGATTCAGCTAAAAGGAAGATGCACCGTTTGAAAGTTGAATTGGAAATTAATTGATATTAATTCCTATAATGATTTTGAAATCATCCATAATTTGAAAACTAATTTTATGAAGGTGGTCATTATTGAACAAATTACCGTTGCCAATCAATTGGCAATATTTAGTCAATCAATTTATTTCATTCCAAACTCAATTTAATCACCTTTTTTTAATTGAGAGGAAAAGCTTAGTCAATTGAAAATAAAATCTCAATCATAATTAAATTAAATCAAAGGCTCAAACGGTTGAAGCTTTAGTGCAAATCAGTTTTTATAAGATTTAAATTTTTTTCCATTTGCTATATATTTTATGTTGACCAAACTCTGCACACCGTTTTGAAAAAAGGAAAAGTTAATCTTTTCAATTGAAATTGCATCATTTTGAAATTGCACTATTTGATATGCTGCAACGTATTGAATAAATTGATTGCACCTTGAAAATTAATAATTGCATGGGATTGAAAACTGATTTTATATTTTGAAAAACTCAATCTATTTTTTTTTGTTAAATCAGATTTCTTTTTATTTTTTTTAATTTAAAATCAATTTGAAAAATACTTTGTTAATCAAAAGCTTAATTAAAAACCTTTTATCCAAAAGTGTAGTGTTTTAGTTAAATTGATTAAATGAGTCAAAGTGAGTTTTAGCCATCATACCCTTACAAGATAACTAAGACCTAGTATATATACTCAATCTTGCTTGAGGTCTTGATACTTGATTTTCTGGTACACCATAATAATTTGAATTTGTGCACGCGGTACCTGCATGCTATAAGAAAAATTCTCTTGCCTTTTTGTTAGTGTTTGTCATTCATCAAAATATATAAATGTGTGATTACAAACCTAATTTTGACTCGTGAACGAAATGGTTTATATTTAAATCATATTTCTAACGAGTTTGTTTGTTTTGAAAATTTTCAACCGAAAACAAAATATTACGCTTTTATGCAAGCGTAAAACCCTAATCGAGAAACCGACGGAGTCCAAAACGGAACTGCAGAGACCCGTCAAGAGATCAGGACAACGAGTCATACATGATGACTCATGGAGGATGAGTCACCAAGCATTTATGAGCATTAAATGCTGGTAATCATGACTTTTAGGTGAAAAGAACAAAATACCCCCAAGCTTTCGCGGGTATTAACAAGACAATTCTACGCACTCTTAACCACTCATTTTACGTGGTTGTAAACCTCCCACATCTCCTCAATTTCGTGCATCCATATATACTCAACCACGCCTATTTCATTTTGCTTTCGTTTCATTATTTTCCTCTCAAAAACCGAAATCGGGTAAACGACAGAGTTGCGTACGAAATTTCCAGGAACCACTAACGGATAGGATTGGTGACTCATTGGTGAGTCACTATGTGTGTCCCAAAATCAGCGACATCTCCATCAAATGTGAGCCACATATTATTAACCATGGTTAGCCAAAATAACCTTAGTTAAGTTAATTATTAACTATGGTTAAGCTTATATTAATTAAATAATAACAAAAGATATTAATCCAACATCTAATAAACCAAACAATACCAAAGATATAGCCTATATATACCACAAAGCCGCAGCCCTTCACTCACACCTTCATTCTCTTCATCTTCCTCACCAACTAAGTTGCAAAACTCATAAGAACACCGAATCTCCACCGAAAATATGACCCTCTTACTTTCTGAAAATCGAAAAACTCTCAACATAAAAGTTGTTCCTCTTTCTCTCTTCTTTCGAACAAGCTAACTATTATCAAAAACGGATAAGTGGATTGGGAGATAGACTCAAAATACCGAAACTGCCCAGAATTCTCAGCAACCCACGAAACAGCAGAAAGACGGCCCTTTTCACCCCTGTTATGATCCTAACCAAATGAAACATTTAACACCAAAGTTTTTAATTTTCTTCTTATCTTTCTAACAAGGCAAAGTTCGTGATTTTTGGATGAGTATATTGTGAAATACACTCACAATACCATCACACCCTCAAGCTGTCCAGTTTTCAACTTAGTGAAGGTTGATCATTTTCTTCATTCCTTCAATATTCAAGAGGTAAAAGCTCTTCTCCTTAATCATATAAGTCTTATCCTTCATTTATTTTGTAAGATCAAGCCATGATCATCAAGTTTTCATAAATTTCCATTCCTGGATCTAGAACTTCAAATAATTCTAGAAAAATCCTTTTAATGTGAAACCAATTTCTATGATCTTGTGATGTCTTATACTTTCATTATACAAGAGCATGTGATCAAAAACATTTTCCTTCCCTATTTTATTTAACTGGCCGAATCTCACCCAATGGAGGGTTTGATGATTTTGTTTTCATTTTTGAAATCTAATGCTTCATTTGAGCTCTCTAATACCTATATGATCTAAATCCAAGAGTTTGAATCCAACTAAATTTCCTAGCTTATTTTCTTAATATGGGTCGAAACCCTAACCTTTGGTGTTGGAGGATTTTGTTTCAATTCTTTTAGTTATGATCATTGGTTTTATCATTATAAATGCTTAAAAATCATTGATCTAAGAGTTTATGAAGTTTTGAAATCCCTAGCCTTATTTTGGGTTGTCATAGCCGAACCTAGCCTTTTGTGGTTAAGGATGAATTTTGTTTGATTAATTCATTCTTATGATTGGTTGAAGGTTGATTTAATAACCGTAGTGTCGTGACGAGGAGCTGGAAGTTCATGTTTCCGGAGATAAGCTCAGGTGGGGGAAAGAATCATCCTATCGTCGGAATCGATAAGTAGTATATTCTATAATAATTGTGTAGGGCGACCTAAACCATACTAGTAGTTGAGTAATCGACAAGACCAAAATCACATTGGAAACCTTTTCTCTAAAACCAATGGATTCAGGGATTGTAGGTTTATCGATATTAGGTTGACTTTAAGTATTTGATGATGTTTGATTTTATGTTATCGAATTTATTGTGATACGCTGGTTGAGGTATTCCACTGAATGTGACGTATTATTTTTGGTGTTTGGATATTCTTGATATTATGTTATTTTGGTGATATTGGAATATGTTGTTGATATTGTGTTATGCATGATCTGGCTGGTTTTAATATTGTGTTTAGCGGATTTTAAGTAAAATATATATTGTTCGGGAGATAATTGTTTGGGTGTGAGGATAATGGTGACTTAGAGGTGCCTAACCTAAATGAGTTATTTTAAAGAGGAAGGGTGACATAGAATATGTGTTAAGGCTTTGATGGAAGGTTAAGGCACTAGGATGTTATTAATATGGGTTAGTGATATTCATGTGTTTACGTTGTTGTTCACAACCGTATATTTGGAATATACGAGGTCAAGAGTTCTCGTTAGACCGTTCCACCTTAGAATTTAAGTTGTGCAACTATAGTATCATTGCTATGCATGAGCACCTTTGATAGAGATGCAGGAGAGAACCAGTGGCATGTATCGACGGCGATCTTGTCTTTGCTATAGTGTCATTGCTTTGCATGAGCATTCTCACCATGGATGAGAATGTGCACCGGCGTTGGGAACGCGTCACCTGGACGACTGACTGACATTCCTAACGAGGAATGTGTGACAAGATTAGCGTTGTCCACGTCAGTATAAAAGTGTAATTGTGTGAGATTGGGGTAGAGGATGGTAAACTAATTCGAGGATGATTTGTTAGTTATGTATGTTGATTGTCTGTGACACTTATTGTATGATATGCTATGAATCTTTTCCGCTTTTGATGATAGAAATATTTCTTATCCCCTATATCTTTCTGTGTGTTGTATTTTATTTCTGATGTGATTGTACGAGAAGACCTGATGGAGGAACCAGTCGCTCAGGAGTTAGATGGAACTTCGTATGAACCAGAGGCGGGAGGACAAGGTGTGGATTCCAGCAATGTAGTTTAGTGTCTAGGGCCAGTGAGTCTTATAAGACGTTTTGTCTCCGCTATTAATTGTTGTTTTAAGATGCCTGCTAGGGATCTTACTGACGGGATACCCTAGACAGTGTTTTAAATACTCTAATGCATAAAACCTATGATATGTTTGTTATATATATGGTGTGTTTACTTTGAAATTTTCTTCCGCTGTGTGTTTATAAGTTAAGTTTTAATTTTTATATATTCTAACGTTAAGTATGCGATTAAGTAAATAAATAATAAGGTTTTAATCTAATAATACAATGAGGCACAACGTGGTGTCTTACCTCGGACCACCACGTCACAGATCTGGTGAACGAGCAAGACCCATAGCCGTGCCGCCCAGTTCCTCCGCGACGTAGTTCCGCCTCTGTCCAGATCCATTGTTTGGTCATAGTGGATGAAGCACCTTGGTTACGCACAGATGTAAAAAAACCCTTTAGAACCTGACAATCACGTGGATGGAGCACAAGTCAGATTGAAAAGATATATAAAAGAGAAAGAATGAAGTACCATATGAACTCATGAATATGGCAATAACGAGACCCCTATGTGCGGATGTGATGCCGACGTTTATATTTTTTTGTGGGAAATCTGATTGGGTTATTGGGAATTTTTATTTGTATATTTTTAATTCATTTATATACATAAAGTTGAAATCTTGGGAATTTCTCTTATATTCCATTGATTAATGTGTGTTTCTTGATACCATTCTTTCATGGTCATGGAGGTCGCATCTTTCATCCTCAATCTGTCAAAGACATTCCTAGGACGTTGTTAAATCATTGGGTGTGTGAGATTTGTGTGGGTGTATGAGAGAGGGAGAAAGGGCCTGTGGGTATGAGTGTGATGATGAAGAGATTGGAGGAGGAGGAGGAGGAGGAAAGTTGTCCAGATTTATGGATCCAACACTGCAAAAATAAATTCGAAAGAGAGAAAGGTGAGAGGAATGCCCAAATTCCGGCGAAACTTGTAGATTCCGACGAATCTCGGTTAACCCTAACGGACGTTAGTAACGGATTTGACAGAATGGCCATTTTGAGTTACTTTTGAAAGATAAAGGACGAAAATGAGTATTTTAAAAGATAAAGGACCAAAACGAATTTTCACTAAAAGATAAAGGACCAAAAAGGTATTTTAGCCTTATATATATTAGTAATATAAATAAATAAATAATTATATATACATACATACATATATATATATATATATATATATATATATATATGTGTGTGTGTGCGGGTATGAGGCGGGGTGTGTACCATAGTACCCGTACCCGCACCCATTCCCATTCAATTTTGCTGGTAATTACCCGTACCCAGATCCTTACCCATTGTAAGGATAGTTATCATATCCATTGTGGGTAATTTTTGTAGGTACCCAACAGGTAGGGTATAAATTGCGATCCCAAAAGGAGGGCATCAATCTGGGTTTCTCTGGATTAAATAAGTCTATTCCCCTGAGCTCATTCAATTCAATTCATATAAATTTGGCCCAATGTGATGGGTGGCCAATTTAGTTTGCCATAAATTAGAGGCCTGTGGTGTTATTTTTCGGGCATTAATAATGACTCAACCCAACAAAAATAAAATAAAAAAATGATGTTACATAAACAAGAACGATAGTGGTATACATTAGGGAGCTAAATACTGTGTTGTTGGTCGTGGAGGGTAAAAGCAAGAAGTGGGAATGGAAGGAGAAGAGGGGTCTCAGGAGCCACAGCTGGTACTGGCCGACAAGCTATTCCTTCTCAGACAACCCGATGTCCCTGACATTGACAAGGTTCGCTTCAAAGACGAGGTTTTTACTCATGTCAAGGATAATGGTTGGTAACTCTTAACTCTTTCCATTTCACTCTTCTCTCTCTATCTCACTCTCACCCAACTCTAATTTTTTCTTCTACAGATATGGTCCCTTTATACGAAACCCTAATCGCTCATTCCGTATTCGAGATAGATCGTTCCCTTTTGGATTCCATGCGTGCTAAAATTGATGACGAGCTCAAAAAGCTCGATGAAAAGTCTGTTTCTTTTTCCCTTCCCTTCCCTTCCCCCTTAAACCTACCTCTTCAATTAATATATTCACACTTGTTTTCAATGATTCTATATTTCCGAGGATTGTGCTACGATAATGTTTGTGATTCCAAGTTGGATACCTTTTAGTATTAGAATATTTCACAAGTATCTGTGAGAATGTGAGTGATATCATTAATCATTTGGTTGGTCTAGTTTTCTGATGGAAGGGGATGAAGGCGACAGTTATTTTCATTCACCATTATGATAGTGAAGAGTTTTATATTCTTGCCTTGTTAATACTTGATAGTGAAGTTCATCTATGTAGACAAGAAAGAAGTAAGCAAAAGTGGCTATGTGCATGTCCATGTATGTGACTGAAACAGAGGTTATTCTGAGAAGATATCTTGCAATATCGCAACATTAACAAGGAGAATGAAAAATTCTGAGACTGGGCCAGATGGGAAGATCACAATCATTGCATTTTCCATTTTGTGATTATTCCCTGAGATGCTAACTATTACTTGGAAAGTGGCAAGTTCGATAATCCTTGAACTTATGGTCTTCCATGTGGTTGCCTCGTTTTAGGATTGCTGATGCTGAGGAAAACTTAGGCGAGAGTGAAGTTCGAGAGGCTCATTTGGCAAAATCCTTGTTTTTCATTCGCATTGGTGACAAGGTATATACCTATTGTAACTTGTTGTTCTTTCCCTTTCTGCCGCTGGAATCAATTTTTTATGACATTCTCCCTTGCGTATTAGGCGAAAGCCTTGGAACAACTCAAGGTCACAGAAAGCAAGACAGTTGCAGTTGGCCAGAAGATGGACCTGGTGTTTCATACATTGCAGCTTGGTTTCTTTGACATGGATTTTGATCTCATCTCCAAAAGCATTGACAAGGCTAAAAGGTAACTGTTTGGATTACAAATGTCTGCAGTTATGCCCTCTGCCGTATTTTTCAGTTAATGATTGGTTGTCTAACTGTTTGCAAATTGCAACCATGGTGGCAGCTTGTTTGAAGAAGGTGGTGATTGGGAAAGGAAGAATCGGCTGAAAGTGTATGAAGGCCTGTACTTAATGTCCACAAGAAATTTCAAGAAGGCTGCCGAATTATTTTTGGATTCTATTTCAACCTTTACAACCTATGAACTTTTCCCCTATGACACCTTTATATTTTACACGGTTTTGACAAGCATTATAACGTTGGATAGAGTTTCCTTGAAGCAAAAGGTATATTGATTCTTTCATGTAGTTCCCTTTAGCTGTTGTTTTATGTTGCTGTGCAAGTGTTGTGCGTATTCCAAATTATTAACTTCAGCTAATCATTATCAGGTAGTGGATGCTCCTGAGATCCTGGCTGTGATTGGCAAAATCCCACATCTTTCAGAGTTTTTGAACTCCCTATATGATTGTCAATACAAGTCTTTTTCTCAGCATTTGGTGAGCGTCTATCTGCCATATCTCGGTACCATTGAAGTGATTTCTGAAGTTTTGGTTATTCACTGGAGACACTCTATGCTGTGAGTAATTCTGTGTTGTTTTGATCCTATGTTCATAGTTTTGTTCCATTTTGAAATCTATTTCAGCTGGCCTGACGGAGCAAATTAAGTTGGACCGATATTTGCAACCCCACTTCAGATATTTCATGAGGGAGGTCAGAGTTGTTGTTTATTCCCAGTTTTTGGAATCCTACAAGAGTGTGACAATTGAAGCAATGGCAAAAGCCTTTGGAGTGACAGTGGATTTCATTGATGTGTAAGGGAATACGTTTCAAAGACTCAAATTTGGTTTAGTAGTGATTAGTAAAAGGTTCTTAAATCATCTTGTGTGAGGCAACTCATTACATTTAATTTCTTGCAGGGAGCTATCACGTTTTATTGCAGCAGGGAAACTTCATTGTAAGATTGATAAAGTTGCAGGCGTTCTTGAAACTAACCGCCCTGATGCCAAGAATGCTCTTTACCAAGCAACTATTAAGCAAGGGGACTTCCTATTGAACCGGATCCAAAAATTGTCACGTGTTATTGATCTTTAGGCCATCCTCTTGCGGCTCTAAAAATTATTCTAAATGCAGGGACACTGACAATTTCAAGGACATTCTGTTGAATGCATTTTACTAGGTGAATCTGACATTTCTGTTGACTCTTTATTTCTAAATTAATGAACATTCACGCTTGCTGAATCCAAGTGTCTCAATCAGTTTTCTATTTATTATTAATGAATATATTTGTGTGTCATTGAGCTTGCCTATATTGAGTTTCCCCTTCATTCACGAGTCACACGACTATTTCACCCGAGACTTGCCAGGTCGAAACAAGGAGGGGGAGAAGAGAATATCAATGGGAGTCCGAGAGTGCATTGTCAAGATTTAAACCCACTCAGAGTTCATATCTCAAAACTTAGCTACTCTGGGGGAAGCCCTTTATCGGTTCAACAAAAAAATATCCCAAATTTCTATAAGAAAAAACTTAATTGCATATTTGGTCCCGTTATTTTTTCAATGTTGTAAATTTGATTTTTTTGTTTAATGCTTGTCATTTTTTTCAACAATCGATATAGATAACCATCATTCTAAGTGCATAAACCTTTGGTTGAGATTCTTCCTCTTCTCCATCTTCGTCTCAATAAGATTCAATGGTTCTTCTTGTTATTTATTACTTTTGTCCCTTTTTATCAAGACCCTTTTTGTTCCATCATAGGGTCATTTACCAAATAAGCTCAATCTAAGGCTTAGAGCAGTTTTTTCTCTTTGTAAATCATTGGAAATTTGATAGACATTGGACATAAAAATCGAATTTGGTGGCGTTTGGAAGAGCTTATTTAAGCTCCTTTTGACTTATCGATGACATAAGCTCTTATGCGATGTGTTTGTGGAGCTTATAAAAATAACTTATGTCATCTCATAAGGAGTTTTTGACTTATTTTCATAAGTCATTGGGAGAAGCTTATGAAATTATCATAAGAGCTTATGCACTAAATATCCTCTCCGTGTTTTTCACTATTCGAATCCTCTCATGCCCCTTTCTTTCTTTTAGCGCTTATGGCATAAGCTCTCATGCGATAAGGTCTTATGTGATAAGCTCTTAATTAAGTTGTTTACCCAAACGCACCCTTTGTAACATTGAAAATATAAGGGATCAAATGTGTGCGATAAAAAAAAAAAACTGTAGGAACTAAAATCGTACATGACCAATAACAAGGAAACAAAAGTGTGATTAAACCAAATTTTTTTTCCTCAAAATATCATAAAATTGCAAATAATTTTAAAAATGACCCTAATTTGGTTAATTAGCCCATAAATCGGAGTATGCCATAGTGTACACATACAAAGAAATTGAATTTACGCACCTCTCTTTAATTCCTTCAGATCTTGTTACTTTGTTACTCTATGTGAACACAGTAGTTCCCAACTTAGGTAAGATACCACCATCTAATCCACACTATATCCTGGTTGAGGAGGTTATTGATCTTGCACTTTTCGAGTCCATCTTAAATTCAATATTGATTCCACAATAAAAAGGGTAATAAAGAATTGTTTTTATAGGTGAATATTATTATGTTAGTTGTTATATTAGTTTTTTCCTCCCACTCCTTAGGGCTCGTTTGGTGATCAGGATAAAAGAGACATGATAGGATAAGCTATCATATCCTGTCTGAAACTATTGTTTGGTGAGCAAGAAGGATATGATACGTCAATCATGTCACCTATCATATCCTGGCCATCTAATTAAAATTCTATCCTGAAGGGAGCTGGGTTAGAACTCAATAAGATATGATATGATGATTTAAAATATAATAAAATAATTAAAGTATAATAAAATATAACATGATTAAAAGAAAGGTATAGTAAATATAAAATATTTAAATAATAAATATATTAATATTTTTTTTGATTATCTTTTATTTTATCACAAGGCTAGTTTTATTATTTTATATTATTTTAAAAAACTGAAAAAATAAAAAAAATTATTCTAATAATTTAACTATATGTACATTAAAAACTCAAAAATGAATATTTAAAATTATAAAAAAAATTTAAAGTTAGACAATATTTTTAAAATTTTAAAAATTATATGTAATTTTATCACAAGAATAATTTTGTTTTTTTATATAATTTAAAAAATAAAAATTATAAAAAAATTAAATCTAATAAAATATGAAAACATTTAGAATAAAAAAGATTTTTTTTTGAAAATTTATACTAAAATTATAATGTTATCCGGTTGGTTATATGGTGGACACCAAACGTCGGATAGGATAACATCTTATCTGCTCATATGTTATCTTACTCATATCATGTCCTGTTCGCCCATATCCTATCCCGACCACCAAACGAGTCCTTATATTCTTAGCTCAAACTAGTTGAACTACCCCAAAGAAGGTCGGATGAAATAAACTTTTTTAAGAGAGGTAAAATAAAATCTCTATGTTTCCGACAAGGACTATCGACTGATAATATCCTTCGTAAAAAAAAATGAAGAATGTTGTCCTATCAAGTATTAATGGAATTATGTTATATAGATATTAAATGTGTTCTATCTCTTGCTTATTATTATTTTTTTATCGTTATTGTATACACAAATTTCTAAAATATATATGAAAAAACAAAAGAAATAGCACATGTCCCATTTTGACGATGAAGAATCATTTCACTATTAATAAATAAATAGGTAAGAAAGGAAGAGAGAGTTAACTCGTCCAAAGGATTTTGCAACCTTTTTGTGTCTCTGTAGGCCAGGCCAACATGAACATCCATGGCTTCTAGTCTAGATCACAAAAGCAAGCCTCCAAATATGAGTAAAAGTGAGAGAGTGGGAGTTGTGCGGTGGTGCTTGCTGGTTTGTGATTGTGAGCCACACTCACTCTGACTATACACTCTCATTTTTTTAGTTTAATATTATATTATTATAAGATAGATATTATATTATCATATCATATTACAATATCCTCGGCGGTAAGGTAAGACGAATATCGATGTTGCCTCCTCTTGGTGTGGATGTGAAGGATATAAAAGAGAAACTCTCTTCTCAGTTGCGTCCTTGGCAACGCTCTTTTCAGTTCTGGGTTCGAGCTGTTGATATCTACACTGGTTACAAGGTAGGCAGTGTACCTCTCTCTCTCTCTCTCTCAATTCAGTTACCAAATTGCCCTTCATTCATTCATTGGCACAACATGCAGGTGTTTCAAGTGAGAGTGAATTTCGAGAAAGATGTGCAGAAGCGCGAAGCAATGTGGGAAAGACAGCACGAGCTTGCTGCCGACAAGATTTACGCTATGTGCACTGACCTTGGCGGTTTCTTCCTCAAGGTTTTCTTTTTCATTCCTCAATTTTCACTGTTTTCTATTTTCTTCAGCTTAATAATGTCAGGTTTCGATTTTAGGTCTTGGGGTTTTGGCATAAGGAGATTGATTGCCTTGTTTTTACTTTATAGAGTGGTTTTGGAGGATTTTATTTACCTTTGAATGATGTGATGTGATATAAATTATGAAACAGATTGCCCAAATTATAGGGAAGCCTGACCTGGCCCCGGCTGCATGGGTGAAAAGGCTTGTTACCCTATGTGATCAGGCTCCTGCAACACCATTTCACACCGTGAAATGTGTGCTGGAGAATGAGCTGGGGCAGGGTATTCATGATGTGTTCGACAGGTTCGATATGGAACCCCTTGGTTCTGCTTCAATTGCTCAGGTCCATTGCTTTTCCCTCTAAAACACACATTTCTGCATGCTTGCACTGATATGTTAGGACACTAGTTATCATGGATAACAATTTCGGTTCCTATCATCAAATATTCATTGGTGCATATGCAATGGTTCTTAGCTTGTTCTTCTATATATTTGTAATTAAGAGCAGTAAAAGAAGTATATTTTATAACAGTGATAAGTTCTTATGAAGATTTAGTACCATGTAACTGACATATGTATTTGGGTCGTATTAGGTTCATAAAGCAAGAGTGAGAGGTGATAAAGGTGATGTTGTTGTCAAGGTAAATGCCCCTGATAAGCATTATGGATTCATGATGTCAGTAAACTTCTGATTCTGATTTATTTAATAGGTTCAGCATCCTGGAGTTCAGGATCTGATGATGACAGATATCCATAACTTGCAAGCTTTTGCTTTGTACATGCAAAAGACAGATATCAAATTTGATCTATATTCAGTGACAAAGGAAATGGAAAAACAGGTGGACATTATTTCTTTGTCAGGTTTCTTATTTATTTTTATCATTCTACATTTCTTCCCCTGTTTTGTGGGTTTGTTGATCATAGCATCCTAATCAAATAAGGACACGATCTTGAATTTTTTTTAGTTACAGATTAACATAGAAGTTCCTATTAAGAACAGTTTACTGTATACCTTCAATAGGGGTTTGGGATGCAATTCATACTAGAAACATGCTGTGTGTTAAAATGAATATCATACAATCTAGTGGTTAGGAAGTTTCCAACACATCTGATCTCTTGAATCTTAATTGTTTCTCGTGCAATTTTGAATGAGTGACTTTCAACCATTTTTTCCGAAGACAGAATACTATGACTCTGAGTCTCTGACAGCAGTATCTTGGAGCATTGTGATAGAATCGCAACTGAATGTTTGTTAATGCAACAATTAAACTGCCAGAGCAAATGCTCATTTAACTACTGGCTATTTTTTAATTTGAACCTTACATCTGATATAGTTAATGGAAATATTGGCTACATTTCTTTTTCCTTTCCTAAATTGTGTTATAAGTTTCTTGGAGGGGAAAGCAATTTATTCTTTAGCAGGACGCCATTTGTTATCACTACACATTTATTGTATAAATGACTTAAAAGCTACCTATTACTTCTCTAAAAAAATCTGAGCCTGCGTCTAAGTAATTTAGTTTCTTTTTTATGCTTATAGTTACACAGTCATGTTAATATTTGAGGTTCTCCCGCAATCTACCACAACTAACTCTAAACTTACCTGAAATTTGTGAAACTGTAGATTGGTTATGAATTTGACTTCGTGAGGGAGGCTGGTGCGATGGAGAGGATTAGAAAGTTCTTGTATGAAAATAATAAAAGGACTCCTGTTTTGGTGCCACGAGTAATACGAGATATGGTTACTAGGTATGTTATGCAGCGTAGCATCTTTACATGATATGGATGATAATAACAAACCAGAATGCTTAACTTGCTTCATTACATGTTTTAGAAATAATTAATGTTTTCTAAAACATTTTGGAGTGCATGGCTGTTTTAGAAATTATTTATGTTTTCTCCTGTAACTTTTGTCTCCAAAGTTACATGTTAAATACTAGTTGGTGCTAGCATTTCTAATTTTCTTATGTTAACTCATTAGTTTTTTGTTTTTTTTTGGCAAACTAAATTAGGTTGAATGGTAGTGTGCACTGTTAAGTTTGCATACATAATTGTTATCAGGATCTGTATTTCTGTGTGAATATCAAGCATGTAATCATTACCATGATTGTTTAGCTTGCTATACCAATCATGATAAGATATGAAAAGCCCCTTTATTGATAAAATCAAGGGTGAACTGAAAACAATGAAGTAAATGATCCAGTATGGATTTTTTTTTTCCTTTTCAATTTTACATACTTGATCTTGGTCAAAGGACCAAGAAAGGTATTATATTTTTATATATTCACTTGGTCAAGGTTTTACGCAGATTAGTTTGTTCTTATGTATTTCATTTGTGATAAGTTGTTTTAGTAACCATTTGCTTCTTTGATTGTACAGGAGGGTTCTGGTTATGGAATATATTGATGGGATTCCTATAATGAACCTTGGTAATGAAATAGCAAAGAGAGGAATAAATCCACATGGTAAGGTTGCAGCAGCAGCAAAACAGTAAGCTCCTGATCTATCCTAGATGTAGTTCTCTATGCCAAGATTTGGTTTTAATTAAGAACTGATGTATGACCTAAATTTTGGCTTTCAGCATTTGGCTTTAGTTTTCTTGTCCATTTTGAATCACCACAATAAACATCTTTGTTCATTGTCTTCTTTATCAAAGAGTGTTTGTTTCTTAACCATCTTCCTAGTCTGTTTCTTTCTCCCTAATTCCTACCATTCTCTCAATCTCCTGCCTATCGTTTTTTGCCAATTCTCTCATGACATTATCTTTAACTTCCTTCCCTTATTTGCACAAATTCTTTCATTGTCCAATAGTCCTACTCCCCTTCTCCCCACCTGCAAGCTAGTTAGTTTTGATGATATGGAAAATTGTCTAGTTCTAGTAAAGTACAACCTGCTCCTATGCTGACCTAAGTAACTCCATTTTATCCCATGGGCATGGAGTCATGAACATATTGGGGGATTGAAGGAGTGGGGCGAATCTTTCACCCATTAGTCCATCACTTCTTTGACAATTCTATCCCTCTAAAAGTTTATGATCTCTAATGGAAAGTTGTTTCCATGCTAGTTGATTATCCACTGTAGTTATAAAATGATGATACCGTATAAGACACGGTATCCTCTCATCTGTGAAAGCCTAGGAAAATGTTTGTTTCTACTTAATACTGATCAGATTGGTGTCTCTTTTTTATATAGAAAAATAAATTTAATTAAAAGGAATGTACAACTAAGGGGAGAATAAAATATCCTCCTAAACAGATGGACAAGATATACAAGAATAAAATCAAGAATGCAGCTAGCGGTAATCAGACTGCTTTTCAGAAATAGCCATTCCCTTGAACAAACCATAAGCAGAGCATAATAGAGAAGCCATAAACCTAATCTTATCCCATAGTGAGTTTAAGAGAACAAGACACCCTTAAAAATGTGAGCACCTGGTTCCAACCAAATGGACCAAAGAATTGTGTAATTTATACATTGTCATAATAATCTAACTTCCTTGTTTTTGTCGAAAACCTCTATTACAAACAATCAAACAAGTGTCTGTTAGCAACATAACCTTAATCAACGAATGTGCTTGTTTGCTCTGATTTTTCAATTCAGACATATCAATATTCTGTCCATAATTAATTTTCAACTCTAGCTATCAGAAAAGGGAATATGATAGAATTTTTTAACAGCCTGGCATTGTTTTCTTCCAGATCTAAATTGGTATACTCAAAATGATGCTTAATTTGAATCTATACCTGTAAAATAATTGAGCCATAAAATTGGTGCAAATGATGAATAAAAAAAATGTTAAACTTCTGGTGATACCCAACAGTGGTTGGTTTCAATGGAAGTGGATTGCGCCCCCAAGCGAACTTTACTTGTAATGTCAGGGGTTTGAATCCTAGTGTCTCTACTCTGGGGAGGGCTTTACCTAACTACCACCCTTAACCCGAGGGTTACTCTCATGGCTATGCCTGTGGGGATATTCGGTAAAAGACCAAAAAATACTTATGAACCTAAAATCAACAAAAAGGTTCATAACATGGATGATTCTTCATACTTGTATATAGTTTTGTGCATATTATAATATTAACTTCTTATAAAAGTGCAGGAAAATTCTTCAAAGCTTGACTCTAGCATATGGTCAAATGATTTTGAAAAGTGGGTTCTTCCATGCAGATCCTCACCCTGGAAATATCCTGATTTGTAAAGGATCTGAGGCAAGTCATCAGCTATATTTCTTTTCTGATATCTCCTTAAATGGTGTTTCATCTCTCTCTGGATGAGTATCATACTGTTATTATTATAAAGATGTTTTAATCAAGAGGAATTACATTTTAAAGAGCTGCAGGTTGAATATTGAAAATTAATTGTAGATCTTTATGCCTAATATACCGTTTTAACTTTTAATCACCCTAATGTTTGCATCTTTCCTGTAGCCAGGTAGCCTTGCTTGATTATGGGCAAGTGAAGGATCTCCCTGAACAGTTGAGACTTGCTTATGCTAATCTAGTTCTTGCAATTGCTGATTGTGACCCATTAAGAGCTGCAGAGAGCTATAGGTACTGATGTTTGCATTTAAGTGTTAGCTATCTAATGTTATTTCTCTTGTTTGTTGAAAATAAGAACATAAAATAGATAGCATAGCTAATCCTGAATTATAAACTGCACTGACAGTTCTGCTGGGAATTATTGATGTAGAAGATAATGGGTTGAATTACCAACAAATGTGAGAAATAACAACAGAGAAAGAGAGATGAACAGGACAAGGAGAGAAATAAAAGGGGAAGGTTGGAAAATTATAAATTTCTTAATTCTTCACTATTAACATCACATTTGATGTGTTAAAAAAAACATCACATTTGATTTGATGGCCCTGAATAATCCTATTATTGGGAAAACTTCTAAATTTCACTCACTATACCAAGACAAAGAAACCTTGACTTGAATCTCAATTTGTATTCACTAAAGCCCTGAATTGATATAAAATCCAAATGGTATAAACATTAATCTCAAAATCTAATGCCCACAGTATATGTCTTGGTACACAAGCCTCCTTTCCTTGAGTTAGAATTTTCTTATTTTAGTGTTACAATTACAATAGATATTAGAGTATTTCGCAGAATGGTCTACTGGCTACTGCTAAAATCAATTTAGATTATTGAGACATGTATTTATTGGAGGACAGTTGACTTGTTTTACCAGCATAAATAATTATGAATTGAGAACAATAATCAATCGGTGGTGATGTTCAAATCCAATTATCTAACTAATTGTTTTAATCTTATTTTATAGGGAGCTTGGCATAGATACCTTAAGCAAATGTGAAAATGAACAGGAAGAAATGCTTAAACTGGCACAGACAATGTTTGATACAAAATTACCTCCGGGGGTGGTAATGCTGCAACCTTTTGCAGAGGAATCGTCAATAAAAAAAATCGCCGTTCAGGTATGTTTTAGATTCCAAATTTCCATTTACCAGTTTGTTACCAGAGATCATACATTCTTGATGTGCCTGGTTATGATAGGCTTTCCCAGAAGAACTGTTTTCTGTACTTCGGACTGTGCATCTACTGAGGGGACTTAGCGTTGGACTTGGAATCAATTATTCTTGTGCGGAACAGTGGAGACCCATTGCAGAAGAAGCTTTGAGACAAGCTGGCAGACTTAAAGGTGGCACTATAACTCTTGCTTAAGACAGACATTTAGAAATAGATAGAAATAAAGAATTATGCCTAAATTTGCATTACTACACGACACACGTACATGTTTACTAGTCTTTTCATTCATTGGTTGTTTCTGGTGACTCTGCTTCATATTAAGACATATCTCTCTGTCCTACTAAACAAGCTATATCTAATGCTGAGCTCACTTAACCTTTCCACAGGTAAGGATGTTAAGCGCAGAGGTAATAAACGCGGTTTAGTAAGAAGATTATTTTGGAGACTAAATAGGTAGCTCTGGATCAATGTAGTCGTCACTACTTAACTGGTCAATTTTTGTGCCATTGAAGAAATATAAATTAGAATTTTCTCTCTTCCATATGGTATTTAAGTTGACATTGATGGCGATCACAATGAGATTTTGTGGTGCCTCAGCAGGTAATTTTTGGAATTTTAGAATGTTTTGGGGTTGTGCTTGACGTGTTTTTTGGACAAGATTGAGTATTACCATTATTTAAAAAAAATTCGGTAAAAATGTTTAATGACATTATGCAGTGTATGTACTAATCTGCAACATGACGTTTGTTTTATATGAAGCATACTAGTAATAGTAGTATGACAATATTCAAGAGAGGCAGTGATTTGGAAGACCCCTAGGATTATTCGTGAGGGAGTTTTTTATCAAAGGCTGCAATTAAGTGTGCGTTTGGATGAGCTTTTGATAAACGTGATTTTGGAATGAATTGATTTTGTAGAATTGATTTTGATTAAAAGTAAGTTAAAAGTAAAGTGATTTATGTTTGGATGCCTTTGTGGAAAAAGTGATTTTTATCAATTTTTGTTGTTTGGATAGTTTGAATTAAAATTACTTTTGAGTGTACAATTACCAAAATTGGTATTATTTCTTTGTCAGTTTTATTATCGATTATATATAAATATTAACAAGATAATGTACTATTAAATTAATTATTTTAATTTATGTTAAATTATAAAATTCATGTCAAAAAAATTATATAAAATTAAAAATAATTACATAAGTATTTAAATGAAGTTTATATAATTTGCTCAAACTCATGAGCTGACTTCAACCACGCTTTATCGCTGAACTTTGCAGGATATAATTTTTCTTTTTCTTTTCTTAAACCTACTAACTTAGCTAGATACATTGTGTTGAAGGGTTAGTGAGATATAGTCAGGAAATTGTGACGGTGAGCAAAACTACGCTAATATCTTGAGACACACCACCCCAAAAGTTGTCGTCTTCTTTGTCCTTTCTCTCCTGCATCGCCTTCTTCGGATCTGATGCCAACTTGGACTGAGCCATAGGTTGTCGTTGTTCCTCCGCTTTGGGTTCGAAAGTCTTTTTGCTTTCCTCGATGATGGGTTGGAAAATGTTGTTGCTCTTCTATAAGGTCATAAATTGTAGAATCGATTTCAGATCTATCGTGAAAGCTACAAAATATAGCTTTCGGATGAACGTGGTTTTGAGGTAAGAATCACTTTTCGATCTTGGAAGCCAAACATCAAACTCCTGTGGTCAAACCATGTTTGACCATGGTAGACGCACGTCCAAGGATGACAACCATCAAACCAAACATGCTCTAAGTAATTCACCAGCTTAGAACCAATTCTACAAAATTTTACCACACGACTAGTTACGTAAAACTCATTTTGAATGTTTGAATGTTTGAATGTTTGAACAAGAAATTATAGTCATTAATAGAAGTTGGCGGTCACATAAGTAAAAATATCTGCACTCAAAAATAAAAATAAAGGTTAAACTATTTGGCCTCATGATATTGATTTTTAATTTAACTGTATAGGTAAAAAGTTTTCAAATTAGTTTTTACACGTGAAAATTATTTTCAATTTGGTCATCACCTTTTATTGGTGTTATAACATCGTTTGTTGAAGTTAAAGTATAGGAACCAAATTGAAAATGGTTGCCATGTGTAGGGTCTGAATTGAACAAAAAAATTTGAATTCGATCTCTACATGTGACAATCATTTTCAATTAAGTTCCTGTCATATGACGGCATTATTACATCAATAAATGATGAGGAGTGCTAGCATTTGGTCTACGACTCCACGATCCTATAATTCAAATTCATGGCTATATTTGGGTATCAAAAGGAGGCGAGGAGTGCTAACACAATCTAATAAGGGTGTTTATGGGTCGATTTGGTTCGGATTTGCATGAAAGATAAATTCGAATCAATCAAAATCAATTGGTTCGATTCGGATTTGCAATTTTTTGTCAGGAAATCAGACCCAAACCAAACCAATCAAGAACGGTTTGGTTCGGTTCGGACCCGAAAATATTAATTTAAAATATATATAATATTAAATGATATATATAAAAAATAAAATATATTAAATATTTAAATATTTAACTATTAAACTATTAAAACATTAACATATATATATATATATATATATATATATATATATATATTAAAATATAATAATTGGTTTAATTCGGTTTGGTTCGGATCCATGATCCTTGAATTCAAGAATCGAACCAATTACCATCGGATTTGGTTTGGTTTGGTTCGATTTGGATTTGAACACAAAAAAAATCGAACTAATTTAATTGGTTTGGTTGGGATTCTCGGGTTCATCGGATCGATCCGAACCTATGAACACCCCTACATTCTAACACTCTTTTTCCAAGACACTCTTTTATTGATTGAATTCACGTGGGTCTCACTATTTTAGAAATGAGTTTCAATAATACATGTAGGTCCCACTTGAATTATCTTGGATTCACATGAATTTCAATTAATAAGAATGAATTTCAATCAATAAGAATGAATGTGTTGCTAGCATTTTTTCAAAGCACTGTAGCCACCTGAAGTTTCCTTCCTATCTAGCGTAACCCTTTGATCCAGTGACCATGGCTGTTTCACAATATCAATAGGCCTCTCCAGTCCAATCCGGTAACAATGGGCTATGGGCCCAGCCCAGTAAGTGCTGTCAGTCAACTTGACCGATTTGAAAACTCAAAAGAAAAACGAAAAATAAAAAAGGTTGTCGGAAAGGAAAGATGATTCCCGCTTTAATTTCTGTGATTCAATCTGAACGGCGCCAATATTTGGCACTCTAATCTCTAAATCTCCTCTCTTTCTATTTATCTACCCCTCATCCATCTCTGCAAATACCCGACCCGACCCGAGGAGGAGGTGGAGGAGGTTTAGCAATTATCAGAACAGAAATGTTCGGAAGAATCAGGGCTTCGCCTTCGTCGCTCGAAAGCTTGGAGGGTTCCCCATCCAAGATACTCAAAGACGATTCTTTCTCCATCTACGGTACTCTCTCTCTCTCTGTGCTTGTTTCTTTATTTCTCAATTCAGTGCAGAGCATGAAGGTTTGGGATCCAAGTTCATTAGGGGAAAAAATAGCTTACATTGGACGCAGACTGCGCAGTTAAAAAAATAAATAAATCACATATTTGTTTAATTTCCTCAAGTTCAGTTCTGTATCACCCGATTTTTGTTTAATTAGGTACAGTCTTAAAGCACTACAAATCTGGATTTTAATCTGCGTTGGAGCATAACAAACATTAGAACTCAATTTGTAACAAACAAGAAGCTAAGTTAATAGGAAGCTTGATTGGATTGCTTTATTGATAAAATTCTCATTAGGTGCCTAAAATTTGATGCAGAGACTACTCTCATGAAACTAAAACTTGGTGCTCAACGTGATACAAGTGCATCCTCCACAGAAATGGATGCAGAAATTATAAATGATTCTTCCATTAGTTCAGCAAGTGTAGCAACTCCTCCTTCGAGCTCCCAGCAGATTATAACTTCTTCACCCAGTGAAAGTGATGGGATAATGGTTATGGACATGGACACAGATTCCTCTTCTATCACTACATCACCTCCTTCTAGGGATCATGTTTCTGATGAGAACTCTCAGCAGAAAAGGCACAACAATGTTTCCATTCTTCATTTCTTTAAATTCAAGGACCCCTGTGTATCATCGTCTTGTGGAGAGCCATCATCAACAAAGAATCATAGTTCTGGATCTATTTCATCAACTTCTATTGAATCTCATTCTACAAGTGAAATTGAAATGGAAAGTATTCATTCTTTTCGAGGTTTTGATTTGTCGAACTAAGATGGATGTATAAGTTGGAGGTATGGAATTGGGCAATTCTACCAAAGGTTATACCTTCAATGGCTTCTATCTATTAAATTCCATCCACATTATCATTTCTTGTCATGTATGTCTCATTATTAGATAACAGCATTAGTGTGGAACCTGTATTATTATTTAAATTAAATCAAAGATACTAGTTCTTATCATAAAGTTTGGAAAGTTAAATCTTTCTGGCTGTTTGCTCATCAATTTTGATCACTGTATGGTTTCAACCTTATTTTCAAATACAATTTTTTTTTTTATTGTAACTCTTGGTTGCTAGTGTCTGTTGCAGTGGCACTTCAGGTAACACAGCATGCCTTGTTCAAATCTGATCTAATATAAAGAATGCTATGGATTTGAACCTGAGTCAAAATTCAGAACCAAATGCTTTTAAATGAGGGAGGGGGAGTATAAGGGAAAACTTAAACCAAGTAACAAGGGCAAAACTTCACAAAATTCTCTTGGAGTAACTGTTTAATCTCGAAAGTTAATGTAGTGCCACATTGACAACTAAAAACAATTGGTCGGGTTATTGAACTTAGAAACTGCAGGCATCTCTGTAATTGGGCATCAATGATTAATTACTCTCTAAGCCACGGTGCTTGGGCAGGAGTCCATTGGACTAATTCAGCTTCGTTGAACCACAAAGCTGCAACAGATTGAAATGACTAGTTAATCAACAATCATGTTATTATGGGTAACACATTGCATCACAAATTCTCCTAAGTCCTAACTATTACTTCTATAATTATGTCAAATTCAGTTGCATCCTATTTACTGTTTTCCCACACACAAGATTATTTGGTTTGCAAGTAATTCAAAAGATTAGGAATACAATTTCGTATTTAATTAAAATATTAATAACTTAAACAAGATGGCACCCTGGTATGATAATGAGTCCACAAGCTGGTAACTTTATATTAATGGTGGTGGTAACTTTACTGTTATAATTGGCTTCAAACACGTTTACCTTACTTTCCTGTAATATTTGGATGGTGCAATTTAACTTCAAAATTAGAATATAGTGCACTTTTAACAAAGTCGTGACTAGTAACCACAGCTTACAATTTTATTTTTCTTTTCATTTTATGGCAAAATCATGTTTGACAATCATGATTTACACTTTTTTTGTTGCAGTTCAAAGCCCCACTTTCTTTTTGTCAGTCCCAGGGTTCTTGGTCATTTTGCAGTTGGCAATTTAAAATTTTAGATTGTCAAGTTTATGTACACAATTTGTTCGGTGTCCCGCCTTCCAGGACTCCAAACTATGCAGGTAATATTAGGCTAGCTGCATTAAGCTGGAACGGTTAGGATTCTTTATTATTTACGTTATGGCAACTATCCAGGAACAATTACAATCGATTCCACCTTGATGGGCCCTAATTTCACTCTAATGCACCTTTTGGACAGTTTATTCCTGTAACTAAATTTTTCTGATATTTTGTAGTTTCATCACATACTTGATGTTCATCAAACTCCATAGGAAGTTCTAGCATGGCATATCCATAACATAACCTCCCCGCCCCCCATCTTTCAATTGTCATCATTGACAAATAGACTATTCAACCAATTTTCTCCAGCCTTAACTAGCAAATAAACATCATTTGACACTTGCAAAATATGGACAGAGGCTAAAAACCAGGAAATAAAATTTTAAATTAGAGCTTGTATTTTGTATTCACAACACTTCTGAAACCTGCTAAAGTTTAAATTTAACTTTTCTATTCCCTTTTCACAATTCACATGTTTTCTGTTGCATATTTTTGGGTTAAAGTGCATAGCACAAGAGGCCTTACCTATTTCACGCTTGCCATTCTCAGGGCTGTCACTGCCATGAACAATATTCCTGCCAGAAGTTCATCATAAGGTCTTGTCACTTCTTAGACTCAAATCAACAACACAGATTCTTTGCAACCTATCTTGACTGAGTGTAGGAACTCAAAAAGACATCAGGTGCAAAAACAAATGCCTTACCTTCCTGTTTGAACAGCAAGATCTCCTCTTATTGTGCCCGGTTCAGCTTGAAGAGGATCTGTAGACCCTATAAGCTTACGTGCTGATGCCACAACTCCAACACCCTCCCAAGCCTGGCAGATATAGCACCAAATCAAAACCAGAAATCACATTCAACAGGTACATTGCAAAAAGTAAGTGAAAATGGAATGCTATAGGAGAGAGTTATACCATACACACAACAGGACCTGAAGTAATATAGTCAATCAGCTTAGGGAAGAATGACTTTCCTTTTAGGTCCTTGTAATGCTCCTGGAACCATAAACAGTTGCAATAAGCCTTATAAATTTAAATAGCACTGTAAAAGTTTAGATTACACAAACACAACAAATAGAACCAACATTAATGCAAACACAAGATGTAAGTTCATATCATATGATACAGTAATCAATCATGAAAAACATAGACACAATGAGATTTGTCATTAGTCATTACATAGATGATAGATGATATAATATGATACACATACATACAAACAACTATTGCAGCAAGTACAAACCTCTGCTAATTCTTTTGAGCATTGGAAGAGCTTCAAGCCAGTTAACTTAAACCCCTTCTTCTCAAACCTAGAAATAATCTCTCCCACCTAAACCAGTTCAAGCACAATTCAAGATTGCGGGCATTGGGGCGTAAGTAACCAATTAACCATATTGACCAATAGAAGAACAAGCTAAACACTATTAAATTAAAAATAAATAAATACATAAACATACGAGGCCACGTTGCACACCATCGGGCTTGACCATTATGTAAGTTTGGTCAACTTGTTCCTGCACATGACAACAAGAAGAAGAAACATTTACTTACAAATACAGTGCTGATAAATTAGACGGGGAAAGATATGCAATTTGAAATTGTAGAGAGAAGGGGGGAACCAGAGAAGCAATTAAGTGGGGAAGGAAGATGCCATTAGTGCTTCGGGTGCGGAGGGTTTTAGCATAGGGAGGAGAAGTAGAATAGAAAAGATGGGATTTTGAAGGAAACGCTGTGAGGTGTTGGTGATGGGTGGCGCGTATGGCAGTCCTCTGGGTTGGCGCTACTGCTACTGCTGGTGACCGAAGAAGAAGAAGAGAGGATGAGACACTTCCACCAAACCCTGCCATCTCTCTCTTCCCCTGTCTGCGCGCAGCTTCGGGTAAGAATATACCTCTCCTTGTTTGGAATTTGGATGTTGAAATAAAGCCAATTTAATCTTTATTTTATTATTATTTAAATTATAAAAATTGTTTTATCTTCGTTAGTTTATTATTTATTATCAAATTGATCATTTTTTACACTTGAATTTTTTTAATTTTTTTTTAACCCTTTCTAAATTATCATGTTAACTTTATTTGGTGAAGTATTTTAGAATATAATATGTATTGAACTATATAAAAAGATTAATTTTAGGATTTAATATGTTTTTAGTCTCTAAAAAAATTTTCTCATAATTTTAGTCCCCACTTTATTTGAAGTTACCACAATTGATCCTCGCAGTTAAGTATCAGCTGTTAATGAGCTAACAGAATACATCATCATTTGCCAAAACATTAATTTTTAATTTATTAATTTAGTTTTTTTTTTAATTTCTGAATAAAAAATATTTTTAAAAGAAATCAACTTCTCCAGTGAAATGCCCATTTCTCCATCGAAACCCCCTTTCTTAATCAAAACCCTATCTCCATTCAAACTCAGCATTGCAGTATGAAGCTCCCCAGATCGTTCAACGCTCCATCACCATGCGAAGACCAGGCTGAAATTAGGAGGAGCATGGCCTGCAACTCGTCTTCTACTCGGGGTGGAGTCTTGGAGAAATTGTCAGTGTGGAGAGAAACACGCTGGAAGAAGGTTTTGGAAACTCGTTTTGGGTGCTGGACGAAAAACGCTGCAAGAAAAATTGTATATGCCTGCAACCCATTTGCGTTGTTCTTTTGTTGACGTACAGGGAGAATGTGGCAGTGAAGCTCCAGAAGTTAAGTGCTAAAAGATTGAATGGAAAACAATTAACTTTTGTTGTTGTTCTGAATAGGGTTTCGATGGAAAAAGTAGGTTTTGGATGGAGAAATGGGCATTTCACTGGAGAAGTTGATTTCTTTATAAAAATATTATTTTATTCAAAAGGCAAATGATGAAATGTGATTTTGTTAAGATAGCTCCTCACTTGACAGATCTTTAATGGCGAGGACCAATCGTGATATCATGGAATAAAGCGAGGACTAAAATTAGGAGAAAAATTTTATAGGGATTAAAAATAAAATTTTTAAATTTTATAGGGATAAAAAATATATTAAACCCTTAATTTTATTATCGAGGTATAATGTGCTTGAATTACCGTATAAAAATAGATTATATTAACAATTGATTATTGTTATAATTGATTATGATAGAATGAGCTTTATGTTTGGATGTACGGGTTGAAAAACGACTTTAAGATAATTTGTTTTGTTTGGATGTAAAAAAATTAATCAACTTTTATATAAAAACGGCATAAAAAGTGTAAAATCATTTGTTTAGAATAATAATATTTTTTTTCTCTCAAAATAAAAAATTTAATAATAATATTTTTTTAGTAGCTAGTGGTAAAGATGGAACTGAAAAAATGTGCGCATTATCAAAATAATTAAACAATTTTTTAAATAAGTTTACAAAATTTTACTTCTCTAAATTTTTTTTTAACTTATAAAAACAACTTGTTATACTTTAAACAAGTTATCAAATATGAGATTAAACCCAAAATGGCTATTTAAAAAAAAACGGTTTTCTTGAAGAATATTTTTTCTCAATTACCCTAGCTAACAAGGATATCTTTTTGTTTAGTACTAATCAAATTAATGATAAAGAAGGGAAAAGAGGTGTTTCCTTTTAATTTATCTGACAATTTCATGTCCTTTCCTTCTTGGGAGGTATAGGAAGGAAAGAAAGACTTTCAGATGCATTCCATATATTTTCATTTGTCCAAATATTATTAATATTTCTTTTTCTTCGTTAACTCGAATGAATGAAGGTAAAACTTATTTCTTTTTCATTAGGTGATATCTGTAGAGATCAGAAACAGGGCTAAACAAATTGAAGAATGAATAACTTCATTGAATAATAAACAAGCCTTTAAATAGGCATATAACAGATGTAGAAAAATAGAAAGATGAGCCTAACTTAGAGATAACTATACTAAGAGATAACTGGATATTTAGAGATAACTATACTAAGAGATAACTGAATGAAAATAGATAAACTCCTAAACAACCTTAAAACATAATCCCAAAGATAAGATAACATAACAAACTCAACAAATCCTCCCTTCAACTAATTGTAGTCATGCAATTTGTTTAATTCTGGAACTTCACACACTCCAAGATGCACTCAAAGTTTCTGAAAGTAGTCTAACTTCAAAGGTTTGGTCATCACATCAGCTACTTGGTCTTGTGTTCCACAGTGAACAAGCTCAATTTCATTATCTTTAGTAAGGTCTTTAAGGAAGTGAAACCTCACATCTATGTGCTTACTCCTCCCATGCATAACTGGATTTTTGGACAGCTTTATAGGAGAGCAATTGTCACACTTTATCACTGTGCTTCCTTCTTGCTTATAGCCCAGCTCCTTCAGAACTCTTCTCATCCATACTGCTTGACAGACACACCCTGCTGCTGCAATAAACTCGGCTTCTGTTGTGGATGGAGTAACAATTGGTTGCTTTCGAGATGACCAAGCAACCAAACCTCCACTCATTATAAATACATATCCTGAGATGCTTTTTCTGTCTTCCAAATCTCCAGCATAGTCACTATCAGTGTAGGCTAGTAGTTCTTCAGTTCCTCCCCTTTTGTATAGAATTCCATAATTCTTAGTACCTTTCAAGTACCTAAGAATCCTCTTAGCCACTTTGGCATGCATTTCTGTTGGCTGAGACATATACCTGCTAATTAAGCTTACCACAAACATCAAATCTGACTGAGTGGTTTTAATATACATCATGCTGCCCACCATTTGTTTGAATTGAGTTTCATTTACCTTGATTCCTTCTTCATCTCTGCATAATTTGTAACCGGGCACAATATATTGCATACTGGATTGCTTTCTTCCATGCCAAAATGCCTCATAATCTCCATAGCATATTTATTTTGGCATATGTAAATTCCATTTGAACACTGCAGCACTTCAATTCCTAAGAAGAACCTCATCATTCCCAAACCTGTCATGTTAAATTTTGCATAGACTTCTTAAAGTCTTCCATCATAAGTTCGTCATCTCCGGTATATATGAGATCATCTACATAAACACTAATGATGAGAACTTTACCAAGTCTGCTCATTCTGACTTTTCTGAAAACCTGCAGCAACAAAATAAGACTCAATGCGGCTAAACCAAATTCGTGGTGCTTGTTTTAGGCCGTATAAAGCCTTGTGTAGTTTATACACCATATGCTCACTTCCTTTCTTCTCATACCCTTTTGGTTGTTCAACATAAACATCCTCACTCAAGGTTCCATGAAGGAAGGCACACTTTACATCCAGTTGAAAGATCTTCCATCCTCTTTGTGCAGCAAGAGCTATAATCATTCTGACTGTGTCCATTCTAGCAACCGGAGCAAAAACCTCATTGTAGTCAATTCCATACTCTTGTGAATATCCCTTAGCCACCAGCCATGCTTTATATTTATCAACCTCACCATGTTCATTTAGTTTGGTTTTATAGATCCATTTGACTCCAATTTTCTTTGCATTCTTTGGTAACTCAACCAATTCCCAGGTGTGATTCTTCTCTATTGCTTTGATTTCAACCTCCATGGCTTGTCTCCACTTAGCACTCTTTACTGCCTCTTCAAAATAAATGGGATCAGAATTATCAATCTGAGCCATGTTAATGAAATCTTCACCATCTGATAGCCCTTCTCCTGAAACATAATCATCCATCCAGCTTGGAGCATGTCTCACTCTACCTTCTCCACTTGTGTTATTCTGAGTTGTGTTACTCGGAGTTGCATCTTGATCAGTTTCACCTCTTTCTCCTTCTTTATTTATGTTGGTATCAATCTGTTCACTGTCAAAGTTTGCAAATTCACTGTCCTCCCATTCCAAGTCCTCTTGTACAGCTTCTTTGTTGTTTGTGCTCCAACTCCACTATTTATCTTCCTCAAAAATAACATCTCGGCTTATTAGTACCTTCTTTGAAACTGGATCATACAGCTTGTACCCCTTAGATTCATCACTGACACCAAGAAGAACACATCTAACACTCTTGTTCTCCAGCTTTGTTCTCTTAGCATCTGGAATGTGTGCATGCCCCACACATCCAAATACTCTAAAATGCTCAACTGAAGATTTCTCACCACTCCATGCTTTTTTAGGTGTCATTCATTTAACTGCCAAGGTAGGAGATCTGTTCAGAACATATACTGTCAACTTTACAGCTTCAGGCCAGAAAGTCTTTGGAATACTTTTTTCTGACAGCATTGATCTCACAAGATTCATCACAGTCCTGTTCTTGCGCTCGAACACTCCATTTTGTTGTGGAGTATAGGCTGTGGTCAACTGTCTCTTTATCCCATTCAGCTCACAGAATTCATTAAACTCTGAAGAAGTGAATTTTCCTCCTCTATCTGTACGAAAACTTTTAATAGGCAAACCACTTTCTTTCTCAACAAGTGTTTTGAAACACTTGAAGTGATAGAAGGCTTCTGATTTTTCCAAAAGAAAATAAACCCATGATTTTCTAGAATAATCATCTATGAAGCATAAGAAGTACCTCCTTTGGCTGTTAGATGCTGGAGTAATTGGACCACATATATCTGTTAAGTTTCTAAAATGTTTGATGTGCATTTCCCTAAGTTTTGATGAGAACTAAACATTGGTTAATGATTTAATTAACCTTCATATTGGTTGCTAACCTGTCTATCTAGTGTGCAGATTAAAACTGTAAGAATCATCTATCTGCTCATAAGTGACTACCTGTCCGGATAAGCGAAAGTCAACCTGTCTGTTGACTAGGATTATTGACTTCTTTCAAGAAACGTTTTCAACCTGTCTCTCCACGAGTTCCTACACTTGTCTGAGGTTACTCGTTGAAAAATCAAGGACCAAACAAGCTTTTGTTAGCTGTCCCATCAGAAAGAGACTTGAAGCCTCCTCTCCTACTCAGTCTCACGCCTATCAAGAAAAGTCAGAAGTTTCTCTCTTAAGCAACCTCGGTTATCAGAACCAAAGACCAGTTAAAGAATGCTTCCAACATGCTTTATTCCCTAGTACCTCTGGTCCTTACACGAAAAGAGAATTGTACTCAGCAAAGTATAAAAAGCTCTCTGCACAACTCTGATATGGTTGTATCACGATGCATAAAGCCATGATTCTTCATGTTAGAGTACAACTAACGTTCCTATTGCATTAATGGCTGCCCAGAACGACTCTATTGCATTTAACGAAGTTCTGCTTGAAGCCAACATCTGAGGGAATGTCTCTAACGGATCCTAAATGCTTGACGACTATAAACACAGAAGTCATTGAAGATGAAATATAGAGAATACACATAGCATTAAAGAGCCATTACTCTGCACATTAATATCTTCATTCTTTCATTTTGTATTCTTCAATCATTTGAAGTTATTACGCAGACTTTCCTAAGCTTTACATTTAAACCACTCTCTGAGTGTTAGTGAAAGTTCTGTCTGTCTGAAGTTGTATTTATTACAAACCAAATCTCTTAAACAAACCTGAGTGAGCCTGAAGAGGCTAAGTGTGCCAAGAATACTTGTCTTGGAGCCTGAAGAGGCTAGGTGTGCAAACAATACTTGGAGTCTGTAACCTAATCAGTTATAGTGGATAAAACTTGGTGCTGCCAAGGACCGGACGTAGCACTTTGCTTTGAAGAGTGAACCATGATAAATAGCCGTGTCAATCTCTCATTCCTTATAAACTCTTTAGTTGCATTAGTTTTCTTATCCGTTTTCAAGTGGTGTGTTTGTCTAAGTCACTGTTAAAATTTCATCAGACAGGTCACCTGTCTGTCATGTATCTTTCTACTCGTCCGAACCAAGCTTCTGTATGCGAAAAGATTTCAACTTTGTTTAAATTCTGGTAAACACAATTCAACCCCCCTTCTCATAGTTGTCTATTTAAATATCTGCATGAACTAGCTGCAACTTTTGGCTTGCTCTCCACTTACTTTTCTTAGGCATTGGCTCACGGTGGTGCTTGCCTTTGACACAATCAGTACATACAATTGTAGAGGCAGGAAGCTCAGGTAATCCACGTACCATGTTCAAGATATGAAGCAGTTTCAAACCTTTGTAACTGAGGTGGGCAAACCTGCAATGCCACAAATGAGGAAGATCCTGTGTGATAGTGCTTCGCATGCTTCTTTCTTCTCTGGAGTTCCAGCAAACAATATGAACATCCTATTAGAAGTCATATTGGTCTGTAGGATTAGTCCCTTATGTGGATGATAGATGCTGCATGTTCCTGACTTAATCATGAGGATTAGTCCCTTCTCATGTAGTTGACCTATACTCAAGAGATTGTTCTTGAGTTCAGGTACATAAAAAACATCTTGTATCACATGAGTGACACCATTTATGCTTAGTTTCACATTGCCTTTGCCAAGCACATTCGTCTTTGTGTTGTTTCCAAGCTTCGCTGAATGCCCGAAAACTGCATCCATCTCACTAAAATTTGATTTATCTCCACACATGATTTGAGCATCCCGAATCCAAAAACCAAGCCTCCTCCTTCTCTGCATGATTTTGAGGTAGATCAACATAGGACATGAGCAATATCTCTTCTCTTTCGTCAAACTTGGCATAATTCACCTCATTGTCCCATAGTGGACATTCATTCTGGTAGTGGCCTAGCTTGTGGCATTTGTAGCATTCAACCGTGGCTCGATTGATGCTTTGCCTTCCTCTTCCTCTCCCTCGACCTCTGCCTCTTCCTCTTCCCCTTGTGCCAAATGAGTTTTATGAACTCACTTTCAATGCCTGCTCTTCTCCACTTGGCTTGATAAACTTTTGTTCATGAACCACTAAAGAGCTTTGTAGTTCATCAACAGAAAGTGTATCAATGTCCTTAGATTCTTCAACTGAGACAACAACATAGTTAAATTTCTCAGTCAAGGTTCTAAGGACCTTTTCCACGATGGTGACTTCCTTCATGTCTTCTCCATTGCTCCTCATCTTGTTGACTATGGCCATAACTCGAGCAAAGTACTCAGTTATGGTTTCACCAACTTTCATCTCCAGTACTTCAAAATCTCTCCTCAGTGCTTGTCGAGTAGAGCGCTTCACTCTTGCATTCCCCTCAAACTTTTTCTTCATTGAGTCCCATATCTGTTTGGCTGTGCGCTTCTCTAGGATCTGTTCAAGAATTGTCCTGTCAATGGCTTGAAACAAGTAATTCTTAACTTTGAGGTCTCTCATCATTAGATCCTCCAACTCCTTTTTTTGCACCTCAGTCGACTCTACTCCTTTTGTTGGTTCTGTATAACCAGTATCCACCAAACTCCAATACCCCTTTGATCTCAAGAGATTTTCCATAAGCAAACTCCAATGGTCATAGTGACCATCAAAGCGTGGTATGGCGGGTGTCATGAAATTCTTATCCTCACTCATTTTGTGAATCACTTAAAGACTGCTGCTAATTTTTGTATATCAGGCCCCAGGATGGAGCTCTGGTACCAATTTGTAGAGATCAGAAACAGGTCTAAACAAATTGAAGAATGAATAACTTCATTGAATAATAAACAAGCCTTTAAATAGGCATATAGCAGAAGCAGAAAAACAGAAAGATAAACCAAACTTAGAGATAACTATACTAAGAGATAACTGAATACTTAGAGATAACTATACTAAGAGACAACTGGATGAAAATAGATAAACTCCTAAACAACCTTAAAACATAATCCCAAAGATAAGATAACATAACAAACTCAACAATATCAACTAAGAGGAGATGACTCCCTGCTCTTTCTTTGGGGATGTTTGGTTTTACAGAGGGAAAAGGAAAATAATAGATAAGTGGAGGTTCCTCCCTTTGTTTGTATCATCTAATGAAAAAGAAAGAACGATTCTCTTTCTTTAAGTTATTTCAACAACTCCTGTTGATAATTATTGAACAACTTTACTTTTTCATAACACAAAGTATGTGCATTATGCATTAAGGTTATCCACTAAGTTGTCCGGAATTGTTGTTCAAATTACACCTCTCTTTTTTAATTTATTGAGGATAAGAATAAAAATGTGCATAAATTTTGTTGGCACAACCAAAATTCTATCATGTTTCTGTTATTTCCTTAATTTCTTTTCACGTTGCCAAAGCTTTTCTTGCTTGCTTCCTGACGGCTGTTTTTATTGTCCTGTTGTTGAAAATTAGCGAAGAGGTAAATTTCCAGCCAAGGTGTGTATGTGGAGAAAGCAAGGACACATAATATTGACAGTGTTATTCAATTACAGAATATATTATGTTGTAAGGAACCGTTCATAAAATTCCAAAATTTTAGGAAGAACGATACATCAGATATGCAATATATTGACCTATGCGTACTAAACATTTGAACTAGACAACTACTATCATGCTAAATAAACATATATGATAAACTTGTCCTATGACATAGCAAATATCGCCATGAGGAAATTAACATATCATATACCATGAGTCCATGAGTCCCATCACTCTATAAATATTGAATCATTTGGTAGAACGTTATTCCAAAGTCTTGTTGAAAATATTAGAAAGAAAAAGAAAAGCAAGGTTGTGGAGATTTGAGATTTCCCCCTCCACTTTTATTGTAGTGCCCTCAAGGGCGAGTTTGGTGATGAAAATCCAATAATTGGTAATTTTGATCTCTCCTCAACGGGTATCTATGCCTATCCTCATCTGCCCATTTTGGAGAGCAGTACTGCTTCTCTACTATCCCTTTTTCGATGGAGGAAACCAACAACTGGGTTAACAAGAGGTTGAAGAGAAGCATAAACATCCCTTTTTGGTGTTTTCCTTGGCAACTATATAGCAACCAGTCAAGCAGTGGAAGTAGCGATTGTTGTAGGCTGCATGCCTCAGCAGCTGCAACATTGTGAATGGCTTGGCGCAAGGCTCCATTTTAGAGCTCACACGATCTGGACTTTTACTTGAACATATCTTGCTGCTGAAGGAAATGAATGTGGTGGTAGAATGGGGCTTGTTCAACTCCTAATATTGCTTGTGCTGAGACTGTGGTGTGCGCCATGCACGTGACAAATTACATAACATGTATATGCTTCCATTTTACTGTCTGAGTTTGGAGGTAGTGCTTTGGTATCTGGCTCCACTTTCCAGTGATTGCTTCTTGCATTTTATGCCCAGGGCCTAGCTGAGTACTGCAACAGCTGAGTTTGTAGATGATTCCACCCATGATAACATTAGGTAAACATTTTATTAAGAATGGTTTAAGGGTATTAAAGTAATTTTTTTAGGTAATAAGGGTATTAAAGTATTTAAGTAATCATTCCATTAGTATTTTTAATGTTATACGTAAGGTGAAGATATATATAGAACCATGGAATAATGCTATACAATGGTAATGTAACGATATTTGCACGTTAAAAGTTTGCGAGGTATTCCATTTATCGAGTGAGGCACGTGAGTCAGTTATGCCGAGTGGGGTCACTGATAGGCTTGATAGTCTGATAGCATGATTCGTGGGTGCGTTGTGACATATTCTCTTTCTTTCTCCAATCATCATGTGTTCCTTCTAGAAGCCCAATCAAGGTAACATATCCTTTTTCCTATCGAGGTGCCTCACTCCAGAGCACAACCTGTGTAGATATGTCGAAGGATGACTACATAGCCGATCTGTTAGACTCGTGACCGAGCTAAATGCCCGAGATATCTACTCAGTCAGGTCGAGCTCAATACGATACTAGTTGCTCGGGCTGTATGTTTCATACTATGCATATGTTCTCTTCAGGCGATGACTCCAAGTTGGGCACAACCCAGGATACTTGAGGCCTACCTCGGGCGTGAGCAGGTTGGGTGAAGGTAGTTTTTATTAGGGCTTGTTGCCATATTCTTATAGTGCCTAGCCCCAACCTCGGCGAGAACATATCTAAAATAAAAATTGGAGCATTGTGTTGAGTCCACAATCCACTAGGGTCGGCTACTCAGTGGTTGGTTCAGTCGGATTTTGACTCAAAAGATCCAATTCATGAAAATTTGAGGAGAATAAAATAAGG